>OW029942.1:3525000-4025000 GCA_932305915.1 Agriopis marginaria | reverse complement strand
CACAATTTCACACACACTCACAAATACACACACACACTCACAAATACACACACACACACACACACACACACACACACACGGGTATTTTTTGGAAAAGACGGATTAAGGATGAGAAATGGGGGTTTTATGTTTTGTTGAAAGTTTGTTGAAATTTGGCAAGTAGATTACTTTCGGGGTGTAGAGGTCCGCCCAGAGAGGATTTTGCGAAAGGGCTGAATTAAGGGGGGCAAAAGGGGGTTGAAATATTGTATGAAAATCTACGCGTACGAAGTCGCGGGCAACAGCTAGTAAAATAATAAAAGTTTACAATGTTTTGAGGTTTGCGCAAAATGACGCCTGTGATTCAATCGACTACAAAATGTATTTATTATTTTATTTATATTACACGGGAATTACTCACGTAAGGTCACTTCGACTATATTTACAACCGCATCAGGCAGTCTTTTTCAAGGTGTATGCGGCGACGCGCACACGTGATGTCAACGGCAGCTGATCGGTTACGGGGGTGGGGGGGTGCGTAGAGAAATGTGCAGTGCCGGCGCACACTGGAACTCTTCCTCACTCGAATCTTTCTGAAATATGTATGTTAATAATGAAATTCAATGCTAAATAATATTATTACCCGGCTAGACCGTAGGGCAATAATTGCAATAATTGCCCATTGTCGTGCGGGTGGTGGTGTCAAAATAATCATTATTAATCACTCACAACCTAACCTAACCTAATCAAACCTAACTCTGTTCGTTCGTTATTCACGACGAAACGATTGGAACACAAATAATTCGGGGACACGTAACACTGTCTGGGTCCTCCATTGTCAGTCGTCCATGCAGCATTTTCACTTTTCACTTGGTATATCACAATATTGAGAAAAAAAAAAAAAAAAACTTAACTTAACTTAACCTAACCTAAATGAAATTGTAATAAGATAGAATAAGAAGATTTTGTACCTTAGCGTTAAGATAAAATTGTAATAGTAATGAGGAAAAATAAAGAAAGTAGTACAATCCTGAACGGGTGTCTATAATGTACAACATGATATTTGCCGACACGATATTGTACGGCATGATAATGTACAGCATGATAATTGGTGTACATGTACATCGAATATCATGTTGTACAATCCATGTCGTACAATACTGGCCGTCAATTATCGGCCCGTGTCTATAAAGTACGGCAAGGAATGCACAGCCAGGATTGCACAGCCAATAATCCATGTACGAGAAAAAAAGTCCACGTTTTATCGGGCTGTGCATTATTATGCCGTACATTATCATGTCGTGCAATACAGGCCGTGTTTTGTCGAAACGGGCCGAAAATGTACGACCGATAATGTACAACATGATAAAAGGTGGCATCCCCCTATTGGCTAATTTTGCTGAAATGTCTCTGCTCTTATTGGCTGTTGAGTCTATGACGTCTATCGATTCCATGCTTCGTTTGAACAAGATAGTGTAAGATAGTCACAGATTAAAAATATGAGAACCATCAAAACTTTTTGGTGGTGAGGCGGAGAGAAGAGTAAAACTGTGTTTGTACTGTCACTCATTTCGAACCTAACCAACGCAAGTCTGACTCCAGGTGGGCTCCCGCCAGAAGCTCTTACGGTCGCCCCTGAGTGTCGCTTCGCCACACTCGACCTTCGCTTCGCTACGGAGGTCACCGGCTCGCTTCGCTCGCCACCTCCCCCCTTCGCTCCGCTCGGTCTCGTATGGCTCGCTCTCACTCAGGACCTCCCTTGAGCTTCTGGCTCCCGCACTTTTTATATACACTCTAGGGGTAGGGACCACAAGACTAGGTGGAGTCGGGGTGCTCTGTGTCGGTTCTGTGACCCATTTCGAACCTAACCTACTCAAGTCCGGATGCTCTGTGTCGGATCTGTCACTCATTTAATTTGTGCCTAATATACTCAACGTGGAATGTCCACGTCTAAACGAAGCATCAGTTTTGAATTTTTATGGTCACCAATTATCATGCTGTACAAAATCGGGGTGTACATTATTAAACAGAGTCAATAATGCACGGCATGATATTGTACGACACAATAATACACAGCATGATAATTGGTGTACATGCACATGGAATATCATGCTGTACATTATCGCTTGTGCATTATTGGACCGATCTGATAATGTACGGCATGATATTGCACGGCACGATATTGTACAACATGATATTCCATGTACATGTACACCAATTATCATGCTGTGCATTATTATGCCGTACAATATCATGCCGTGCATTATCTGTGTCGTACATTATTGCCTCCCTCCTGAACGAATATTCGGGGGCGTAGCTTGCGGCAGCCAATGGGTTATTAGCCGGTAAGAATCCGGCACTGTCTGCTGGGTCCTCCATTCCCAGACGTCCATGCAGGATTTTGTGTGCATGTCCGTGAGTGAGTGCTATAAAAACACTTATCTAAACGTACCTAACCTTGTGTAATAAAAATAAAACTACATACTAATAAAATAATACTATATGAATCGGTTATAGATATCATCAAAAAAAAAAAAAGTTCCATGTACACCATATGTACTTTTTTTTTTTTTTTTCTTCTTTTCTTTAATTGTAATCTATTATAATCATTATTATATATTTGCCCCCCTTTTAATGAATTGCATCACGATCAACCATTGAAACAATTTCATTCTTGCCCATTTTAAAAATAAGTTTTTTTTTTTTTTTCTAATCTCATACAGACTGATGACTGGGATGTCCTCAGTGTAGTGTCGGGTCAGCCAAAGCCAAAATAAAGTGATTAACAAAAAAAACTGTGTATTTGTGACATAAAAAGGCAAGTTTTCACAAATTTTCCTAAATCAAATTGTTTTTTTGTAAAATATAAAAATAAAAAACCAAAAAGTTGTTTTTTTCACATAAATGGTTATGTGAAAAAAGTGTGGAAACAAAAGTTGTAGTTCTTTTTATTACCTACTAGCGGTCCGCCCCAGCTTCGCACGGGTATAGATTATAGCCTATGTTACCCGGGGATAGTGTAGCTTCCCGTCAGTGAAAGAATTTTTCAAATCGGCTCAGTAGTTTCGGAGCCTATTCAATGCAAACAAACAATCAAATCTTTCCTCTTTATAATATTAGTATAGATAACATTGTCATTTAACTTTTTTCCATAGTACTTGTAGTTTTGCCGGAAATCGAGATAAACCGTTTTTTACTCTTAATCCCCCCCTGAAGTTACAAATTTTAAGTTATATCATTTAAAAATAATTATTTTGCTATTACAAACTTATATTTTGTAGTTGGAATGTATAGAAGAACCTTATAATCAACTACAAAGGTAAGTTTGTCCTTCAATAATTCAACTTTAGGTTTTTTTTGGACTAGCGCTCTGAGAGTTCTGTCCAACGGAACCCTCAGAGCACGAGTCCTACTCGTACTTGTCCGGTTTTTTGTTATATTCTCTTGCTTTTCCAATGGGTTTCATCCTACTATTGTTTTTTCCATTTTCAAAGGCTTCTGCACTGGCCCACAATTCTACTAAAGAAATTGTCTTTAAATTGTAATTGTTTACATATAATTTTTCAAATAATTCCTTCAAATCTGACAGTAATTTTTTTTATACTAGAAAATTACCACCACCTAATATTATAACTTAGTATAAAAAAAAATTCAATTTTGAGGCAATAATAAAAAACAAAAATTTTAACAATTGCAATTTAAAAACAATTTCTTTAGTAGAATCGGGCCCTGGTCTATTACTCCGGCATCTGTAAACCAATTTGCGTGTTTCTTTTATTACCTTGTAGAAGAAACCCGCGAGGTGGTCCCACAAAAATTTCATAGTTTTTAAGCCAGCTCAAATAACAATACATGGCTATTTTGCTAGAGCTCCTACGAATTTCGCGATAACAAATCACTTGTACCATGCGACACTTTGGTTTTGACTTCTGGACAAAACGCTTCAGGCGTTTCACGACTTCCGTATATTCCGTACATTGTTATCCGAAGAGTGAAAGTAACTTATTTAGTCCCGAGGGTGACGGGGTTTGGCACCCGAGCGTAGCGAAGGCGCTAATACTTCGAGGGACTAAATAAGTCTTTAACCCCGAGGTAAACACTGTGCTTTTCATTACGAATACAAAGAAACCAAAAAGAAAAACATGAACTGACTAAAGAAAATTTATGAGTTAATTTTATTTTACACTAGCTGTTGCCCGCGGCTTCACTCGCGTTGTATTGAAATCTATACTCTACTACCTCCCGTCTTTTTAGTTTCAGTCTCGCATCCGTCCTGTATTCCACTCTCCTCCTGTACCACCCTCTCCGGTCCAGTTCTGCATTCGCCCCTAAATCCACTCTACTCCCGTTCGGCTCTTTCCGCTCCAGGCCCGAATCCGTCCCGTAATCTACTCTTCTTCCATCCCATCCTTACTGCGCCAGTCCTGCATTTGTCCCATAATCTTCTCTAATACAGCCCCACCCTTTCCGACCCAACTCGGATCCATCCCGTAATCCACTTTACTCCCTTTCCGCGTTGTTGCAATCCAGCCCCGCCCCGTTCTACAATCCAATCTACTTCAGTCCCACTCTTTCCGATCTAGTCAAAGTCAAAGTCAAAGTCAAAGTCAAATAATTTATTGCACATTATGCTAAATAGCTAAAAACTTATATAGACATAATGACCCAATTAGGGTATGGCAATTTATATATAATTATGGTGCAGGAACATGGAGCAGCCCGATCTGTTTTATAACGTTTTATCATTAAGAAAACTTTCTACTGAATAATAACACTTTCTAATTAATATGTTTTTAAGATTCTTTGCAAGTTAGTCCCGCAGTTACCAGTTATAACTTGGTAATGAACAGAAATTTGTCACTGACTCGCACTTGGCCATGATTTATTCCTTGTTGTTATACTTTAGAGGGTGTACTAACGAGCGACCGTTCGGACGCGTACAGCGGGAATTTGAAAATAATAATTATGTTGGCAAAAATGCCGACGAATGTATTGAAGTGTAATACGTGCAATATTGTGATTAATGAAATACTGTCCTTCGTCCAAAATAAAATTGAAGTGATGGACAATGAAAGCCTCATAAGAATTTGCAGCACATCGTTCACTGCAGAAGACGTTGATAACGCCAAGGTATTGTTATTTGAATCTATTCCAACGACCAAACGAAAGATAACGCGCAAGAAAATAGATGGAAAAACCAAAAAAGACTTAGAAGACATAATAAAGCTGTTTAAGGACACTGACCCAGAAATAATTCCGATTTTTGTAGCCAAAGACCTGCACAAGCTTCCACCGCTCTCTTTTGACCATCTAGACCCTACAAGGCTCTTAAAAGATATCCTAGTTTTACAGAACGATATGAGGGAAATAAAAAGTTCATACGTTACAAAAGACCAAATTCAAAAACTCAAAACAGAGTCCACCATTCCACAAATATTGCCTATTTCGAACATAAATTGCAACAATTCTTTCGAAAATCTGAATAATACGCAAGATGAGATTGATAGCGATTCTTGGAAAACGCCTCAAGTTCAGAGTTCACAGAAAAGGTCAAAACGCTTGACATACGCAGATCCGCCAAAAGCGCCACCTGTCATTCACGCGTCAAGTACTAACAGCGCTGTTTCGCGCGCTTCGGGCAGTCCAAGTCATGGGGTGAATGACCGCACAAATTCAACGGTTTCTTTACCGAACGGCGATAATTTGAAATTACATGTGAGCGCGCAAAAACCGCAACTTTCAAAATGCGTGGAAATAAACAGTGTGAATGGATTGTGTGTAGATAATAGTAAAAGGGCTACTTTGGTGGATGTTATTAATAGTAATGTGGACTGGAAAGTATGTAAACCTTCAGAAGAGTGGATTGAAGTTAATAGACGACGTTTTAGAAACCGTTTTGTGGGAAATATAGGGATGGCGAATAATGAGTCTGAAACTAAATTTAAGGCGGCTGAATCCAAAGTGCAACTCTTTATTTCAAACGTTCACAAGGATACCACGGAAAAGGATATAGTTGAGTATATTCAGCATAAAACCAAAGAAAAAGTAACACTAGCGCGCATGATCCCCAAAAAAGACAAAGGACATAACTCGTTCAAGTTGTGGGTATCAAGCGGAAACCTAGCTCTATTTCTAGATAATAACCTGTGGCCCGAAGGAATAGCTTTTAGAAAGTTTATTAACTTCAACTACAGAGGTGTAAGAATGCAAGAAGAGACAGAACATATAAGAAGTCATTATGGATAGTACAACTAACAAGAACGTTAACACATTTTATAGTTTTAATTGCAAGTCTTTAAAAAGTTCAATAAATTGTATAAAAAAGTTATGTTGTACGGCAGATATAATAGCACTGCAGGAAACATGGCTCATGCCATATGATATCCCTATTCTGGGAGAGATCGATCGAGAATTTGGGTACACTGGCGTGTCTGCAGTCGACATAGGAGCTGGTGTTTTGCGTGGAAGACCATATGGCGGTGTGGCCATTTTATGGAATAAAAAATCCTTTCAGGATGTGACAGCGTTAACCTGTGATAATGACAGATTAGTGGCTATAAAAATAAAAATAAATGATAGAGTGTTATTAGTGTTTAGTGTTTATATGCCTGTTGATAGTGCTGCAAACTTAACAGAATTCACAGACTGCCTTGGCTGCATCAAGGCTATAATAGACAATAATGATGCAGAAGCCGTTTATGTCTTAGGAGATTTCAATGCACACCCTAGTGAGCTATTTGGTAAGGAACTCATAAATTTTTGTACTGATCAACAATGGGTGTGTGCAGATTTTGATCAATTTGGTTTACACTCTGATACATTTACTTTTATCAGCGACGCGCATGGAACTAAAAGTTGGCTTGACCATTGCTTGGTCACTGAATCTGCCCGAAAATCTGTGTTGTCTATTAAAGTTGTTTATGATGTTTTCAATTCAGATCACTTTCCTTTAGAAATAATGATCGATTTACAGTCATTAAGAAGAAAAACAACCTTTAATTGTGTAGCGAGTAATAAAATAATTTGGGGAAATAGAGATAAAGAACAAGTAAAAGCGTATTATGAAATATGTAATAACAAACTGAAGAATATTGATTTTCCGGCTGAATTGAGTAGTTGCTGTGATAGAACTTGTAACAATATTAGCCATAGATTGATAATTGATAAACTTTATGATAACATTGTACATATCTTGAAAAATGCTGCAATACAAAGTTACAAAGGCCCTCAAAGAATCAACTCACTACGTCAATCGAATAAAAGTAAAAACGTTGCTGGCTGGAATTTTCATGTAAAGGAAGCTCACAGGGCAGCTAGGCTTAGCTTCAAAATGTGGTTATTAAGCGGTAAAAAATGTGCAGGCCCGTATTTTGAAAAAATGAGAGAAGACAGACACAAATTCAAAGAAAAATCAAAATGGTGTATTAAAAATCAAGAGCAGATTAGAATGGACATAATGGCATCACATCATAAAAACAAGGATTTTAAACAGTTTTGGAAAAGTACATCAGAAATGAACACTAGGCCTGGTATCCCTGTGAGCGTCAATGGGGTTACTGATACTAAAAGAATCGCATCAATTTTCAAAGACCAGTTTAAAGTTCCAGCCCTAACCCTACCTCCAAGAAGGATGTCTGCTGATGTCGGTACGCAGGAGTTGTTTGGTGCTGGGTCTGGAGATGACAAAGATAATATGAAACGTTTTACAGCCAAACATATTGCTAAAACAATTCAAGCAATGAAACGAGGGAAATCTCCAGGTCATGACGGACTCAGCATTGAACATTTTCAGTGTGCTGGTGTTCACTTACCGCGAGTTCTTTCTATGCTGTATTCTTTCTGTATTAGTCATGTGTATCTACCACAGGAGCTGATGAAGACTATAGTGGTACCAATAGTTAAAAATAAAACCGGAGATATTTCTGACAAAGACAACTATCGGCCTATCTCACTAGCAACAACAGCTGCTAAAGTACTTGATAGTTTGCTAAATGATCAACTCAGTGCAAACATTACTTTAAATGACTCTCAATTCGGATTTCAGCCAAATGTATCCACTGAAAGTGCCATCTTGGCCCTTAAGCATACTGTAGAATACTACACCAGCAGGAAGACTCCAGTTTACGCTTGCTTTTTAGATCTATCCAAAGCTTTCGATCGAGTGTCATATCAGCTCTTGTGGGAGAAGTTGGAAGGAAAAATACCTTTCGAACTAGTAAATATTTTGAAGTTTTGGTATCAAAACCAACTTAATTGTGTTAGATGGGCAAATGACATGTCAGAAACATATAGATTGGAGTGTGGAGTGAGGCAGGGGGGATTGTCTTCACCTAAGCTTTTTAATTTATATATGGACCAGCTGATTGAGAGGCTCAGCAGCATGCATGTAGGATGCTCAATTGACGGCATTATGGTCAACAATATAAGCTACGCTGACGATATGGTGCTGCTGAGTCCCTCCATCAGTGGACTGAGAAAACTCATGAAGGTGTGTGAGGAATACGCTAACACCCATGGCCTACAATATAATGTTAAAAAGAGTGAATTATTAATATTTACTGCCAATAATAAGCACCCTGAAAATGTACCCCCAGTGAGACTATATGGAAAACCTTTAAATATTGTTAAGCAATTTAAATATCTGGGTCACATAGTCACGGAAGATCTGAAGGATGATAGTGACATAGAACGAGAGCGTAGAGCGCTGGCGGTGAGAGGGAACATGATAGCCCGTAGGTTTGCACGATGTTCTGTGGAAGCCAAAGTTACTCTCTTCAGAGCATATTGTCAGTGTTTCTACACCAGCAGCCTATGGGTTCATTATACCCAACGATCCATCAGCGCTCTACGTGTACAGTACAACAATATCTTTAGGATGTTACTGGGGCTGCCCCGATTCTGTAGCGCATCAGGTATGTTTGCGGATGCCAGAACTGATGGGTTCAACGCGATCATACGAAAGAGAATCTTTTCGCTGCTAAGTCGGGTCAGGGCCAGTCATAATAGGGTATTAACGACGATCACAGATAAATATGATTGTCATATTCTACAACACTGGGTTAAAACCATTATTTAATTTTTAGTTATACCTACCGTAATTATTATTGTTTTTATTTTAAGAGTTTATTTTATAATTTTTCATTTATTGTTCCAATACAGTTATACTGCTTTAATTTGTCAATAGCTGTACCTACCTGTTTTCTGAAATGTGCTATGTAAACTACCTACTATGGATCTTGTATCTGCAATAAAGATTTATTATTATTATTATTATAATTGTGCCAAGTTTGACGGCTGTACGTATTACAGTTTTTACATTAAAACTGATACAAAAATACGTTTGTTGTATGGGGAACCCCTTTTGTTTTTACTTTTTGAGTTTACTATTATTACATTTCTTAGTTGATCCGCCGTAACGTTACATATTCTGTGAAAATTTGAACTGGCTATCTATTATGGTTCGAAAAACCGCTCCACCGCAGGACACCATTGTTGAAGGTAGTCTGGAAGAGGTCGCTCATAGCGATAAGGCCGTTTTTTGTTCCCATATTTAATGTAATTTTCTTTGTCGATAAAGAGTTATTTTATTGTATTACCTACTTATTACGTGCAGTATGAAGGCGCTGCGCGGATTATTATGGTCACGTTATTTTAATTTTACATTATCTCATAAACTGTGCGACTAAATTACAAACTGTAAGCGGCAAACTTTATCTACATTAAGTACTCCTACTAATGAATTCATTTATTTTTGTAAAGATTCAAAAATTAGATTACGAAACTGCATCTAAACATGACCTTATAATTTTTATTTTTATTCTGAACACAATAACCGGTTATTATCGTTATTGTGGTTTTCTTATAATAGTTAGGTATATGCTATCGCGGACTTTTTTGTAAAAATATTTAAGTACTACATTTTTGTCAAACATTGTATTTACTTATCTCAAACCGTTAGGTCAGCGTACGCCGATAAAGCAGCCAATCAGCTTATTTTTCTCGAGCATGTTTTACTAATACGGTTATTTAGTGTAGAATATTAACTTTTATCATTATAAAACATAGCCTATGGCACTCAGGAATAGTGTAGCTTTCTATTAGTGAAAGAATTTTTAAAATCGGATCTGTAGTTTTGGAGTTAAAACAGAACAAACAACCTTACAAACTTACAAACTATACCTCTTTATAATATTAGTGTACATAAAACAACATTTTTGGTGTGAAATTTACTTAAAGTTTATGGTAAAATTAGAGCTATTACTTATATTTAGTGAAAGGTTTTTTCCGGGTCTATTGATATTTAGATATTTTCCACTACTGCTTTAGCCTCTTCTCTTATGAAATCAGGCGTTATATCCATATAGGAATCAGATGAACAGTTAATTTGATCCCGATATGGATATAACGCAGACAATGAGTTACTCTTTGTCTGCTATACGGAAGTGTAAACAATACTCTACAATGAAGATCGGATTCCCGCCAATTTTTTTTTCTAACATCCTGGCACTGGCAAACGCACAAGAAGTGCGGCACGTTGGAATAGGTATGGTTCAATACAAATGTGAAAATAGAACTAGTAACCAAACCCCGTCTCGGCACTAAATAAGTTAGTTACAAACCTCGGATATCAATGTACCTACTATTACTCTTTGTAGTGACATACCTATTACCTTGAAAGTGAAATTAGAATGTTCGTGTTTTTGAAGTGGTTTTTAGGGTTCTGTACCTCAAAAGGAAAAAACGGAACCCTTATAGGATCACTTCGTTGTCCGTCTGTCTGTCTGTCCGTCTGTCAAGACCCTTTTTCTCAAGAACGCGTAAAGGTATCAAGTTGAAATGTATACTAAACTAGCGACCCGCCCGCCCGGCTTT
Source organism: Agriopis marginaria (assembly GCA_932305915.1). Lineage (NCBI taxonomy): Eukaryota > Metazoa > Arthropoda > Insecta > Lepidoptera > Geometridae > Agriopis > Agriopis marginaria. The sequence goes on along the minus strand of OW029942.1, from coordinate 4,014,149 downwards.
GCACGGGTGTAATTTACGTGCGAAGCCGGGGCGGGTCGCTAGTTATATATATAAACCTTCCTTGAAAATGTAGGTATCTAACTGATGGTGAAAACCGCATCAAAATCCGTTGCGTGGTTAAGGAGGAGTTAGCGGCGTAATAAAATTTCCTCGATCAAAAAAAAATCTGAAACAAAGTCGTTTTTTTCGATTTATACTCTAACTAGCGGTCCGCCCCAGCGTCGCACGGGTATAGATTATAGCCTATGTCACCCGGGGATAGTGTAGCTTCCCGTCAGTGAAAGAATTTTTCAAATCGGTTCAGTAGTTTCGGAGCCTATTCAATGCAAACAAACAAACAAACAATCAAATCTTTCCTCTTTATAATATTAGTATAGAAGTATAGATTATAATTTTTAGAAAAAAAAAGAACCGACTTCATGACTATACATACATACCTACATTTACAAACTGAAACTAAAAAGTAGAAAATATTGTTTAATATTACGACTGAAATACTTTGTATCAAACCTGTACTTTGGTCTTGAAAAAATTAACGAAAAACAACAGGGCCCGGTCGCCATGGAGACACTTTGTTTTTTTGAAGTTCTGTTGTAGGACCAGGGGCCTTACGGACAATTGCTATTGCGGCACCTAATCCGCTCAGTTGGAAAATCACGCGAACGTAAACCTTATCGCGTCCAGATACGGTTTGCGGTCGCGTGATTTTCCAACTGAGCGGATTAGGTGCCGCGATAGCAGTTGTCCGTAAGGCCCCAGTTCCTCTATGTTTGCTGTTCAGTTGACAGCGTCGCTAGTCGAGAACAAAGTATGAAATTCACCAAGAAATTACTGTAGTTCCAATTTTTCCCACTTTAACAGCTAAGTTGGTGGCACTGTGCAATGTACATTGAATTCATTACTTATCGTCATGTTTTTGTAGATTTTTCAAAAAGCGCTGAATCAATGTCGATAAAAAAATTATGGGCCCACCTATGAGATAAGAATTACCAACCAAAAAAAGAAGCATCAAAAACAATTCTAAATTGGCGGAGTAGTCGCGTAACAAACATACATTAAAAAAAAACATACAGTCGAATTGATAACCGCCTCTTTTTGGAAGTCGGTTAAAAAAAAGATAAATCCGATTCTTTGTTCTTCTTTTTGTTTAAGCACCCGTAAACACAACAGTATCTTTTATAGCTTACTAGCAACCCGCCCGCCCGGCTTCGCACGGGTGTAATTTACGTGCCAAGCCGGGGCGGGTCGCTAATTATATATATAAACCTTCCGTGAAAATGTATCTAACTGATGGTGAAAACCGCATCAAAATCCGTTGCGTGGTTTAGGAGGAGTTAGCGGCCATACAGACATACAGACAGACAGACGCGGAAAGCGACTTCAATTTATACTATGTATAGATATAGATAGATATAGATTAAGAGATCGTTTAGAACTTTTAGAAGTCATTGTTCGTAGCAATAATCACAGAAACGCGACATGGCTAGCGCAGCGTGCGGACCGGGCGCGAGCCGAGCGGCCACTGATTGCCCTGCTATGACCCTCTCGGGAAGGGACACCGGCCGAACATACCTAAAGTCCGGAGTGCACCATGCCTGACTGTTGGCCTTTTGGAAAAACTCAGAGTCACACAGCGGGCAATGGAGAGACCTATGCTCGGAGTTTCTTTGGGCGATAGAATTTGGATAGGAAACGTAGATAGGTACCTATTCGCCAAAGAACCAGAGTCACCAACATAGCTGTTACAATTTGCAAGTTGAAGTGGCAATGAGCTGGCCACATCGCTCGAAGAACCGATAACCGATGGGGAAGAAAGGTTCTGGTGTGGAGACCACGAACCGGAAGACGCAGCGTAGGGAGGCCTCCCACTAGATTGACCGAAGACATTGTGGGCGTTGCGGGCATCCAGTGGATGCAAAAGGCAGGCTGTCGTACAGTGTGGAGGTTAAAGGGGGAGGCCTATGTTCAGCAATGGAAGTCTTCTGGCTGATGATGATGATAAGTATGAAATCGTTGGGTGTAACATACACGACTTTGTTTTACATAATACTAGCTGTCGCCCGCGACTTCGTACCTATCGTACGCATAGACTTTCATACCTATAACATTTCAACCCTCTTTTGCCCCCCTTAATTCGGCCCTTTCGCAAAATCCTTTCTTGGCGGACCTCTGAGGCGGACCTCTACACCTTATAAGGAACTAGCTGCACCCCGCGGTTTCACCCGCGTAGTGATGAAAAATGGTGATGATGATGATGAAAAGTAGCCTATATGTCACTCTCTGGCTCTTGAACTATACCCATGCAAAATATCAGGTCGTTCCGTTGTTCCGTTGCAGCGTGAAAGAGGAACAAACATCCATACATACCTACAAACTTTTGCCTCTATAATAGGTAGGTAGGTATTAGTAGGTAGGATTTCTGTCCCGCAACGATGAAATAAAACAAAATGGTGACTACTTATCGATGTTTGATGAAATTAATTTACATTTTACTAGTGACCCGCCCGCCCGGCTTCGCACGGGTGTAATTTACGTGCGAAGCCGGGGCGGGTCGCTAGTTATATATATAAACCTTCCTTGAAAATGTATCTAACTGATGGTGAAAACCACATCAAAATCCGTTGCGTGGTTTAGGAGTTAGCGGCCATACAGACATACAGACAGACAGACGCGGAAAGCGACTTCAATTTATACTATGTAGAGATGACAAAATACTTTGATTAGACAAAATAGCATGATGAATAGGTATGTTACTCACGAGTGAAAAGTGATAGGTACCTGAACTTTTACTTTGGTTTTTTGGTGTTTTTACACTTCCGGATAGCACACGAAGGCATAATTATGTTAGATGTTTTGTTAGCATGTAACAATAATCTTGTGTCACACTTCCTACGGCTAGAGACCGGCTGAAACCAAATGAGAGCCGGCGCGCATTTTGTGATCTTCAAAAATGCGCTTCTTCTGGGCCTGTCCATTCACTTTGTTTGGTTGAAGGTTGGCACCACAAAACAATTCAATTAAAAGCTTACTAACCTTTGGACGGCTATGTTATCTTTGCCTCGAAGTCTTCTGTCTGCAGGCCGCGGCCGTGGAGTAGGGGACAGGAAAACACACACACACACACAACACAGAAGTTTCACACAGTAGAAACTCAAAGTGAGGGATTTTCCACGGACAGTAATTTCACAAAATAAATGATCGCAGCAAACGTATCAACGTAAACCGTCGCGCGCGCTCAAGGAATATACCAAGAATCAAGAATACCGAGAGCGGCGAGAGCGGAGCGGGCGCTCTTTGCCGAACTCTGCCGAAGTGAATTTTTTTGTTAAAATTTTCATGACCGTGGATTCAATGTCCTTTAGTCGTAATATTAAACTTGTCTACATAATATATTATTATTAATAGCGTCAAACAAGTCAGAGTCATGATCATTAGATACCTAGTAAAGTTTAGGAAAATAAAGCAACGAGCCGACATGTTTTTTTCCACGTTGGCGCCAAAACTCTTGCCGAAGTGAGTTGTCCAGCGCTCGCGTTCGTCGCGAATATACCTACCTAGGTGCGCATCCCGCTCCCCTCCCCGGCCCCGCTCTTAGGTACCGGGCGCGTACCTACAACCATCGCGGCTGCCATGGGCATTATATTTTTACTATGCCATGGGCTAAGCCTAATGCCTATGGGCATTATGCTTGTCTATTATGTCTTCTGTGCTATGGGCTAACTACACATACCTACCAATATAGTTATTCTAAGGCCATGGGCTTGTAGGCATAGTATTAGAACCGTTCATAATGCCAAAATATAAAATGGCTTAAATAGGTATAGTCACAATCGTGCCAAAAAAACGAATCTAAACTCGGCTCACGCTACGAATTGCGCCGACTTTTTGGTTAGTTACAACTACAAGGTAACCGCGAACAGCCTACAACGCCGCGCGATGCCAGAGCTACGATGACATACCTAGGTACCTACCTAGCGGACAACTAACGTTGAACACTATGCAAGCGACATAACGTCTAAATTGGAGTGAATAACTATGGCATATATGTGAACTATATAATTGATACTATGTAGGTAGTAGGTTAGGTTCCTATGTACAATGACGCTCGGACGTTTTCTGACTGTGTTCACTAAGAGATTGTGACTCCCGTATCTCGATGTATAGGTACCTAGTGCCTACCTATCACAAGTAGATATAATCGAGGTTTAAAATTAGGTCATAAAATCCGCTTTATTGGATTTAGCACGACGTCAAATAGGTACGTACCTACCTAGTTAGCCAATGACAGGAAAAGTAGGTAGGTATTGACGTGTCGATAAACATCTAAGATTTATGTAGGTACCTCTAGGTAGGTATTTCAGACATGGACGTTTTAAAATACTTACCCTAAAGAAAATAGGTAAAACGTCCTTGATTTCAGGAAATTAGAGGGAACACATGAGTACCTAGGTATACATCATAGGTACCTGCCTACATGCTTGCGTGTTTACGGTCTTATGTTTGATTCCAAATAGGTAGGTAGGTATTTTGGTTCTTTTTCTGTGTAGTCTTAGCAGATTCCGTGCTTCCACAGCTGTTGGTTTACACAGTTCTGCAACATCTGGATTTCCTGCTTCGCACCCTCCTTAGCGAACGAGTCTGCCTTATTGTTAGAAGCATAGACTTGTGGCGTTCTATGAACGCATGTTTATGTTTAGTTAAGTATATTGCATAATCTGTGGGTCGCGTGCACATCACTAGCGGAGTCGACCGATTCGGTGTGCATGCGCCCCCATCACTAATTGTGACTGGGATTTTGGCAAAACGTAAAGAGAACTACTTTCTCTCTTGTTTATTATTATATTATCGGCAACGGCATTCCATTACGTCTCGTTAGACCGTAGGAGCCTGTCTTACAATAACTGTAAAAACTTAGTAAGGTATAACAAACGTTCAACCATTTGAATACATTGTGAATCACTACGGATGCCGTTTTACTTTCGTCGTCACCTCCTCAAGTATCTTACAAAAGGGATCCCGGATCATATCCATGATCCCAAAGTGGTGACCACCGACGCTTACTAAATCTTACTAATTTTGTCCATTGAACTTTAACATTACCTACGTAGGTATACCTAGGTACCTGTTGTGTCTGCCAAGTTTTGTAAGGCAGAGTGGCATTCTGATATCACTCTAGCTAGACCTACTTGTAGGTTTTCTGAGTGCACAGACAGACGGCGGTACTTGGATGGGTGACCGCCTGGGCGCTGATGGGTGTTGTCTGTTTGCACATTTACATGCTATGTGGTAGTACGGACCCGTCAATGCGCGAGCCCGACTCGCACTTGGCCGGTTTTATTTCATATTCGTTAGTTACTTCTGCCGTAACATTACGTACCTAAGTACCTACCTATTCTATGAAAATTTCAACTGGTTATCTCTTGGCTATCTATTATGGTTCGAAAGATACCTACAACCGTTAATAGGTAGGACAGACAGACGGACATACAGACAGAACGGAACCTTAAAAACGGTAATACCTACGTAGCAGCGTTAAACTTGGCATGATTAGGTATACCTAGTAGGTACCTACCTACACTACCCACACACTCTGAGGTATTACAACAAATAAAAATAAATGGCCAAGTGCCAGTCGGTGATCACCGAAGTGAAGCAACGTCGGGCGCGGCCGGTAGGTAGGTATGTACCTATGTACAGTGACGCTCGGACGTTTTCTGACTGTGTTCACTAAAGGGATTGTGACTCCTTATAGGAATCGTATCTCGATGTATAGGTACATAGGTACCAATCACAAGTAGATATAATCGAGGTTTAAAATTAGGTCATAAAATCCGCCTTATTGGATTTAGCACGACGTCAAATAGGTACGTAGGTACCTACCTAGTTAGCCTATGACACGAAAAGTAGGTACCTAGGTATTGACGTGTCGATAAACATCTAAGATTTATGTACCTAGGTACCTAGGTAGGTATTTCAGACAAGGAAGTTTTATACCTACCCTAAAGGGAATAGGTAAAACGTCCTTGATTTCAGGAAATTAGAGGGAACACATGAGTACCTATACTTCATAGGTACCTACTACCTACAAACATGCATACAAACAAACATACCTACATACATAGACTGTCAAACTCATTAAACCTCTTTTTGCCGTAGTCGGGTAATAAAATATGAGTAGGCAGATAACATCATCATCATCAACCATTTTCCACCCACTGCTGGGTATAGGTCTCCTCTTCAGCGCGCCATATTTTCCGGTCCTGTGCTAGCCTTGTCCACTGCTTTCCTGCTGTTCTAACGATGTCGTCCGACCAGCGGGCTGGTGGTCTGCCTGGTGGTCGCTTCCCGCGGCCACCATTCTGTGACTGCTTTGGTTTGCAGGCAACGTTGCCCCAGACGTCCCGATTTTTCAATCAAAATTGAATGTCCCGCGCGGGACAGGCTCAGTCCCGCTTTTCGGGGATAACTCGATATTCAGAAGACGAATAAGACTCGATCTGATTTCAAATAGGTACGTAACATATTTTTATTAGGGCAGGGCACGTGGCTAGGCGTGGTGACGGCAGGTGGAGTAGAGCCCTGACAGAGTGGTTACCAGTAGCGTATAAGCGTTCCGTAGGCAGACAACCAGCCCGATGGGTCGATGACATCAGACCCATCGCAGGTCATACGTGGATGAGATTAGCCCGAGACAGGGATCAATGGCGCAAGGGAGAGGAGGCCTATACCCAGCAGTGGGTCGATACAGGCTGACAATTAATGAATGAATGAATATTTTTATTAAAATACATTTCTTATGGCAAATTTTGATATACATATATTCTCACGTATGGGATTATAGGTAGGTTTACTATGTCCCGCTTTCGACGACAGAATCCCTCCCGCCTTTTTACTAAAAAGTTCCAAAATCCCGACTTGGCAAAAAAAAATATACCTACCTATGGCAACTCTAAGCTGGCAACGCTGTTTGCAGATTTACCGATATCAACTAGCCGACTGAGAAGGAGAGTACGTACTTGTACTGACTATTATGTCCTCTGTGGCACGAGGACGAGCGGGCACGCACACACGGACAGTCTGTTCACGCTAGGACTTTGCTCGATATTTTTCTCTGGTTTTCATGAATCTTCGGAGAAATATCAAATTTAAAAATATATAAGGTACCTAAGTACCTACCTATATGTTAAATTGTTCAATTCTCAATTATTTTAATTCAATCGTACTAATATTATAAACGCGAAAGTTTGTAGGTATGTATAGATGTATGGATGTTTGTTCCTCTTTCACGCTGCAACGGAACAACGGATCGACCTGTTTTTTTGCATGGGTATTGTTCAAGAGCCAGTGAGTGATATAGGCTACTTTTCATCATCATCATCACCATTTTTCATCAGTACGCGGGTGAAACCGCGGGGCCCAGCTAGTATATCAATAACAAAGACAAGACCTAAGGCAATGCAACAACAGAACTGTGACCACTAAATACCTACCTATAATGAAAAATATTTCTACTCGCCAGACACCATCCGTTTTTGGTCGAATTTTGAACGAACAGTGTTTTTCTTTATACGGACGATTCGAAAACTAATCGTCCCCAAAGAGTGCCAGTGTCGCCGTAAAGGAAATTGTGTATAATTGTTGTTGAAAAAAACCGGAGATCTTTAAAAAAAAACGGTTATTCGCAGAATCTATAATCTCCGGAGATTCTCCGGTTTTTAGGGTTCCGTACCTCAAAAGGAAAAAACGGAACCCTTATAGGATCACTTCGTTGTCCGTCTGTCCGTCTGTCCGTCTGTCTGTCCGTCTGTCAAGACCCTTTTTCTCACGAACGCGTAAAAGTATCAAGTTGAAATTTATAATATATACTTGGGTCTACGGTTTCTTTCGGCTGTAAAAAAATAAAAGTTGTAAGTCAACGCAATCAAAAGATATGAACGTTTATGTCGCATATTTTGCGATTTCACAGGGAAATCAAAACCTATAGGGTACTTTCCGTTGACCTAGAATCATGCAATTTGGCAAAAGGTATGGTCTCATAGCACATATAAAGGAATAAATCTGAAAGTTACAAATTTGAAGTTATATCATTTAAAATTTTATTATTAATTATTTTGCTATTACAAACTTACATTTTGTAGTTGGAATGTATAGAAGAACCTTATAGTCAACTACAAAGTTAAGTTTGTCTTTGAATATTTCAACTTTAGTTTTTTTTTTTTGACTCGCGCTCTAAGGGTTCTGTCCAACGGAACCCTCAGAGCACGAGTCCTACTCGTACTTGTCCGGTTTTTTCGTCTCCGGAGCAAAGCCCTAGTTCACGCACACGTCGATATCTCGCTCGTTATAGTGCTACAGACGAGACGTAGGTACCTACTTGGCGTCTAACCAACGGGAACGAAAGAAATTTTTTTCTCTTTCTCTCCCGTTGGTTGGACGGCAGTTCGTCAACCAAATCCATACCTACGTCTGTTACCACTATTAGGGCACAGCGCGACAGCAATGGATTTGCAAAATACCTACCTACCTATTCTTCGAAAAAATAAAATTATGACTGTTATTTCACTTTATATTTACAAATCCTTGCTAGAAATACATACAGATAAAGATATGTACCCAAAGAGGGTCGACAAATACAAACACGGTTTCAATATAAGAAATAAAGAAAAGCTATGCCTACCCAAAACCAGACTCTGCAAGTCTCAAAAACATGGCGTTTTTGTTATGCAATAAACTACCTAAATCCATCGCCAATTTACCCAATCCAGATTTTAAAAGGAAAATCAAACCATTCTTTGTGAAAAATGCATTTTATAAACTGACAGAATATATAGACATAAAGTTAAGTGAACAATCTTTTTCATATGACTAGATTACATGGATATTGTTTTAATTTTGTTAATTTCATTTTGGTACTATTGACTGTAAAGAAAGAAAAAATAATATGTTGACATCATTCTTATTATAATTTTATTGCTGACATTTAATGTTTAATTTATTTTTTACATAGCATAGACTTTTTTTTTTCATTTTTATGTAAAAAAAAAAAAAAAAAAAAAAAATATATTATGTGGACGTTTTTTTTTTTTTTTTGCTCTGTCCTAGATTCGTGTGACTTATAATTGTAATAATTGATAAGGCAAAATTGTTATACTTTCTTACACTAATAACACTAGAAATAAGCACTCGTGTAAACTGACTTGCCTCATATGACGAACATGTTATATTGGTGAATAAATAATCTGAATCTGAATCTGAATCTTCAAATTTCTTGGCCGTGGTACGTACGTACATTGTCTTTCTGCACATTTTTTTTAACTTTAGTAGCTTACAAGCTATGTGGTGGTACGAAACCGTCAGTGCGCGAGCCCGACTCGCACTTGGCTGGTTTTATTTCTTATTCGTTAGTTACTTCCACCGTAACATTACATAGGTAAGTAGGTACCTACCTACCTATCTACCTATTCTATGAAAATTTCAACTGGTTATCTCTAGGCTATCTATTACGGTTCGAAAGATACCTACAACCGTTAATAGGTAGGACAGACAGACGGACAGACAGTCAGATAGACAGACAGACAGAACGAAACGGTAGGTAGGTATAATACCTACGTAGAAGCGTTAAACTGGGCATGATTAGGCATACCTACCTACCTACCTAGTAGGTAGGTACCTACCTACACACTGAGGTATTACAACAAATAAAAATAAATGTCCAAGTGCGAGTCGGTGACAAATTTCTGTTCACCACCAGTTCTCGAGTTCTCGTACGATCACCGAAGTGAAGCAACGTCGGGCGTGGCGCGGCCGGTACGTAGGTATAGGTACTTGGACGGCTGACCGCCTGGACGCTCCTGGACGTTGATGGGATGTTGTCTTTTTTACTAGGTAGGTAGTAGGTAAGTACCTACTTTTTTCTACTGTTAGCTAACAAGGTAGGTACGTGTAGTATCTATGTGGTGGTACGGAACCCTCAGTGCGTGAGTTGGCCGGTTTATTTAATAACTAGTAGGCCGCCCCTGCTTCGCACGGGCGAAGCCGGGATATATAGCCTATGTCAACCGGGGATAGTGCAGCATCCCAACAGTGAAAGAATTTTTCAAATCGGTTCAGTAGTTTCGGAGCCTATTCAATGCAAACAAACAATCAAATCTTTCCTCTTTATAATATTAGTATAGACTAGCAACACACCCCGACTTCGCACGGGTGTAGGTATGAAATGAATGAAATGTTCGATCAAGCCTTGTCAAGTCATTGTTTTAGGTATTATTTATAGTAAACCATTTAGAGATGTTGCCACACCGTGCCTCGCGCGGCCGTATTCCTGCGCGTTTCCGCGAGTAGCGCATACAACCGTCTCGCTCGCACCTACGCGCTTTCCTCGCTAGGTGTCTCCTTTGCCGTTGCCGGCAGCGCGTTCTCCACCGGCTCCACCGCGCATGACAGTCGTCGCCTCTCATTCTATGAACCGACATGGTTGTGCGCGCGCACGCTGTTCTACGAAACCACGAACTTAACGAACTTTTTCATTATTTGTGTGTCTTTGGTGAACCTAATAAACTTTGTTTCCCTGAGACTTTCTCGTGTTTTAATCATATGAGCTAATCCACCTCATACTTAGTATGTTTTTATTTTGTTGGCTTCAGTTTCGCATTTTTTACTAAGTACTAGGTACCTAACACCTGAAGATTCTCATTTACTTATAGGTAAAAACTTTAGGACTAGCTATAATAATTATAAGACCTACAAAACGCAGATGGAAAAATAAAAGTGTAGGTAGCAAAGAATTCAAACATTTAGATTGATGGTAGGTAGGTAGGTAGTACTTATCTATACTAATATTATAAAGAGCAAAGATTTGAGTAACCGGCTTAATCTTACGTGAGTAATTCCCGTGTAACATAAATAAAATGAGCAAAGATTTGATTGTTTGTTTGCATTGAATAGGTACCTAGGCTCCAAAACTACTGAACCGATTTGAAAAATTCTTTCACTGACGGGAAGCTACACTATCCCCGGGTGACATCTCTATCTCTATATCTCTCTTTCCGCGTCTGTCTGTCTGTATGTCTGCATGGCCGCTAACTCCTAAACCACGCAACGGATTTTGATGCGGTTTTCACCATCAGTTAGATACATTTTCAAGGAAGGTTATATATATATAACTAGCGACACGCCCCGGCTTCGCACGTAAATTACACCCGTGCGAAGCCGGGGGGCGGGTCGCTAGTAGGCTATAATCTAAACCCGTGTGAAGCTGGGGCGGGTTATTCTAATAAGTAGGTATAGGTAGGTACGTAGATAATCTATGAGGAAGGGAATCAAAAATATTGATAACATGCGTCTATCATTCATTGGGTAGGTAGGCACCTAATACCTATCTCATCTCTCAGTGCGACTAAGTATTTGTGTTCATTATTCCTAGGTAGGTACCTACCTATTGTGAAGATATGTCCACGGGTGGTTCAGTAGTATCGTCATGTCAAACAAACAGATAAACAAAACAAACATAGATAGACATAGAAACCAGTAAAAGTTACAGGATATCCATAGATAGGTAACGAACATTGGCCTACCTATACATAGTCGCCGCGTCGTCCCCGACTTCCCCGAGCCGAGCGAGACTTGTGACGTCAGGGCATTGCCGGGCGGCCGCGCCGCGCGTCATAGGTAAATTATAGGTACTCACGTATCTACAATTTATTTCAAAACTAGCGACCCGCCCGCCCGGCTTCGCACGGGTGTAATTTACGTGCGAAGCCGGGGCGGGTCGCTAGTCTATACTAATATTATAAAGAGGAAAGATTTGATTGTTTGTTTGTTTGCATTGAATAGGCTCCGAAACTACTGAACCGATTTGAAAAATTCTTTCACTGTTGGGATGCTGCACTATCCCCGGTTGACATAGGCTATATATCCCGGAATCGCCCGTGCGAAGTAGGGGCGGCCTACTAGTTATATATATAAACCTTCCTTGAAAATGTATCTAACTGACGGTGAAAACCGCATCAAAATCCGTTGCGTGGTTTAGGAGGAGCGGCCATACAGACATACAGACGCGGAAAGCGACTTCAGTTTATACTATGTAGAGATAGAGATCGGATGGAAAAACTTCAGAACTTCGTCATTTGCGAAGATATTTGAAAAATAAAAACCGGACAAGTAGGTACGAGTCCAAAAAAAAAACTAACTGAAGTTGAAATAATGAAAGACAATCTTAACTTTGTAGTTGACAATAAGGTTCTTCCATACATAACAACTACAAAATGTAAGTTTGTAATTGTAAAACAAGATTATTTTTTTATATGATACTAACGGTCCGCCCCAGCTTCGCACGGGTATAGATTATAGTCTATATCACCCGGGGATAGTGTAGCTTCCCGTCAGTGAAAGAATTTTTCAAATCGGTTCAGTAGTTTCGGAGCCTATTCAATGCAAACAAACAAACCAACAATCAAATCTTTTTTTTAAATAATATTAGTATAGATTACTTCAAATTAACAACTTTCAGATTTAATCCTTTATTACTATTATTACCTATTATTATACCTATGTGCTGTAAGACCTTGCCTCTTGCCAAAATTAATGATTCTAGGTCAACGGGAAGTACCCTATAGGTTTTGATTCCCCTGTGAAATCGCAAAATACCTACCTAGGTATGCGACATAAACGTTCATATCTTTAGATTGCGTTGACTTATACCTACCTACCTAACTTTTGTTTTTTTACAGCCGAAAGAAACCGTAGGCCCAAGTACCTATGTAGTACCTATAAATTGCCTTGAGAAAAAGGAGCTTGACAGACGGATAACGAAGGGATCCTATAATAAGGGTTCCGATTCTAAGGTTCTGATTGTCCTTTTGAGGTATGGAACCCTAAAACACCAGGATTTATTGCAGCCTAAGTGTGATATAAAAACAATATAACTAAAAAAAAACATGTAAGAAACGGAAGGTCGTGCAGCTCGGCGGCGGTTGTACATCCTATGCATATAGTAAACGCGCGCGCCGGTGGCGAGGCGCGGGAGCGACTGCTTGAACTCGCGGGGTCCGCGGAGGGAGGTATACATCATACTACGGACTTACGGAGCGAGCCGCGGCGGCAGCGACAGGGCACGCGCGGGGCGGCAGGCGTGAGGCGCGGGAAGCGATGCACGCATCTTACTTTATACCCATTAGTCCCATTACCAACCCGTCGCGTATTAGTTTTGTATGCGCACTATTATAAACATCCTTATACGTACACCTACGTATAAGGAGGGTGTCTATAATGTACAACATGATATTTGCCGACACGATATTGTACGGCATGATAATGTACAGCATGATAATTGGTGTACATGTACATCGAATATCATGTTGTACAATCCATGTCGTACAATACGGGCCGTCAATTATCGGCCCGTGTCTATAAAGTACGGCAAGGAATGCACAGCCAGGATTGCACAGCCAATAATCCATGTACGAGAAAAAAGTCCACGTTTTATCGGGCTGTGCATTATTATGCCGTACATTATCATGTCGTGCAATACAGGCCGTGTTTTGTCGAAACGGGCCGAAAATGTACGACCGATAATGTACAACATGATAAAAGGTGGCATCTCCCTATTGGCTAATTTTGCTGAAATGTCTCTGCTCTTATTGGCTGTTGAGTCTATGACGTCTGTCGATTCCATGCTTCGTTTGAACAAGATAGTGTAAGATAGTCACAGATTAAAAATATGAGAACCATCAAAACTTTTTGGTGGTGAGACGGAGAGAAGAGTACAACTGTGTTTGATCTGTCACTCATTTCGAACCTAACCAACGCAAGTCTGACTCCAGGTGGGCTCCCGCCAGAAGCTCTTGCGGTCGCCCCTGAGTGTCGCTTAGCCACACTCGACCTTCACTTCGCTACGGAGGTCACCGGCTCGCTTCGCTCGCCACCTCCCCCTTCGCTCCGCTCGGTCTCGTATGGCTCGCTCTCACTCAGAACCTCCCTTGAGCTTCTCCCGCGCTTTTTATATACACTCTAGGGGTAGGGACCACAAGACTAGGTGGAGTTGGGGTGCTCTGTGTCGGTTCTGTGACCCATTTCGAACCTAACCTACTCAAGTCCGGATGCTCTGTGTCGGATCTGTCACTCATTTCATTTGTACCTAATACACTCGACGTGGAATGTCCACGTCTAAACGAAGCATCAGTTTTGAATTTTTATGGTCACCAATTATTATCATGCTGTACAAAATCGGGGTGTACATTATTAAACAGAGTCAATAATGCACGGCATGATATTGTACGACACAATAATGCACAGCATGATAATTGGTGTACATGTACATGGAATATCATGCTGTACATTATCGCTTGTGCATTATTGGACCGATCTGATAATGTACGGCATGATATTGCACGGCACGATATTGTACAACATGATATTCCATGTACATGTACACCAATTATCATGCTGTGCATTATTATGCCGTACAATATCATGCCGTACATTATCTGTGTCGTACATTATTGCCTCCCTATAAGGATACGTAGTAGGTACTTACTTAGTGGTCATATTATAAGTCTCAGAGCAAAATACTTATTTGATAGGATATTGACCTATTTTGATCTGTATTCCTAGTTCACAGTATATTGTAGATGCTAGCGCTACGGTTGCGCGTAGGTACCTAACTGACATGAGCATTCGTTCGATGAGAATAGGTATTCGCATGGAGAATTTGTTCGTTGTGGGCAAATGCATGGTAGGTATTATAATATACGCCGCCAGGTATAGCGCTCCGATACAAAAGGTCACGTGGGTGACACACAACAACGTCATGGATACACGTACACGTGCATAAGCAAGAGCAGAATAAGTAATTTACAACAAGTTCGAGAGAGATGAGGATAGAGGTACACGAAACAATGGCGGAATCTCTACGAGACAGCTGATTTTCTGTGTCAACTGTCACCACTAGCGTGAAATTATAACTCGAATCTCCGTAATAATACAACCTGTGTGAATCCAATAAACCAATGTGATTATGATTATGATTAGGCAACGACCTATATGTACTACGTACTGAATTCTTTGTGATTAGGTCTGTGGTTTAGGTAAGTTTGTGTTTGTGTAAAAAAGTAATTAGTTTTAGATAAATTTATTTAGGAAATTTGTGTTTTGTCAGGATACGATGGGGCTGACATAGACATGTTATCTAAAAGCCCCCAAATAATTTAAAGAATAAAAAAAAATTGGTTTTGATATTAATAATGTAAATGCTTGAGCGGACAAACCAAATGATGATTGAAATGTTTCTTGTAAGTAGGTAGGTACTTAATTTAATCTCTACATACCTATTATAAATTGAAGTCGCTTTCCCCGTGTCTGTCTGTCTGTATGTCTGTATGGCCGCTAACTCCACCTAAACCACGCAACGGATTTTGATGCGGTTTTCACCAACAATTAGATACATTTTCACGGAAGGTTTATATATATAAATAAATAAATAAATAAATAAATAAATATTCGGGACATTTTTGCACACACGGTCATCTGACCCCAAACTAAGCAAAGCTTGTGATATGGCTGCCAGAGACTGATATATATACATATATAGGTTTAAATACATACTTAAATAGATATTAACACCCAGATATAGAACAAACACAAATGTTCATCACACAAATGTTTGTCCTAGGTGGGAATCGAACCCACGCCCCCAAGCTCAGAAGGCAGGTTCACTACCAACTCGACCAACGGGCTATCTGATATATAACTAGATATTATAACTAGCGACCCGCCCTGGCTTCGCACGTAAATTACACCCGTGCGAGCCGGGCGGGCGGGTCGCTAGTAGATTATAAAAAAATTGTTTCCCAATATCTGTGTTTGTTGCAATAAAGTGGCAACTGGACTGTGACGTAATTGGGTGTCAGCTCCCGGAGCGCTAGACCTTGTTTTCTTGGATCATGGGCAAATGCTCATGACACCTTACGTCTTCGCGACGAATACCTATACCTACCTATGCTTGACTGTGCACCATATCATCATCATCATCATCAGCCAAGACGTCCACTGCTGAACAAGGCCTCCCCCTTTAACCTCCACACTGAACGACAGCCTGCCTGCATGCACTGGATGCCAGCGACTCTCACTATGTCGTCGGTCCATCTAGTGGGAGGCCTACCTACGCTGCGTCTTCCGGTTCGTGGTGCACCATATCATTGTAATGTAAACATTCAAAGGGATTCGCCATGATGAAAACAAGGTCTAGCGCTCCGGGAGTTGTCCCGCAATGACGTCACTGTCTATTTGCCACTTTATTGTCACAAACACAGATATTGGGAAATGAATTTGTTAAATAAAATACAAATAGCATTTCAATTGTCATTTGGTTTATCAGCTCAAGCAAAGCAATTCAAGTTAGGCACGAATTTAATAGGTATACAGTGGACCCCCGGTAATCCGGCAAACATTATGCAGGGCAGTGTCGGACTATCGAATTTGTCGGATTATAGAGCACTGCCTAATAAATAGTAAACAATGAACGCACGCTAGGCCGTACCGCTATCACTAGTAGTCAAATTCAAACTAAGTAAAACAATGCATACGCGTCGAGCACAATAGCGGTGGCATGTACGAGTTGTGACCTGTTCAAACCTGCGTGATCTATATGTATTAGCAAAGATTGTCAAACATACATGTAATTCTAAGTCATGTCGGATTACAGGGGGCGCCGTATTAGACAGGGGCCGGATTATCGGGGGTCCACTGTATTAAACACATGTCATTATTTATATCAATACCACATTGATTTATTAGATTCCCACAGGTAATATACCTACGGAGATTGGGAGTTATAATTTCACTAAAGTTATATGATTATTTACGGGTTATTTACCGTGGTAAGGTTGTGGGATGAGACGGACGGACGGACGGACGGTTGTGGAATTTGTGTGTGTTGTTGTCTTCCCGTGAACATGGTGCATGTAACTGCGCCGAAATATCGGGAGCTCATTCCACAACATTACCACGGTAAATATCCCGTAAATAATCATATAACTTTAGTGAACAACCGTGATAGTTTAAAACAGTGTTTTATAATTTCACGCTCTGGTAACACAGAAAATCAGCTGTCTCCTATAGAGATTCCGCCATTGTTTCGTGTATCATCTCTCTCGAACTTGTTGTAAATTAGGTACCTACCTACTTATTCTGATCTTGTTTATGCACGTGTACGTGTAGTCATGACATTGATGACGTAGTTGCGGGACACCCACGTGTAATTTTTTCTCGGAGCGCCTATACCCGGCGGAGTAGGTATACCTATTATTATACCATGGGATTCACCAAAATACCGACAGCCGGGTGGAGCACGCTCGGGTCCTCGGCGCTCGCCATCGAGCTGTCGGCTCGCTGTGCTGACATGCCGAATATTCGACTTGTGACGTGCTCGCATCGAGCAAATAATAATAATGATATTCGGGATATTTTTGCACACACGGTCATCTGACCCCAAACCACAGAAGACATAATAGCCCAAACTAAGCAAAGCTTGTCGTATGGCTGCCAGTGACTGATATACATAATTACATACATACCTACGTATAGTTTTAAATACCTACATAGGTAGGTACTTAACTACTTAAATAGATATTAACACCCGGTATGATATAGAACAAATACAAATGTTTGTCCTAGATGGGAATCGAACTCACGCCTGTGTTGCACAAACAATAAAGGTCAGGTATAAACGCAAAAGTTTGTAGGTACATATGTAGGTACCTATAGAATTATAGATGTTTGTTCCTCTTTCACGCTGCAACGGAACAACGGATCGACCTGATTTTTTGCATGGGTATAGCTAGTTCAAGAGCCAGAGAGTGATATAGGCTACTTTTCATCATCTTCATCACCATTTTTCATCACTACGTGAGTGAAACCGCGGGGTCAGCTAATCTATGTTAATATTATAAAGAGGAAAGATTTGATTGTTTGTTTGTTTGTTTGCATTGAATAGGCTCCGAAACTACTGAACCGATTTGAAAAATTCTTTCACTGACGGGTAGCTACACTATCCCCGGGTGAGATAGGCTATAATCTATACCCGTGCGAAGCTGGGGCGGACCGCTAGTCTACACTAATCTACACTAATATTATAAAGAGGTAAAGTTTGTAAGTTTGTAAGTTTGTTTGTTCTGTTTTAACTCCAAAACTACTCATCCGATTTTAAAAATTCTTTCACTAATAGAAAGCTACACTATTCCTGAGTGCCATAGGCTATGTTTTATAATGATAAAGTTTAGTTTTCTACACTAAATAACCGTATTAGTAAAACATGTCGGAGAAAAATTCGCTGATTGGCATCTTTTTCGGCGTACGCTGATCTAACGGTTTGAGATAAGTGAGTACTATGTTTGACAAAAATGTAGTTCTTAAGTAGTTTAAAAAAAAAGTCTACGGTAGCATATATCTAACTCTTATAAGAAAACCACAATAACGATAATAACCGGTTATTGTGTTAAGAATAAAAATTAAAATTATAAGGTCATGTTTAGACGCAGTTTTGTAATCTAATTTATGAATCTTTACAAAAATAAATGAATTTATTATCAGGAGTACTTAATGTAGATAAATTTTGCCGTTTACAGTATGTGGTTTAGTTGCACAGTTCATGAGATAATGTAAAATTAAAATAACGCGACCATTATAATCCGCGCAGCGCCTTCATACTGCACATTATTATGTGGTTAGTAGGTAATATAATAAAATCATCATTATCAACACCATAAAAAAGATATTACAAAAAGATTGCATTAAAAACGGGAACAAAAAAACGGCCTTATCGCTATGAGCGACCTCTTCCAGACTACCTTCAACAATGGTGTGCTGCGGTGGAGCGGTGTCACAGGTATTATTAACCGACTTTAAAAAAGGTTCTCAGTTACGTGGTTTTTAGGGTTCCGTACCCAAAGGGTGCTAAACGGGACCCTATTACGAAGCCTACTCTGTCTACCTGTCTGTCGTACCTTTTAACGGACTGTATTTTTCGAACTGTAATAGATAGACAGTTGTAACGTTACGGCGGATCAACTTGGAAATGTAATAATAGTAAAGTAAATAAGTGAAAGGGGGTCTCCAACCCCCATACAACAAACGTATTTATTTACTAATTTTTTTATTAGCTCTAATGTAAAAATGATAATACGTACAATCGTCAAACTTGGCATGATTATACTACACATATATAACACTCTATAGTCTAACAACAAATAATAAATAATGGTCAAGTGCGAGTCGGTGACAAATTTTTGTTAGTTATAATTGTGTTATACTCGAGCGTCACTGTAGCAAAGAATTAAATATGTGACTGCGTCGCAATTACTTCGACTATTTCAGACAATAACTGATGGTTGTATTTTGTGGTGGTAAGGAACCCTTAATGCGCGAGCCTGACACGAAATGCGTATTTTACTAACTTTGAAGTCGGTCTAATCACTAATGTTTTTAGTTTTACATAGATAAAAACTATAGTTTTGTGCTAAAAAATACTATAAAAATAGGCATACCATTCAGGTAGAAAGGGCGGGACTAAACTAGAGTGGATTACATGACAGATGCGGGACTATTAGCGAAAAGGGCGCGATAGGAGTATATTGGATTACGGTATGGGAGTGGAGTGGAGCGGACGGCTGCGGGACTAGATCGGAAAGAGTGGGACTGAAGTAGAGTAGAGTAGTAGAGGAGGTAGTAAAGTAGATTTCAATACTACGTGAGCGAAGCCGCGGGCTACAGCTAGTAATCAATAAATTAGACATGTCATTGAACCAATAATGCAATAGGTATTCAATGATATCACAACTGGCTATAATATACCTACTACGGTTCGAAAGATACAGACAGACGAACAAACAGATATACATCGTAGGCTTAGTAATAGGCTCCCGGTTTTACCCCTTCTGTACGGAACCCTAAAAACTGAAATTTAAGGAAAACTTAAAATAATAAGTAGTAACTTACAACTAAAACTTCAAAAACTATCTATTGGTAGGTAGGTAGGTAGTACTTAGACTTACCTCGTATATTATTACTAATATCTATTATGTCTTCTGTGCTAATATTATAAAAGCGAAAGTAACTTTGTCTGGATGTTTGTTCGCTTTTCACGACTAAACCGCTAAGCCGATCTTACTTACGATCTTAATAATTTTGGCAGGATGATAGTGTAACATCATATGGACAGACATAGGGTACCTACTTATTATCCTAGAAAATGCGGGAAAATTGGCAAACCGCGGGTAGCACCGCGGGATTCAGCTAGTATAAAAGAACTCACTCACACACTAATTCCCTCACTCATCACGAAATTTCGAAAACTAATTGACCTACGAAGCTGAAATTTGCCACGTAGATTCCTTATGGGGTGTAGAGATCCGCTAAGAAGGGAAATTCGCGAAAAGGCCGAATTAAGGGGGGCAAATGTGGGTTGAAAGTTTATGTATATAAGGCCACGCGTTCAAAGGGGGCATGCCGCTGGCTGCGATGGGCCCGGGTTTTTCGGTTTTATTTCCGCAATAGGTATTATAGGTATAGGTATCCGCATTAGGTATAGGTATATAATAAGTATATTATATACCTATACCTAAACCTACCTAAATATATTTAGGTAGGTTTAGATAGCCCGTTGGTCCAGTTGGTAGTGAACCTACCTTCTGAGTTTGTGGGCGTGGGTTCGATTCCCACCTAGGAAAAACATTTATATAATGAACATTTGTATTTGTTCTAGGTATAGGTATCTGGGTGTTAATATCTATTTAAGTAGGTACTTATGTATTTAAAACTATATGTGTATGTAGGTGTATGTATAGTCTACTATATAAAAATAAGTCGGGTTTTCCTTCCTGACGCTATAACTCCAGAACGCACGAACCGATTTCCACGGTTTTGCATTCGTTGGAAAGGTCTCGGGCTCCGTTAGGTTTATAGAAGTCATCTGGTGGCGAAACGGAGTTCGCCGGGTTTGCTAGTGATGTATATTAGTCTCTGGCAGCCATATCAAAAGCTTTGCTTAGTTTGGGGCCAGATGACCGTATGCGCAAAAATGTCCCGAATAGGTACCTATTTATTTTTATTTTATACTAGTAGGCCGCCCCTGCTTCGCCCGGGCGAAGCCGGGATATATAGCCTATGTCAACCGGAGATAGTGCAGCATCCCAACAGTGAAAGAATTTTTCAAATCGGTTCAGTAGTTTCGGAGCCTATTCAATGCAAACAAACAAACAAACAATCAAATCTTTCCTCTTTATAATACAGTAGAATCTGGATAGAACGACCTTCAAGGGACCGGCAATACTATGTCGTACTAACCGGATGACGCACAAAACGGCAGGATTATTTCTTGAGTACATTTATTATGAAACCTAATTTTAGTAAACAATATCGTCGCTAAAACAGGTTAGTAGTTATAAGCGAAGTCGTTATATATGAATTCTACTGTATTAGTATAGACGTAAGTTGTAGGTAGGTAAGTATGTATAATATGTATATGTAGAGATAGAGAAGTTAGTACACTTGCTAAACAAAACAAAAATAATAATTATGGGTGTTATTATAAACTGGGACCAACTACGTGTGGTGTGTCATGTATAATAATACATAAAATACATAAATAAAATATAATACGAAACGGCAAGAATAAAATAAATAAAATACAATTTTTATTTATGTTACACGGGAATTACTCACGTAAGTAAAGCAAAGCAAACAAAGCGAGACGCAGCCGCGCGCGCGCATTCACCTTGAAAAAGGCCGTCTAATGCGGTTGAAACTATAGTCGGAGTAACCGGCTTAATCTTACGTGAGTAATTCCCGTGTAACATAAATAAAATGTGTGAAAACCACGTCAGTTTCAATAATAAAATACAATTTCATATACTTACCTGGTGAAGTTAAATCGCTCGCCGCTTATGCATAAACCGCCGCGCGTGCGATGGCCGACTCAACGCGCAGGAGCACTGCGCATGCGCCGTGTCGCCGTCGTTGACACAGAGTCGATACAGAGTGTTCCACTGAACGTTCGCGCGTAGTTCAGCTCTCAATAATATTATATAAATACTACTAGTTATCCGTTGGTTTTAAATAGTGAACGTATTACAAACTATACATTAATGTTGCTATATTAAAGTGTAACAATTATAATAAAGACTAATTTCCTTCATCACACCCCATATCACCACCCATAACTGGTGACCCCGACGTGATCTGAACACTAGTTTAACGCAGTCTTTGTATTATTATTATTAATCTACCTAGGTCTAAGATCTAGGTATTACCATATTACCTATCTTCTATAGGTAGGTAGGTATATATAAAAATGAATCCCTATTTAGGTGCCTAATTTGGTCACGCCATAACTTGAGAACGACTTTAGTAACCGATTTCATTCATCTTTTTTTTTTCAAAGTTTTCTAATACTTACCTACCTATTACCTACTGCGAGTCGGACTTGCGCCCGTCTATTGTATGTAGTACCTAATGTTACCACATGTTACGGCGGATTGACGAACAAATAATAAAAAAGTCAAAAGGTAATAAACCAGCCAAGTGCAAGTCGGGCTCGCGCACTGAGGGTTCCGTACCACCACAAAATTCAATACCGAAATTACGAGTTATAACTTTGTAATGAACCGGAAGACGCAGCGTAGGGAGGCCTCCCACTAGATGGACCGACGACATTGAGAGTCGCGGGCATCCAGTGGATGCAGGCAGGCTGTCGTTCAGTGTGGAGGTTAAAGGGGGAGGCCTATGTTCAGCAGTGGACGTCTTCTGGCTGATGATGATGATGATGAATGAACATAAACTTATCACTCGAACAACCCGACTCGCAATTGGCCATTATTTATTATATGTTGTTATACCTACCTACCTACCTACTTTAGAGTGTGTACTATAATCATGCCAAGTTTGACGCTTGTATATAGTTATGTACCTAGGTATTACCGTTTTTACATTAGTGCTAATACAAAAATACGTTTGTTGTACCCCCCTTTCGTTTTTAGGGTTCCGTACCCAAAGAAGTAAAAACGGGACCTTATTACTATGTCTACGATGTCTGTCTGTCTGTCTGTTTGTCCTACCTATTAACGGCCTGTATCTTTCGAACCGTAATAGATAGCCAGTTGAAATGTTCACAGAATACGTATGTACCTACGTACAAACTATAAAGTATAACAACAAATAATGAAAAATGAGTCGGTGACAAGTTTCTGTTCATTACCAAGTTATAACTGGTAATTTCGGTATTGAATTTTGTGGTGGTACGGAACCCTCAGTGCGCGAGCCCGACTTACACTTGGCCGGTTTATAACTTTTTGACTTTTTTATTATTTGTTCGTCAATCCGCCGTAACATCACATCACCTACCTATTCTGTGAAAATTTCAACTGGCTATCTAGGTAGGTACCACAAGGGTTCGAAAGATACAGCCGTTAATAGATAGGACAGACAGACAGACAGACAGTCAGACATCGACAATTTTAACTTCGCGCGTTTGACATTTCTAAGACAAGGCAACGTCTGTCGGGTCAGCTAGTCATACTTATACCTACCTATTAGGTAAGTAGGTATAAATGCGAAAAGTTTGTTGGTTTGTTTGTTCCTCTTTCACGCAGCAACAGAGCAACGGATATAGGTACCTACCTGTTTTTGAAGTTATACTTCTTATACGACTTGCAATAAGGGTGCGTTAAACGTTTAACGCTACCATGGAGGGGGAATTTTTCTCTCTCGTATGGTTGCGAAATTCGTACCTATCCTTTTTTCGCACTGCGACTAGCAGATCCTCTTTTTGGAAGTCGGTTAAAAAGAGTCAAAACCGTTGGACATATACCTACCTACTTCAACAGCTAATAAATTATAACCATGTACCTACAGTAGATTGATGACATTTGTTACAAAAAATAGACAGCGGTTTTTTGTTGCGTAGGTATTATCACTTCGGTAAAGCACACGAACTTAGAGGTAACTACTTCTAAGCACACGAAGGCATAATTTTGTCAGATGTTTCTTTATCATGTAGGTATCAATAGTCGCGTGTCGCACTTCCTACGGCTAGAGACCGATTGAAACGAAGTGAGCGACGGCGCTCATATTGGAATCTGCAAAAATGTGCTTCTTCTGGGCCCGTCCATTCATTTTATTTTGGTCGAAGCTTGTACACAGTAGGTACCTACACTTGGAAGTCTCGGTGATTAGTACTCTCATCATGTCTTCTGTCTTTACTCTGTTGTGCGGTTGTGCGGTGCCAGTGGAGTAGGTATTCACTTGACCCCTACACATTCGATCGTAATCGTTAGATATTGGCATCGCTGTAGAAAGGACTCGAGTTCTTTCTTAAATCACGCACTGTCACCTCTATTTAGGAGATAGATAGATAGATAAACTCTTTATTGTTCACACCACACATTTCGTACACATGATAAAACAGCTTAAAAACTAGTGCAACAATCGGCGGCCTTATCGCTAAGAGCGATCTCTTCCAGGCAACCTTAGGATGGAGATGATTTATACAGGAGGTAGAAGGCGGGGCGTGCAATATTAAATAATGTGATATAGTTATAATATAAACCGTACATTCTAATAACAATACATACTAATACTTATATTACTTAAAATTACGATAATATACTAATAATACATAAAATATAAAATCTATTAACATGAGCAGTTAAATAAACAACAACAGCGCTAACAAGGTGGCAATTGCGACAAATAAAATTGCTTTACAAGGTCTTTATAAACAGCGAGCGATGGAGCGTGTCTAATATGCACGGGCAACGCGTTCCACAATTGAACAGCCTGAAATGCAAACGATTTGCCATAAAAAGTTTCGGTACGCGCTGAAGGGGACTTAAGGGACAGGGTATCCTTTGATCTAAGAGGACGAGAATGAAAGGAGACTGTAAAGTTACGCGACCTCAATCCGTAGAGGGAGAATTAGTATACTATGCCTCAAACCGTATCTCGGCGTGTCAAGGCGACCGACCTAGGTACCTAACTGCGAAAGGTACTTAGGTACCTACGTAATAATGACAGAAACATCGATCGTAACTGAAAGACTAAAATGTAGTCCGTACCTACCTACTTCAGAGCGGCGGTTTCGGTGAAGACAATGCGCCTGGAATCTGAATTTTATAGTTTTACATTTATACCTATTTCGCTTCAAAGAAGAATACCTGAGTGTGGCCGCCAAAAATTGTACATTTGGGAAAAAATATCTGTCCCGTTCATATGACG
Source organism: Agriopis marginaria (assembly GCA_932305915.1). Taxonomy (NCBI): domain Eukaryota; kingdom Metazoa; phylum Arthropoda; class Insecta; order Lepidoptera; family Geometridae; genus Agriopis; species Agriopis marginaria. The sequence goes on along the minus strand of OW029942.1, from coordinate 3,988,886 downwards.
AGTCTTAATAACTCCATTATTTTATTTAATGCTATGGTTGAAGTGGATTCTGGCTCACACTATCATGTTATTGCATATAAATAATTTAAGCTCATATTGGTTGGCTCTAACTAGCACATTTTTATTTTTTTTATAATGCATAGTTTTGGTTTCCATACAAAAATTATGTGTCCCACTAAGATGTCTCATACAATGAAGTCACATAAATGTATACCCAATTGTTTTTTACCAGGTAATTTTGACATTCTATATTATTCCATAAATTTGCTAACTTGTAATTAGTCATTAAAGTAAATAACGTTAAAAACAAACGCAAAAGCAATTGAAATTACGATGTCTCACTTTTTTTCCCGAATGTTACTTCACGCAAGTTACCGTAATTATCAACGATAGTAGAGTTAAATTCCCGCCCCTTAAAATATTTCTTAGTCATGGCAACACTATCTCTAGGTTAGCCAACATATGGGAAGAAATCGCCTTTTTGTATTCTGTGAAAGTGGTCTTCAAGGTGGTCGGCGCTTTTGTCCCGAGAGTTTTTCTTATTTTTAAGTGAGAATACTCACGGTTAGAACGCAAATTTACTATATTATTTTAAATTGTGTTTATAGATAGACTATTCCTTTAACAAATCAAACTGTGTGGTGTGCTACAACTAAAAAACATACACGAATAAATATTTTTTAAGTTATGTCCACAGGTATTTTGATTCACGAATGATACCGTGTGTTACTAATGTGTTACGTAACATTCGTGAACGGTTGTTAAGCGTAGTATACACTACAGAATATAAAATTATAAGGCTTTTAGAACATGTCTTTTTTTGTTTAGGAAATTCCAACAAAATACACTTAAAAAGCCTGATAAATAATAACAAACACTGACAAAGACCGTGAAATCTTAGATGATACCGAAGAAGAAACACATTATAGTGTAGGAAATGAGCATATCAGTGAGATATTTCCAAAGACAGTCTTGGAAATATTATGTTGGGTTCATAGAAAGTGTAGAAGTAGATGAAACCTGAGTTATTCTGTATGGTTTTTAAAAACAAATTATAAACCAACATTAATTGTTCCCCAAATAAGAGTGGTAAAAAAAAATTGGAGTCACACGGGAAAGCATATTTTGTTAAAAGATTTAATTAGTGATCAAATTATTTTGAATCCTGTTAGATGTTCGCAAGCTTACCTACTTGTACCTTTGCATATTTTTATTATTATTGATTTGATCGTTATTATTTTATGCTTATTTTGGTTTTGATCATATGATTATTTTTTGATTATTGTCTGTAATTTTTGTAGGTACTTACTAAGAGAATAATTTGTAATTCTATTTGTTATTTTTTATTATTAAGTAATTTCCAAAGTTAATTTTTCGTTCCAAAGAATTTACAAATATTGTTTAGTTTTATTAATTTTTGAATGTGCTTTGGGACTGAAAACAATATCTTTTTAATGAATAAAAAACATACAAAAAAACTTTTCTTTTACAACATGTATACGAGTCTTGATAAAGTTCACATTGTTACCTTCATTCACGTGTGTTACCGTGTGTTACAAATTCACGAATGTTATTGTAAAATTTTTGGCGGCCACACTCACCTACCAACTTATAGGTAATTGGATACCTACTTATTATTGGTATTGGATATATTGGTAGGTACTGTATAAACTTGACTTTATGTAGGTACCCATTAACTCCCATTAACCCAGTAGGTACTCAATAATTACAAATATTTATGCATCTAAATTACCTATGTACCTACAGTTTGATATACCTACCTATTACCTATTATAGGTAGTAAAGCATTTTTTTGGGAATGTTTTGGGAGAAAAGTAAGTACCTACCTCTTAGAATAATGTTATTGTAAGAAGTATACCTAGGTATAGGGGGGTAGCATAAAATGAATTCTCTCCCGTTGGTTGGACGGCGGTCCGTCAACCAAATCCATACGACTGTTAGCACTAGAAGGCGACGAGAACATCTCTTCTTCTCTATTTCTTCTCTACATAGTATAAATTGAAGTCTCTTTCCGCGTCTGTCTGTATGTCTGTATGGCCGCTAACTCCTCCTAAACCACGCAACGGATTTGATGCGGTTTTCACCATCAGTTAGATACATTGTCAAGGAAGGTTTATATATATAACTAGCGACCTGCCCCGGCTTTGCACGTAAATTACAGCCGTGCGAAGCCGGGCGGGCGGGTCGCTAGTAGGTAATTTATAATCCTTACACAAGCGCGCGCGACTCGGCCGCGCGTTGCCTGTGGCGTTTAGTCCAGTCGGGGCAGACATAAAACTAGCCTGAAATAGAAAAAAATCCGGGGGGCGATTTTTTTTTTTTACGTCGGGGGGTGGTTGGACGTATAAATCTCGATTTTCTAACTAATCCCGGTAGATGATTCGCCACCATCTTGTTTTAAAGTTAAATTTTATCGTTTTTAGGATTCCGTACCTGTCTAAAAAGGAAAAAACGGAACCCTTATAGGATCACTTCGTTGTCCGTCTGTCTGTCCGTCTGTCAAGACCCTTTTTCTCAAGAACGCATAAAAGTATCAAGTTGAAATTTATACTAAATACTTGGGTCTACGGTTTCTTTCGGCTGTAAAAAAATAAAAGATGTAAGTGAACGCAATCAAAAGATATGAACGTTTATGTCGCATATTTTGCGATTTCACAGGGAAATCAAAACCTATAGGGTACTTCCCGTTGACCTAGAATCATGAAATTTGGTAAAAGGTACCAAACAACATACACAGCACGTATACATAGCACGTATATAGGAATAAATCTGAAAAATACAAATTTTAAGTTATATCATTTAAAAAATATTATTTTGCTATTAAAAACTTACATTTTGTAGTTGGAATGTATAGAAGAACCTTATAGTCAACTACAAAGTAAAGTTTGTCTTTCAATATTTCAACTTTAGGTTTTTTTTGGACTCGCGCTCTGAGGGTTCTGTCCAACGGAACCCCCAGAGCACGAGTCCTACTCGTCCAGTTTTTCTGAAATAACTCGTGTAATAGTGCGCGCACAAAACTAATACGCGACGGGTTGGTAATGGCTGTGGTAATGGGTATTAAAGTAAGATGCGTGCATCGCTTCCCGCGCCTCGCGCCTGCCGCCCCGCGCGTGCCCTGTCGCGGCTGTCGCTGCCGCCGCGGCTGCTCCGTAAGTCCGTAGTATGATGTATACCTCCCTCCGCGGACCCCGCGAGTTCAAGCAGTCGCTCTCGCGCCTCGCCACCGGCGCGAGAGCGACTTTGCGCGTTTACTATATGCATAGGATGTACAACCGCCGCCGGGCTGCACGACCTTCCGTTTCTTACTTTAGAGTAAAAATGACAATAACCAAAGTTGTTGGAAATTTAATTTCTCACAAGTTTGGTCATTATCATTTTTACGCTAGGATCAATATTTGCAGAGTTATACTATCAAGTTTATTAAAAAAATCGTAATGGGTGGATTTGTTTTGATAAATTTGATAGTTTAACTCTGCAAATATTACCTGCGTAGTATCAGCTGATAATACGAGCGAGTACGTATAGCGCGCGCGCTCGTGTGGGGTGTGGTGTTCTGTGGTGCGCCTGTGGTGACTCAGCCTATTCATTGCACTCTAGGAACAAGAGATGGGGCAACTTGTATCTATTATACCTAGGTACCTACCTATTTTGTCAATGAACGATAGTTTATTTTTACGTGTTGTACCTACACTTCGACCAAAATCTTTTGGTTGAAGTTTTTTTTCCTTAGGTTTTTTCATAAGTTTTTGATAAGTTTGTTATTAGGATTTTTGTGGATTAATTTTTTTTCTGATAATTTATAAACATACCTACGCGCTTAGAATAACTAGGTAGGTACATAGTTATTCTAAGTTATTTCATGAGTAGGTAGTTATTCTAAGCCTACGCGTCAATTCGAGGTAGCCCTATAAAAAGCTGTTGTAATGCTTATTCTTCTTTATTTCAAGTAGAAAAATTACAAAAAGAGATCTTCGTTACTAATCATTACAATAAAGTAGGTATAACAAGAACACTCAGCGCGATAAACACCCTTTTTACAAAAATCACGGACTATAAGTACCTAGTTACCTACCTACTATAGAAATCATGAAAATAAGACAAATAAATAAATCAAGTGCGTTCTAGTATGTACTAGGTACTACGTATAGTATACTAGCGACCCGACCGCCCGGCTTCGCACGGGTGTAATTTACGTGCGAAGCCGGGGCGGGTCGCTAGTTATATATATAAACCTTCCTTGAAAATGTATTTAACTGATTGTGAAAACCGCTTCAAAATCCGTTGCATGGTTTAGGAGGAGTTAGCGACCATACAGACAGACGCGGAAAGCGACTTCAATTTATACTATGTAGAGAAGAGATATTTATCTATGGTACTACCTACGTAGAATTCTTAGGTAGAATTGTAATAAAAATCGATGATAGGTAAATCGATATTTTTGTTATCGATTTTGGTAAAATGTTATGTTGGTTACTTTCATTTGATCTTAGCGGCTGACGAGGGGTCAACGCACTTTATTGCCAATCCGTATGGTACCTACGCACTTTAGCTATTTGTAGGTACGTGGATTGGAGCTCTTGCAGGTTAGTACGGAAAGGGGTATTATGGGCGTACTTTAGTGCCTTGTTTTTGATACCTAACCTGAAGTTTGTTCATGTTACTTTGGCAGACACGTGCTGCTCCAGAGTCCAGGCAGGACACGCGTATAGGTAATGCATCCGCTTTATGGTTGATATTCCGAAAACCCTTACGAAGCGCTTTGATTCCACTTTTATTATGCGTACTGCTAGTCTGCGGAATGCGCAGCCTGAATGGGTGTTCCCCCATAGTTACAATCTGGGTGTCTTCAAATCACGAGTGAATCGGTTTCTTCTAGGCAAGCGTGCTCCAACGTAGACCGCATCGTCGCTTTACATCAGGCGAGTTGACGGTCAAACGCATGCCTATTAATAGATTTAATGTGTAGCTTATTGGTATTTTTCTATACCTACTAATATTATAAAGAGGAAAGATTTGATTGTTTGTTTGTTTGCAATGAATAGGCTCCGAAACTACAGAACCGATTTAAAAAATTCTTTCACTGTTGGGAAGCTACACTATCCCCGGGTGACATAGGTAGGCTATATCTCTACATAGTGTAAATTGAAGTCGCTTTCCGCGTCTGTCTGTCTGTCTGTATGGCCGCTTACTCCTCCTAAACCACGCAACGGATTTTGATGCGGTTTTCACCATCAGATAGATACATGTTCAAGGAAGGTTTATATATATAACTAGCGACCCGTCCCGGCTTTGATTTTATAATCAAAGCGTCCCGGCTTCGCACGTAAATTACACCCGTGCGAAGCCGGGCGGGCGGGTCGCTAGTTATATTTAAAAACAAATAGGGATCCTTACTAAAACTCCAATAATGTAACCCAAGGTGTAAAAAATAAGACACCCGTGCGAAGCCGTGATGCGTTGCTAATCTATACTAATATTATAAAGAGGAAAGATTTGATTGTTTGTTTGCATTGAATAGGCTCCGAAACTACTGAACCGATTTGAAAAATTCTTTCACTGACGGGAAGCTACACTATCCCCGGGTGACATAGGCTATAATCTATACTCGTGCGAAGCTGGGGCGGACCGCTAGTATCTTATAAAGTAGCTTATCTCTTCTCTACATAGTATAAATTGAAGTCGCTTTCCGCGTCTGTCTGTCTGTATGTCTGTATGGCCGCTAACTCCTCCTAAACCACGCAACGGATTTTGATGCGGTTTTCACCATCAGTTAGATACATTTTCAAGGAAGGTTTATATATATAACTAGCGACCCGCCCCGGTTTCGCACGTAAATTACACCCGTGCGAAACCGGGCGGGCGGGTCCCTAGTAAAGTAGTTACGATCTCTGTCAGGTCGCGTAAGCCATGGTTCCTACAGTGGCTGAATTCTACGCTGGGAAGTCTTCATCACTGGAGGTTTGTTACTGGGATTCGATGGCAAGGTGAGATGTACTGATGGGGACTGAGGGACTACCTACTTATTGATTGTAGTCGTGAAGGAGGAGCGCACGTGGCGTAATGCAAGCATGTGGAGGTGCCCACCGCCAACATATAATCTATGAAAAATGTAACCGTGGCTTCCAAATAGGCTTTCACCCTTCGACCAAAATAAAGTGAATGGACGGGTCCAGAAGAAGAGCATTTTTGAAGATTACAAAATGAGCGCCGGCGCTCACTTCGTTTCAGTCGGTCTCTAGCCGTAGAAAGTGCGACACGAGTCTATTGTTACATAATAACGAAACATCTAACAAAATTATGCCTTCGCGTGCCTCGTTTTTAACCGACTTCCAAAAGGAGGAGGCTATCAATTCGACTGTATGATTTTTTTTGTATGTTTGTTACGCGATTACTCCGCCAATTTAGAATTGTTTTTGATGATTCTTTTTTTGGTTGGTAGGTCATATCTCATAGGTGGTCCCATAATTTTTTATCGACATTGATTCCGCGCTTTTTGAAAAATCTACAATAAAATGACAATAAGTATCGAATTCAATGTACAAGTAAACATTGTACAGAGCCACCAACTTAGCTGTTAAGGTGGGCAAATTGGAACAATAGTTATTTCTTGGTGAATTTCATACATTGTTCTCCACTAGCGACGCTGTCAACTGAACAGCAAACGTAGAGGAACAGTTCCTACAACAGAACTTCAAAAAAACAAAGAAGTGTCTCCATGGCAACCGGGCCCTGTTGTTTTTCGTTAAATTTTTCATGACCATGGATACAAAGTATTTCAGTCATAATATTAAACAATATTTTCTACTTTTTAGTTTGTAAATGTAGGTATAGTCATGAAGTCGGTTTTATTTTTACTAAAAATTATAATTATTACTAAGCAAGTTCAGTGGTTATGGCCCGTCCATTAATTTTATTTTGGTCTAAGCTTTCAGCCATGAATAACTCTCGGAATTACATAAACCACCTCTTACAGATGGAATTCTTTCCAAGGCTGAAACTTCTGGTATTTGTCTTCTCATTAATTTTCTCCCAATTTACTGTGTCATTATTTCCCCTCAGAGCAAATAAAAATACAGAGGGACTACCGCGAACACGAAAAATGAAGCCACTTTTTGAAATATGTGTGTGCGTAGTACTCAGAGCAAATAATTTGCTCTGAGTACGGGACTCTTACGAGGCCTCGTAATCGGAATAAGTACACTTGAGAAACAATTGGAGGGCAAGTCTGGTGCCAGCAGCGGCGGTAATTCCAGCTTCAATAATTATGGTAAATAAGAGGTATAAATTTGCGCTAATGTTTTGACTGAAAGGTGCTATCGGTGTAAGAAGTTCGTTTATCTATGAAGTTCGTAAGTAACGATGAAAGTTCTGATCTGCTGCGGTGTCAAGGTGATAATCCCTTTTTCAACGTCTGCCACTACATGCTCCTTGAAATCTTCAGTACTGTACTCCACACTGCCATTGCCTGTAAGAAGTATTAATTATGTTGTTACCTACCACGACCGAACAGAGAAGGTTTATGCGTTTGTTGTCCACGATGGATCGGAGAATGTAAATGTCTTTGCTAGCCACGATGGAACAGAGAAAGTATATGTCTGTTACCCACGATGGCACAAAGAAGGTATAATGTCTTTGTTATATACCCACGATAGAACAGAGAAAGTATGTCAGTTACCCACGATGGCACAAAGAAGGTATAATGTCTTTGTTATATACCCACTACTACTACACTTTACTACTATACTTTTCCTTTTTTTTTTTTACTATTATACTTTTTCTACTATACTTTGCTGTTGTGGTAGGCAACGCACTGACAATGCCCCGGGTGTCTATAGGCAGCGGTGACCACTTACCATCAGGTGGCCCGTAGCTTGTTTGCCACTTATTCTATAAAAAAAAAAAAAAAATACCCACGATGGCACAGAGAAAGTATATGTCTGTTACCCACGATGGCAAAAACAAGGTGTAAAGTCTTTGTTACCCACGATGGAACATGAGTAGGTACGACTACAAACACCGTGACACGAGATTTTACCCTTTGTGTATGGAACCCTAATAACGGTAATACCGTAGATATGTAATTATGTCCAAGCGTCAAACTTGCCATGATTTTTTGACCCGGGTATGTCCTAAAACTGCGACCAGAACCACCGGAGGATGGGCAGCAGCGTCCTGTTAGTACACGGTGAACGTACTGCGATCTCCAAGCCGCCTGCCAAGCGTGGGGATTATGGCAACACCCCTCTCTAAGAGGGAGGCCTTGTTCAGCAGTGGACATTTAATGGCTGATGGTGTGTCAAACTTGCCATGATTATAGTACGCACTTTTTTACATTAGAACTAAAACAAAAATACGTAAAAAAATACGTTTGTTGTATTGGGACCATTCGTTTTTACTTTTTTTTTAATCATTATTTGTTAGTCAATCCGCCGTAAGATTACTTATTCTGTGAAAATTTCAACTGGCTATCTATTACGGTTCGAAATATAAATATAGCCGTTAATAGGTACGACAGACAGACAGACTGACGGACGGACAGACAGACATCGTAGGCTTAGTAATAGGGTCCCGTTTTTACCCTTTGGGTACAGAACCAGACTAATGAAACTCACCATAGTAAAACTCATTAAAGTTTTTTACAAATGTCTCTTTAACATTCCACTGCATCGGCATCCAATCTTGCATCCAAATGTTACCTCCCAATGTAGTTTCTATTACATTGTTTATCGTTAAATTCGCAAACATATTTTTTATATGAACAGTCTTCACTCCCGACTTCACCGTGTCCGCCTTTTCCAAGTAATTCTCCAATCGCAACAGTAAAGTATTGTCATTCCACTCCTGCAATGTCAAAACATGGACACCTGCCGGTAATTTTGTCACCACACCTCTAAATTCGTTGTGTTCACCGTACCAGATTTCTTTACTGTTATCACCGTAAGCATTGTACGTAGATGCGAAAACTTGAGGCGCCAATTCAATCTCTTTAGCGAGTTTCTTTTCAAAGATTTTGTTGGGCTTGTGGTCCGCTTTCGATAAATAAATGATATGTTTGCCTCTGACTACGATGCCTTGGGAAAACTCTGTGTCGTTGAGGAATGCTCGGACGCCGGCGTCGTCTGTCAAAATGCGTCTGTGGACCATTAAATCGATTTGTCCATCGTGGAGGGAAGTGCCTCCCTGGGCGCGGTCGTTGAAAACTGAAAAGCGGATGTTTTTTCGCGGGTCCTCGATGTGGATTTTTGAAGTCACAGGATAGTAGTTGCCTGTTGAGTGGAAGTTTGTTATTTATGGTGTGGAATTATTAGTGAGGCATCATCATCACCATGTTTCCACTGCTAGGATACAGGCCTTCTCTCAGAGAGAAAGAGAGAGAGAGAGAGAGAGAGAGAGAGAAAGAGAAAATGGACCTAATCCACCATGCTGGCCCAGTGCATGTAGGAGAATGTAATTATGTGTGTATTATGTGTTTTTGAACTTTTGACATACCGGTTTTCTCACGACGTTTTCGTTCGCCATTGTTGAGTGATAGCATCGAAACTGCAGATAATTTATTTAAGTACTAAAATGAAATTGAATTGAATTTGAATCATTGGTGCAGGGCCAAAGATCGAACTGGGTACAGTCAAATTGTAAAGCGCACATGCTACCGCGTGCCCACTATCTTGTCGTGGCTTCGCATCACGATCAGATCCAAAATTATTTATCTATCTATATAATTATATAAAAGCGACATTCATCTACTCACTCACTCACTCACTGCTCACTCACTCACACACTCACTCTTCACTCATTCATCACGAAATATCAAAAACCACCTGACCTACGAAGTTGAAATTTGTCAGGTAGATTCCTTATTCGGTGTAGAGGGCCGCTAAGAAAGGATTTTGCGAAAGGGCTGAATTAAGGGGGGCAAATGGAGGTTGAAATTGTGTATTAAAGTTCTTTGTTTTTGATGTTATGGGCATGACATTTGGTAAATAAATACTGAATATTTTTTTCCGAAAAAGGTGGATTAAAAAGGAAAATGGGGGTTTTAATTTTTTGTTGAAAGTTTTGTAATTACGAAGCTGAAATTCGGCAAATAGATTACTTATGGGGTGTAGAAGTCCGCTAAGAAAGGATTTTGCGAAAGGGCCGAATTAAGGAGGACAAAAAGGGGTTGATAGTTTGTATGAAAGTCTACGCGTACGAAGTCGCGGGCAACAGCTAGTATTTTACAAATAACTGGCTAAGAGCGTATCGAGGTGCGCATGTGGTAGGGTTCCAACTGATAAGTGCGTAGAAACTAAATATAACATACTTGGGATATTAGTCAGTAAAGGCTGGAAGGTGGGTCTGATATTCCTAACTCTCTTTATAGTCTGCCGGCCGTTGGAGTCCGTGTAGAAAACTCCTTCGGTGCCCAGATCAGTGGTGTACCTTATGAACACATCTTTGCCTGCAAAACAAACAATAGTACCTACTAAATTACTTTCGTACTGATCCGGAACGAAGCAATTCGCCAGGGAACCAAAGTGCGACATGGCCACATAGCGGACATAGCTAAGCGTATTTTGCTCCTGTATTTTGCCGGTAGTGGGCCGGTCATATCTGTCGTAGAACCGCTTACCGTTGGATTCTCAGATCTGTCAAGCACGGTTGGCATGTTTAAAACATTTTAAAACACTTGTTTTAAACAGTTAAAAAAACCAATGTTTTATATGCAGTGTTTAAAACACAGTTCAAAACAAGTTTAAAACAAGTTGTTTTGAACGTCTTTAGACCTTCAACGGTCTTTGGGCAGTCAAGCTGTATTTGTAGTGTTAGTATTAGCTTGTTGCCACAGAAAAAAGTTTAAACAATGTTTAAAAAAAACAAAGTTTAAAAACAATTTTAATTAAAACTAATAAATAATAGACAGGATAAAGATCTTGATCGAGAGTGAAAAAAAAAAAAAAAATTAAAACATAAAAATTATTTATATTTTTAGGTTTTAATTACCTTCCTTTCGTTTTTAGGGTTCAGTACTCGAAGGATAAAAACGGGACCCTATTACTAAGCCTACGATGTCTCTCTGTCTGCCAGTCCGTCCGTCTGTCATACCTAGTAAGAGCCTCTTATACCAAATTTGACGGTTTCAAATCAATTTTATTCAGTTAAATTACAATATTTGAGCTGGAAAAAAATACATCTAACAGATACATCTGTGTTTGAGTTTATGATTTGGTTCAAAACACGATGGAATAAACTTTCCTCGATCAAAAAATTATCTGAAACTAAGTCGATTTAGTTATTTTTTTTCGTTTTATGCTCTAATGAAAGTTTGTAACAACCTGGAAATTGCATGTACTGAAAGGCAATTTTATTCAATATTTTTTTATTTGGATAGAATTTTGATAGTGAATAGTTTCGTTTTTTAGTGAAATTAAAATCGTAACTATGTCACGAGAATTTGCACGCGCCGCGTTCAGTGCCGCGCCAGGCGTCATCGAGGTCGGACCTATGTTCGTTTTTGTCGTTGCTCTCCCCCCGCGGGCGTCCTGACTCTAGCGTGGCAAAATACATCGTCGCTTTAACTTGGCGGGGGCTGAGGGAGCGTTTTGTTGCCTACGCGACTCGGATAACCGGCCGTTAACGGCTGTATCTTTCGAACCGTTATAGATAGCCAGTTGACATTTTCACAGGGATATTGTCCTTACCGACGTCTTCAGTGGGAATGGGTCCGACCACCCAGTCGAGCTCTATGATAGGGCGCTGCACGTAAACCCGCAGGACAAACCCCACCCAACTGGACAGAGAGTACTGCACTTCTTCGACCAAATACGTCTTGTGAACTGAAAACAGGGTATAAAAACAAAATGATAGCTTATCTATACTGTAATATTATCAAGAGGAAAGATTTGATTGTTTGTTTGTTTGCATTGAATAGGCTTCGAAACTACTGAACCGATTTGAAAAATTCTTTCACTGTTTGGAAGCTACACCATCCCCGGGTGACAGGCTATAATCTATACCCGTGCGAAGCCGGGACGGACCGCTAGTCGGACATAAACAAAAACTTTACGAGAAGTGAAAACTTTTTTGTGACTCACCCACACTTCTAACATAATCTTTGATGATGACCGGCTCGGGGTCCATGGGCCTGAACACATAGGCTCCTGGCTTCTTGTCATTCGGGCGGCCCATTTTCTCAGGGTCGTCTGATGCGTAGTAGTAAACGTTGATGGTGAGCGCAATCTCTACTCCGTTCGATAAGGTTACGCGAGACACTTGGTTCTGGTCGTCTAGATGTACTTTAACATACTGGAATGAACAAACAAGTTAAAAATGTTTTTTTTTTTATAGGTTTACAGAACTGGAAATACACATTTAGAACTTAACTAGCTGACCCGACAGCAAGGAACACTATTGCTCCTACCCGACAGACGTTGTCTTGTCTTAGAAATGAAAAACGCGCGAAGTTAAAATCGTTAAGTTTTCTGAAATTTTCCAATTTTCTTAATTTTTTTTGCAGGCTGTCGTTCAGTGTGAAAGTCAAAGGAGGGCGGGCTTTGTTCAGAAGTGGACAATTTCTGGCTGATAAAAATGACAATTTTATTTTATAAAAAATTTAGACATTTAAACATGAATTGTACCATAGATAAACATAATATACTAGAAATTGTACTAAGGTAATTATGCCCCTTGATTGATGTATAATGATATCTCACCTTATTTTTAATAAACTTGTCTTTTGAAGATTTATAGAAGTAATTGCGATCTTCATCAAAGTCTGGATCCTCCAGGGGATCATATTCTGTGGTGGTGGTAGCTCTAGGAGTCGTTCTTCTGCCCATCATACGTCTACTCGAAAGAGGCTTATCAAAAAGCCTCCTATCTTCGTCGTCTTCTGATATATGACTTTCCTTATTTTCTTTCACTTTTACTTTTGGCCTTAACTTTTTCTTCTTGGATTTAGGTGGTCCATGCATTCGGGAATGTTCTTCAGCTGGGCTGTGCGATGTTCCGGGTTGTTCAGTGGATGGCTTGATTTCTGGCTCACAATCAAATAAAAATTAAATGTGTTTGATGGTAAACGCATCACTTGAAAACGGGTGGACCGAATTGGCTATTCTTTTTAAATGTTCATAATAAATAGTCAGAAAAATTGGAAAAGTTTCCCGAAACATTTTAAATTTCGGGAAAATTGAACGTCCGTTTTTAGGGTTCCGTACCCAAAGGGTAAAACCGGGACCCTATTACTAAGCCTACTATGCCTGTCTGTCTGTCCGTTTGTCAGTTTGTCCTTCTTATTAACGGCTGTATCTTACGAACTGTTATAGATAGCCAGTTGAAATATTCACAGAATATGACTGTAACGATACGGCGGATTGACTAACAAATAATAAAAATGTTAAAAATAAAAACAAAAGGGCCCCATACAACAAAATTTATTTTTTTAACGTATTTTTGCATCAGCTCTAATGTAAAACGGTAATACTTACAAGTGTCAAACTTAACATGATTATTTATCGCTCATTATTGGGCAGACTAACGCCATTAAGACTAAATTTGGCACCAAAACCACTTTAGATTACTATTATGCACTTGTGCAAAAATTACTTTTTTACCTTAGATAAAAAGAAATAGTAGTAGTGCATAAAAAGAAATTTTAGTTCGCTTACATAGGGCATAAACAAGAACTTTACGAGCATGAGAAGTGAAAAGATAATTTAAGTAGTAAAATTAAACTTCTAATATTTGTTTACATAGTTATAGGATCTACACTATGTCGATGAATACATATATTTCCAGCTAGTTTCCTTCGACAACCGGCAGGATAAAGAAATTAACCGCCGCGCCGCGTCGAAAATTCTTGGAGGAGCTACTGGTCCATGAAAGAGCTTATGAAGGGCGACCTTCCTTTGTCTTTAAAGCGTAAACTCATCGACATGTGCATCCTGCCCGTCCTAACTTACGGGGCACAGACATGGTCATTGACCGATTCTCACAAGTTCAAACTTGGGGTTTGCCAAAGAGCGATAGAGCGCAGCGTCTTAAGAATCAAAAGGACAGACCGAGTTCGAAACACGACGCTGCGCTCAATTACTGGAATCGCTGATGTTGGCATCAAAGCTGCCAAATTAAAGTGGGGTTGGGCGGGACACGTGGCCAGGATGCACCCTGATAGATGGGCCCAGAGGATCACACAGTGGGTGCCTGAAAACGGACGAAGGAGCCAAGGCAGGCCTAGAAAACGCTGGCGCGATGACCTCGACACGTTCACCACGTACAGTGGTCAAGTCTGGCGGGTGATCGCACTGTCTGGAAAGAAATGGGGGAGACCTTTGCCCAGGAGTGGAACAGTATATGTTAATAAAAAAAAAGTTTCAAGTGAAAATAATTTAGGCATGTTAAATACCTGCAGATTTGTTGGATTTTGATCCACAATCTTCTGAAGATGCCATGAAAATAGAGCTAATTTAAGCATGTAATAAATATAAGCAATATTTATTACTAATAAATCAATATTTATAAAAATAGGCATGTTAAAAAAATTGAGAATTAATTACCTGGAGATTTGTTGGAATCTGATCCACGTTCTTCTGCAGATGACATGAACATGGAGCTGTATTTTTCATCGTCACTATAAGATTTAACTGGATTTTCCGTCCCAAAATCAGAATCATCAGTAAAACGTTTAAGTGTTTTAGAATCTTCTTTTTCTGTGTTAAGTGTATTTTCTTTTTCAGTGGTAAGCGCATGATCGGATGATGTACGATACAATAACTGTTTCGGATAGCTGGAATATAATTTAAAACCCATTGGCGGAGTCTGCATCATCGCAAAACTGGTTACTTGTTCTTTGGTGGAGTTTCCACTAGTCTTTTGTTGGTGTTTGTAGGTTACAAAATCTTTTTCGGTGACTTTTGTTGAAGTGATTGCGTGATTAAATGGATTTTTTCTTAATAATTTGTATTTGTTTTGCACCGTATGATGTTCTTGTTCGATAGATTTGCGGTATGACTCGAACTGATCTGGTTTTTTTTTAATTGCAGGTTTGCTTGGGTATTTTCCATAACGTTTTGAGTTTTCAAGGGGTGTAAAGCACTTTACGATTTTGCCACCATGTCTTAAATGTTCTTTTATTCTCTCGTTTGAGGTATGATGTTTCTTAAATGCTTCTTTTGTGGTGGCAAGATTAGGAGGATTGGATTGTGTCCAAGTTTCTTCTCGGGTGGGCTTAGGAGATTCGTCATAGTGTTTCCTTAAATCTTCTTCTTTATCGGTGACGCGTGTTGAAGATTTATCATAGCGTCTACTATAAAATTCTCCTTCTTCATCTTCTTCGGTGATGCGTTTAGGTGTGTCGTCGGGTAGTATCCAAGTATCATCTTCTTCCGCTATTGTTGGGGTGGCAGGTTTAACTTTGCGGAATAGCCCCTTATGTTTATTCTCTTCTTCTTCGTCAACATCTGTTTGGATAAAATTAAAAGTTAACTTGTTTAACTCTAGTCCTATGAACAAATGATTTAAGGGAAAATAAATCTTAGTTAATTGATTGAATCAGTCTTTACTTTGCGGAGGATCATATTCAAAACTATTTCTTTGACAAATCTCTAGTCATTGATAAAATATGTACAAGATTCCCAGTAGCGTATCGTAAAATGATACCTAAAATAAGGTGCCAGTACTAGCAACTTATTTCAATCGCCCCGCCACATGTCAAGAAGCCTCCGATGTCAAAACGCATGAAATTTAATTTAAAAAATACACTAGTTGTGTCTTGAATTCATGTAAGAATTACACCCACAAAAAACATAAGTCTACGAACATCACATCACAAATGTCAGTATTCAATTTACTTGCTGTATTTCTTCGCATAATTAGAAGAAAACGAAAATATAACAACGCCATTTCAAAACTGTTTGGTGTTGCCAAGGGCATGAGATTTATATACCCATGTTTTTAACACTTATCTTTCATCACTATTATTTATTATTCGTCTTTTTAATCAAACATATTATAATTGTGATAAGTAGTATGTCCATTAATTACCAACTGAAAATGGCAGCCAAACCTTAGCCACAGATCAAATAACAAAAGAGGTTTCATCAAACCTTATGTTATAACTATTTATACGGAACTACATACAGATACAACAAACACCCTTTTTAGTATGACACAACTTTTGCGTTCATTAAAATTCTCTTATTTATAGCCATCTAATTTTCTTGACTAAATACTTTTTAAGAAAAACAATTTATTATCATGAATTTTAGCAAAGTAACGCCCAATTCCATTAATTACTGAATTTTACTATTACTTAATACAAAAATAATTGAGGAGGTACTCCGTATTAATATTTTAGACCTGTATTTTGCAAGTTCATTTACCCCGGTTTTTATTCATCCAATTTTTGCGGTAATCTCTATGCACTGGTAATACAGCGCGCATGCGCGGAAACGTGTCGATAACGTCACTCACGCAAGATTGGCTTCGCAAATGAACGCTGCGCTTTCATTGAACACTCAATCTGTATATACGTAGTAAGTATAAATATAAAATCTTTGTCTCTAGTTTATTTCCCCAAGGACGAATAGTCTATGAATCTTTGATTTCCGTCTTCTATTCTATTCTTTCTTTCTATTCTATTCTACATAGTATAAATTGAAGTCGCTTTCCGCGTCTGTCTGTCTGTCTGTATGTCTGTATGGCCGCTAACTCCTCCTAAACCACGCAACGGATTTTGATGCGGTTTTCACCATCAGTTATATACATTTTCAAGGAAGGTTTATATCGACCCGCCCCGGCTTCGCACGTAATTTACACCCGTGCGAAGCCGGGCGGGCGGGTCGCTAGTAGTGCATAATCAAAGCTGTTTTTAAAAGAAATCTACCAAAAAGATAGAACAAGCGGCTTCATATCCCGAAATCATGTCTATTATGTTTATCAGCGTACCACAGGGAAGTATTGTAGGGATTGTTGCACTAGTTTTTAAGCTGTTTTATCATGTGTACGAAATGTGTGGTGTGAACAATAAAGAGTTTATCTATCTATCTATCTATCTATTCTTGGGCCAATATTATTTTTACCATAATGATAAAAACATTCGCTTTTTACAGTTATTTTACTTACCATACTCGTAAGTCATTGTACGCTCGTAAAGGGCAGACGGAATCAAGTACCAAGTACTGACTGTTGGTCAGTTTTTACAATAAACTATTTTTGATTCTGATTCTGTATACCTGCATAATCAACCATTAAGCGTTTTGGCGTCTCCTGAACGTTGAATAACGGCTTGCTGATTTCATCGGGTTCGGATAGGTCGTTGGCATAGTTGGGAGGTATTGTAGACCCATAGATATCGTCTTCATATGCGTCGTCTAGAATTTAACGAATGAATTAATAAACGAACGAATGAAAGAAGAAGTGAAAGAACGAAGTAATGAACGAGGATGTTATTCAAATTCAAGAAATGTTAGATACATCATGTTTAGGGTATAAAATATATAAGATCTTTGGATATATGTTAATCGCTCGAAGAACCGATAACCGATGGGGAAGAAAGGTTCTGGAGTGGAGACCACGAACCGGAAGACGCAGCGTAGGGAGGCCTCCCACTAGATGGACCGACGACATTGTGAGAGTCACGGGCATCCAGTGGATGCAAAAGGCAGGCTGTCGTTCAGTGTGGAGGTTAAAGGGGGAAGCCTATGTTCAGCAGTGGACGTCTTCTGGCTGATGATGATGTTAATGGCTCTAACCACAAAGCTGACTGGACACTTGTGTAATGGTAGTAACTTCATTTAATTGGGGTTCCGTACCCAAAGAGTAAAACGGGACCCTATTACTAAGCCTACGATGTCTGTATGTCTGTTCGTCTGTCCTATCTATTAACGGCTGTATCTTTCGAACCGTAATAGATAGCCAGTTGAAATTTTCACAGAATATGTAACGTTACGGCAGATTAATAAATAATAAAAAAAAGTCAAAAATTTATAACTAAAGCGGGGCCCCATTATCATACAACAAACGTATTTTTTTTCATATTTAGCTCTAATGTAAAAACGGTAATGAAGTTATATGATTATTTACGGGATATTTACCGTGGTAAGGTTGTGGAATGAGCTCCCGATATTTCGGCGCAGTTACATGCACCATGTTCACGGGAAGACTGAAGAATGCGGGTGGTTAGTCGAACAGTTAAAAAGTTAGGTGCAGACATAACGATCTACCCTCTTTCTTAGTCTTTTGCTACGGTTATCACTGGAACCTTACAATCTTACCACGGTAAATATCCCGTAAATAATCATATAACTTTAGTGTACAACCGTGATAGTTTAAAACAGTGAAAAACGGTCATACTTACAAGCGTCAAACTTAACATGATTGTAGTACACAACACACTCTAAAGTATAACAACAAATAATAATAAAAAAATGTGCGTGGAGTCCCTCCGCGCGGAAGAAGTTATACTTCAACAAGGAACCCTAAAATTATAACTAGGGCAAAAATAACACCAATTTAAAAACATGCTTTTCTCGAGATTCGAACCTAGCTCCTTAGGCTTCTCAATCCATTAGCGACACCATTACACTACCGGATCTTCTAGCCGCAGCGCGAAAAAAGGATACACATTTCGCAACCATACGAGAGAAAAAAAATCCCCCTCCATGGTAGCGTTAAAAATTATTACTAGGGCAAAAACATCAACAATTTAAAAACATGCTATTCTCGAAATTCGAACCTAGCTCCTTAGGCTTCTCAATCCATTAGCGACACCATTACACTACCGGATCTGCTAGTCGCAGGGCGAAAAGTGTTAAACGTTTAACGCAACCTTGTTGCAAGTCACATAAGAAGTATAACTTCAAAAATGGCCATGTGCAAGACGGTGATAAGTTTCTGTTCATTACCAAGTTTTAACTGGTAATTTCGTTATTGAATTTTGTGTTGGTACGGAACCTTCAGTGCGCGAGCCTGACTCGCACTTGGCTGGTTTATTTACAGTTACGAACCAATAGTATCCAACATGGAGTCATCGTCAATCTTCATCTGGTCGGTCTGCCGGGACAGGTATTTCTTCTTCTGGATTTTACGCAGTTTCTTGATGATTGACCTTTTTTTCTGTGAAACAAGTTTGTATTGATTTTTAAACCCCGATAAAAGAGCAAATGGTAGATTATGCACTAAGGGAATAAAGCAGTGTCTAATATTAGTCTATACTATCTATACTTACTAATATTATAAAGAGGAAAGATTTGATTGTTTGTTTGTTTGTGTGTTTGTTTGTTTGCATTGAATAGGCTCCGAAACTACTGAACCGATTTGAAAAATTCTTTCACTGACGGGAAGCTACACTATCCCCGGGTGACATACGTAGGCTATAATTTATACCCGTGCGAAGCTGGGGCGGACCGCTAGTAATAATATTATAAAGAGGAAAGATTTGATTGTTTGTTTGTTTGTTTGCATTGAATAGACTCCGAAACTACTGAACCAATTTGAAAATTTCTTTCACTGTTGGGAAGCTACACTATCCCCGGGTGACATAGGTTTTATTATATTTAAAAAAATAAAGATCCTTATTAAAACTCCAATAATGTAAGCCAAGGTGTAAAAAAATAAGATTTACATCCGTGCGCAGCCGTACGTTGCTAGTATGTTATAGACTTAATTAATTGATAAAATGATGTATTTAGATCCATGGGCGGGCAAATTGGGGCCCCTGTAAATGCCTACCTAAAATGTACGTTAAATCAATAAATAAATAAAAAATAGTGCGTGGAGTCCCTCCGCGCGCAAGAAGTTATTACTTCAACAAGGAACCCTAAAATTATAACTAGGGCCTAAATATCAACAATTTAAAAACATGCATTTTCTCGATATTTGAACCTAGCTCCTTAGGCTTCTTAATCCATTAGCGACACCATTACCTACACTACCAGGTCTGCTAGTCGCAGCGCGAAAAAAGGATACGCATTTCGCAACCATACGAGAGAGAAAAATTCCCCCTCCATGGTAGCGTTAAACGTTTAACGCAACCTTGTTGCAAGCCGCATAAGAAGTATAACTTCAAAAAGACCGAAAAAGATATAAGTACAAATAGAGAGAAAGGACGCGAAATAGAAGGACGTACCTTTTGCTTCGCCAGAGTGACGGACTCAATGTAGTAGGAACGGTATCCCATCGGCGGTAGGTTCTCCGCCATGAAGACTATTTCGTGGTCTGCAACTGTATCGCGGTGCGGGATGTTCAGGACTGCGGCCGACATCTTCATAGACACTGCTTTCACCGTCTGCACTGCAATTCAAGCTTTTTACGCGACTGTTAAATAAGTAAGAAAGATTTTAAAACCTGTATTGTTTTTTATTGAAGTGAAACTTCTTATGCGACTTCCAAAAAGGTTGCGTTAAACGTTTAACGCTATCATGGAGGGGGTATGAAAGCACTGTTGCGTTAAACGTTCAACGCTCCTGGGGAGGGGGAATAGAAAGAGACAGAGCGAGAGTTTCACTTCTTCCGCGCGGAGGGACTCCACGCACTATTTTTTATTATTTTAAAAGTATTTCATAATTATTATCAGCTTATCATCATCATCATCATCAGCCAGAAGACGTCCACTGCTGAACATAGGCCTCCCCCTTTAACCTCTACACTGAACGACAGCCTGCCTTTTGCATCCACTGGATGCCAGCGACTCTCACTATGTCGTCGGCTATGTCTATCAGCTTATAATTTTATTTATATTACACGGGAATTACTCACGTAAGATTAAGCCGGTCACTCCGACTATAGTTTCAACCGCATTAGGCAGTCTTTTTCAAGGTCGTCTCGCTTGGCACTCAAACTTCCCGTGTAATATAAATAAAATGTGTGAAAACCACGTCAGTTTCTATAATAAAATCATCTTATCATGTTTCCACTGCTAATATAATTAGGTATGTAAGCTAATCTATATTAATTAAATATTATAAGAGGAAAGATTTGATTGTTTGTTTTTTTGCATTGAATAGGCTCCGAAACTACTGAACCGATTTGAAAAATTATTTCACTGTTGGTAAGCTACACTATCCCCGGGTGACATAGGCTATAATCTATACCCGTGCGAAGCTGGGGCGGACTGCTAGTTAATTAATAAATGAACTTAATACACTCGGTGGTTCGTATCAATAGCTCTTGGCTGAACTTCAACGTAAAGCAAAATCGCTCTGGGTACTTACTTTTTGGATTGAAAACCTTATGCCTTCGATGTTGTATCACAGGAATCCTGACCGGCATTGTGACAGGCCAAGCCAGGGGATTGTATATAACTATCTGTAAAATATCATACAATTATTACCCATCTCATCATACTTATAGGAACTTTACTAGCTGTTGCCCGCGACTTCGTACGCGTAGAATTTCATATATTATTTCAACCCCTTTTTGCCTCCTTTAATTCGGCCCTTTCGCAAAATCCTTTCATAGCGGACCTCTACACCTCATAGTACCTTGTGCCTTACGGACAACTGCTATTGCAGCATCTAATCCGCTCAGTTGGAAAATCACGCGAACGTGAACCTTATCGCGCCCAGATACGGTTTTCGGTCGCGTGATTTTCCAACTGAGCGGATTATGTTCCGCTATAGCAGTTGTCCGTAAGGCCCCTTATACCACCCCGAGGAGTACAGGTACCTCGGAGACACGCGCGCGTCCGACGCGCTGCGGTACGCGCATCGGATACGTTCGGTGCCTCACCGACTCACTAGGACTGCTAAATTGGTGCATGTGACTGCACCGCTCATTTACAATAGGCTACCGCAAGAGGTGAGAAGTGCTCCATCGAGGGAGTCCTTCAAACAAAAATTAAAAAACTGACTTGTCTAACAGGCATTCTATAATTTTAATGACGTGACAAAGATGAAATTAATTTAATTTTGATTATTATATTTTATTTTTGACTATTATTATACTACTAGCCGTTGCCCGCGGCTTCGCTCGCGTAGTATTGAAATCTACTTTACTACCTCCCGTTTTTTTAGTTTCAGTCTCGCATCTATCCTGTAATCCACTCTACTCCTGTACCACCCTTTCTGCTCCAGTTCTGCATTCGCCCCTAAATCCACTCTACTACCGTTCTGCTCTTTCCGCTCCAGGCCCGAATCCGTCCCGTAAAATTACTCTTCTTCCGCCCCATCCTTACGGCGCCAGTCCTGAATTTGTCCCATAATCATCCGTCCTGTATTCCACTCTCCTCCTGTACCACCCTTTCCGGTCCAGAACTGCATTCGCCCCTAAATCCACTCTACTACCGTTCGGCTCTTTCCGCTCCAGGCCCGAATCCGTCCCTTAATCTACTCTTCTTCCATCCCATCCTTACTGCGCCAGTTCTGCATTTGTCCCATAATCTTCTCTAATACAGGCCTGCCCTTTCCGATCCAACTCGGCATCCGTCCCGTAATCCAATTTACTCTCTTTCCACCTTTTTGCAATCCAGCCCCGCATCCGTTCCGTAATCCAATCTACTTCAGTCCCACTCTTTCCGATCTAGTCCCGTAGCCGTCCGCTCCACTCCACTCCCATACCGTAATTCAACCTACTCCTATCGCGCCCTTATATCGTAGCTATAGTCCCGCATCTGTCCATAGTTTTTATCTATGTTAAGCTAAAAACATTAGGGATTAGACCGACTTCAAAATTACTAAAATACGCATTTCGAGTCAGGCTCGCTCGTGCATTGAGGGTTCTTTACCACCACGAAATACAACCAGTTATTGTTCAGGCTTAACGCCTTCCAAAATTGTCGAAGTAGTTGCAACGCAGTCACATATTTAATTCTTTGCTACAGTGACGCTCGAGTATAACTTGGTAATGAACAGAAATTTGTCATTGACTCGCACTTGGCCATAAATTATTATTTGTTGTTACACTTTAAAGTACTATGTACTATAATCATGCCAAGTTTGACGCTTGTACGTATTACCGTTTTTATATTAGAGCTAAGAACTAAGAATACTTTTGTTGTATGGGGATTGGAGACCTCCTTTCGTTTTTACAATTTGAAACTTTACTGTTATTACATTTCTTAGTTGATCCGCCGTAACGTTACATACTCTGTGAAAATTTCAACTGGCTATCTATTACGGTTCGAAAAATACAGCCGTTAAAAGGTAGGACAGACAGACAGACAGCGTTAGTAATATGGTCCCGTTTTCACCCTTTGGGTACGGAATCCTAAAACCCACCTAACTGAGAACGTTTTTTAAAGTCGGTTAATAATTAAATACCTGTGATACCACTCCACCGCAGCACACCATTGTTAAAGGTAGTCTGGAAGATGTCGCTCATAGCGATAAGGCCGTTTTTTCCCCCCATATTTAATGTTATCTTCTTGTTATATTTTTTTATGGTGTCGATAAAGAGTTATTTTATTATATCACCTACTTATTACGTGCAGTATGAAGGCGCTGCGCGGATTATTATGGTCGCGTTATTTTAATTTTACATTATCTCATAAACTGTGCGACTAAATCACAAACTGTAAACGGCGAACTTTATCTACATTAAGTACTCCTAATAATAAATTCATTTATTTTTGTAAAGATTCATAAGTTACATTACAAAACTGCATCTAAACATGACCTTTTAATTTTAATTTTTATTCTGAACACAATAACCGGTTATTATCGTTATTGTGGTGTTCTTATAAAAGATAGATATATGCTATCGCGGACTTTTTTGTAAAACTACTTAAGAACTACATTTTTGTGAAACATTGTATTTACTTATCTCAAACCGTTAGGTCAGCGTACGCCGATAAAGAAGCCAAGCAGCTTATTTTTCTCCAACATGTTTTACTAATACGGTTATTTAGTGCAGAAAATTAACTTTTACCATTATAAAACATACCCTATGGCACTCAGGGATAGTGTAGCTTTCTATTAGTGAAAGAATTTTTAAAATCGTATCAGTAGTTTCGGAGTTAAAACAGAACAAACAAACTTACAAACTAACAAACTTACAAACTTTACCTCTTTATAATATTAGTGTAGATTGTTTTTCTGTTTTGTATGAAAATGTAATCGCTTTTATAATTATTGTAATAATTTTTAATTATTTTATTATCAATTATTTTCTGTGACGTGTACATGTAATTAATTGTTACCAATAAAGTACTATGACTATGACTATGTAAAAATGACTCACAAATGATCGAAGCGCGTTAGTATTTCTACAGCTGGATACGTTGAACGCACATCTGTAGTAAAGCGTGCTGGTGGGACTGTTCCTTAGCTTACTGGAACAAAAACACTAATAAACAGAAATACAAGTATACATGCTTACAAGCTTGGGGCCTATAAAATATTATATAAAAAATCTATGCTTGGGGCTTTAATAATATATAGTGCCTTAAGCTCGAAAAAAACTTAGTACTTACTTGCACTGCTGAACCACTTAAAAACAGGCGTACCTAAGTCTACCCTGGTTCCTGTTCTATTTATTACAAAAAAAAATATTTTCTATATCTTTGTAACCGACTTCCAAAAGAGGAGGTTGTCAATTCGACTGTATGTTTTTTTTTGTATGTTTGTTACACGGTTACTCCGCCAATTTAAAATTGTTTTTGATGATTCTTTTTTTGGTTGAAGTCATATCTCATAGGGGGTCCCATAATTTTTTTATGGACATTGATTCAGCGCTTTTTGGAAAATCTACAAAAACATGACGATAAGCAACGAATTCAATGTACATTGTACAGTGCCACCAACTTAGCTGTTAAGGTGGGCAAAATTGGAACTACAGTTATTTCTTGGTGAATTTCATACTTTGTTCTCCACTAGCGACGCTGTCAACTGAACAGCAAACATAGAGGAACTGCTCCTAGTACAGAACTTCATAGAAACGAAGAAGTGTCTCCATGGCGACCGGGCCCTGTTGTTTTTCGTAAAAAATGTCATGACCATGGATACAAAGTATTTCAGTCGTAATATTAAACAATATTTTCTACTTTCTAGTTTCAGTTTATAAATGTAGGTATAGTCATGAAGTCGGTTCTATTTTTCTAAAAAAATATTATTTTTATTCTATAATTAATAGACTAAGAACACCAAAAATACAGTTTTCGTTGTAAATGTTAAAAGACTTACTTGAAAGCCTTAATCAATAAAAGCGTAGACTTCTGCACAGCGTGGAACATTTTGAGTGTATAGAATTTCTTCACGTGAGCGCGCATCGCACCCGTTATTATGTTGTGGTCTTGGAATACCCCTAGAAAATATAACAAGAATTATTTATCACCAGTAGTTCGCCCCGAACTGAGACCTCACGATGTTCAAGCTTTTAGGTACTTCACCTACACTAAGGTACACCCGCTCCATAGTTTTCCTACCTACCATGATCTTGATTGACGGCTACGATAATCAACTGACAATCTTCACTTCAGTCAAACTGACATTATTTGTACATAATAAGTACATTAACGGCCTATTATCCGAGTCAACAAAACTCTCCAAGTTAGAGCGACGATGTATTTTGCCGCGCAAGAGTCACGAGGCCCGCCGGGCTGTTTATAACTTTTTTTTCTCCTCAGAGGATTATGTTCCCGCACTTCTCGTGCATTTGCCAGTGTCACGCAGGATGTTAAAAAAAAATATTGGCGGGAATCCTATCTTCATTGTAGAGTTTTGTTTATACTACCGTATAGCAGATTTGTATTAACACAATGAGTTCATCTGATTCCGACATGGATTTAACGCCTGATTTCATAAGAGAAGAGGCTAAAGCAGTAGTGGAAAAACTTTTACCACCTTAATCAAAAGAAAGATACTTAAAATCGTTCGACAATTTTATGAGTTAAAATCCTAAAGAGTTTCATTCGACTTTATATCCCTGCAGGCCTAGCATGGGCCGTGGACATATTGTCATTCCACCGTTTGTATCCCGCGAGAAAAAGACAAACGTATCCATATTCTAGCTTTGTCGCGTCTAGGCGTGGATAAAAACAGTGGAAAGACTATTTATCCATAGCCCATCCTAGGCCTGCTGGGGTAACAATTTACTATTATAACTCACCCATTACCCAGGTGAGTTCATGGTAGAGCTTTATATCTTTAGGTGGGAGTCCAGCGAGTACATGCAGCTGTTTGGCCATCTGGAATCATTACTCAAAAGAACACAAGAAGCAAATAAACCAGCCAAGTCGGGCTCGAGCACTGAGGGTTCCGTACCACCGAAATTGTCATTTATATTTGTATTTTATTTATTTATTGCCAGAAATAATATACCATAACCTTAATTTTACATATCTCACGACGACGTCTGTCTGTCTGTCTGTCTGTATGGCCGCTAACTCCTCCTAAACCACACAACGCTTTTTGATGCGGTTTTCACCATCAGTTAGATACATTTTCACGGAAGGTTTAAATAACTATATAACTAGCAACCCGCCCCGGCTTCGCACGTAAATTACACCCGTTCGAAGCCGGGCGGGCGGGTCGCTAGTCCGAGTATCTCTATCTCTACATAGTATAAATTGAAGTCACTTTCCGCGTCTGTCTGTATGTTTGTATGGCCGCTAACTGCTCCTAAACCACGCAACGGATTTTGATGCGGTTTTCACCATCAGTTAGATACATTTTCAAGGAAGGTTTATATATTCTCTATCTCTTCTCTTCTCTATCTCTACATAGTATAAATTTAAGTCGCTTTCCACGTCTGTCTGTCTGTCGGTATGGCCGCTAACTCCTCCTAAACCACCCACCGGATTTTGATGCGGTTTTCACCATTAGTTAGATACATTTTCAAGGAAGGTTTATATATATATAACTAGCGACCCGCCCCGGCTTCGCACGTAAATTACACCCGTGCGAGGCCGGGCGGGCGGGTCGCTAGTTATATATAATTTGGTAATTAACAGAAACTTGTCACATTACATATTCTGTGAAAATTTCAAATGGCTATCTGATACGGTTCGAAAGATACAGCTGTTGTTGTTTATATAGCTGTGTACAGACAGAGACAACGCAGGCTCAGTAATAGGGTCCTTGTTAAAACCCTTTGGGTACGGAACCCTAAAAAACCTGTTTTAACACGGTTGTTTATATTATGATTGTTACATGCTTATACCCATAGTGTTGCAAAAAACATAAAAAAACACATATTTTTATTTAGTTACTGAATCTCAAATTTGTAAGGCAGTTACAGTTTAATATGAGTTTTAAAGTTTATATTAAACTAGCTGCGCCCGGCGGTTTCACCCGCGTGGATTACCTTATATGATAAGCTATCTGCCAGTGAAAGTCCCGTCAAAATCGGTCCAACCGTTTTGGGAGTCCATAGGGAAACATAATAACACACAAACATACAATACATACGTACACACATCACCTTGTATATATATGTAGAAGATACTAATCTTAAATTGAGTTTACGTGTGATCAGTTGCAACGACTTGTGATCAGTTGTAACGACTTGTGATGAGTTGAAAACCTTTACCTGTAAGAAGACGTGTCCCTCTCTGGCCATAAATTTGATGGTTGGTCGTGAAGTGAACAGCCCCGAGAAGTGTGTGGACTTATCAAACGTTATCGGCATAAAGTCGTCTTGTTTTATTGGCAAAGTCGGGCTAAAAACAATAAACACAGGGTCAAAGGTAGCTAAAGCAAAGACTAACAACTTTTGTTCTACAAGTTTTCGAAATTCGCGAAAATAAAACAGCTGTTCCATACATTGATGTAAGTAAATAGGGGGAGGATATGGGACGAACTTCTTGACGTGGACCGCACAAATTAGGCTCACAGGCCTAATAGACTTCAGTCACAATCGAACTGTCGTTTTGATAGCACGTGATTTACTTGTCAAAATTTAGTTTAAATAAAGCAGCAAAAATTACTTCCTGCGTTTTCACAAAGTGCACCAACAGTTTGAAGACAAAAAAACAAGTTTCACGGGATTACTTTTCACTCGTAAATACTTAAAAACAATTAACTTAATTTTCTTTAAATGTCATTTCTATGGTCTAATGTAGTGTCTAATGGAGCGGTGAAGTTGGCGTTTACAGTGTAGATGTCAACGTCGCCGCTGATTCGAGCGGAAACAGAGCCATATTTATTGGGTACAATGTTTGGATGTCACGCGTCTTCCCCCTTTTTAAAACAGTCATTGGTTCCATTAAAAAATCATTTACTCCCTACAATATGTGTGAAACAGCTGCTTATTGCAAATTTCAAAAACTTGCAGAACATAAAAATAAGCTAAACAGACTTCGTCGATACGTCGCGTCGTGCGACGTGTATGGCTTGCATTTTTTAGCACTCCATATAAATTCACTAGCTGTGCCCCGCGGTTTCATGCACCTGCGTATTGATCAAAAATGGCGTGATGATGAAAAATAGCCAGCTCTTGAACTATACCTATGCAAAAAATCAGGTCGATCCGTTGCTCTGTTGCTGCGTGAAAGAGGAACAAGCAAACTAACACACTTTTCGCATTTCTTCTATTCTCTATCTCTTCTCTTCTCTACATAGTATAAATTGAAGTCGCTTTCCGCGTCTGTCTGTCTGTATGGCCGCTAACTCCTCCTAAACCACGCAACGGATTTTGATGCGGTTTTCACCATCAGTTAGATACATTTTCAAGGAAGGTTTATATTTATAACTAGCGACTCGCCTCGGCTTCACACTTAAATTACACCCATGCGAAGCCGGGCGGGTGGGTCGCTAGCACAGAAGATATGTTTTTTTCTTTTTTATACTTCTCTTTTCTGTGGTCGCTAGTTTATAATATTAGTATGATACTGATAGCAGTGGGTCGCGGCCATTTTAGGAATGAAACCAAAAAATAAGGATTAACCTGGAGTCGTAAATAGCCTTTAGGTAGCAAGCTGGCGCTGAATACACCAGGCGCACTTTATCGCCACTATTCTCGCTTTTTAGGTTCACGTTCCTAGAAAAAACAAGGAATTAAGTTCATGTTCTTAGAACAAACAAGAAATTAGGTTCACGTTCCTAGAACACACAAGGAATTAGGCAGTACCGGCGTTAGGGTAGGGCCTGGTTGGGCGACCGCCTAGGGCGCCAGATAAAAAGGGGCGCCGCAGGTATATAAAAATATATAGATCTATTCTATCTAATCTATTCTTTGCCTTTTTTCGGTTTGAATGGCAGGGGGGAGGGGGGGTTGTAGAAGTCTTGCCCAGGGTGCTGGTAGTGCTAAAACCCGCACTGGAATTAGGTTCACGTTCCTAGAACACACAAGAAATTACGTTCACGTTCCTAGAAAACACAAGGAATTAGGTTCAACTTCCTAGAACAAACAAGAAAAATAACCTTGACACACCGTGACACGGTTTGCGGACGCGCATTTTCCGCAAATAGGTAACCGTAAGGGCCCAGATCCGAAAAAGCTATAAGAGACTGCAGGGAAACGCTGGACGCAGGCCGCTTCCAACCGGCCCTTATGTAGATCGATGGGGGAGGCCTATGTCCAGCAGTAGACGTCCTATGGCTGAAATGATGATGATGACAATGAAGGCCCCAGATCGGTGATGATGACTCACTCGATGAGAGAGTCGATGTTGTTGAACCACATCGACGCATCGTAGTATGCGTCTCGACTCCCCATCACCACCATGATGTGGTTATTCGCGTAGTTGAAGCTTTGCCTGTTCTTTGCTGAGTCTATGAACGCGCTCACCTGGGGAATAAAGGAATAAATAGATATCGTCAGCGCCGGCCCTGGGGGGTTAGACAAGACCCACTTTCGGTTAGCGTTAACGCCTGCGGAAAGGTGAAATTGTATGAAAATGACATTGACATTAGCTTGAGAGATGTTATCTCAAGCTAATGTCATTTTCATACAATTTCATCTTTCCGCAGGCGTTAACGCTAACAGAAAGTAGGTCTTGTCTAACCCCCTTGGGGTAGAGCAAGAAGAGCAGTCGCTCTAGGTGCCAGATAGTAAGGAGCACCAAAAACAATATATTAACCAGCCAAGTGCGAATCAGGCTCGCTCACTGAGGGTTCCGTACCACCACAAAATTCAATAACGAAATTACCAGTTATAACTTGGTAATGAACAGGAACTTAACACCGAGTCACACGTGGCCATTTTTTTCTTAAATCTTTATTTTTAAAATGGGGGTTTGTCATAAAATGGCTATGCCACCCCGTAAAGCTAAAGTACACACAATCACATAAACACTTAACCATACATAAACATATATACTAGAACTTAACTAACAACTTCCACACGGGCACTTATAATCTATGATTAAATGGTATATTTGCATCAGCATCTTGGCTTCTCTGGAACCAGGTGAAGCCAAGATACTGTTGCAATAACCTACATTATTATACCATAGGGCATCGATGTAATCATGTATGTATCATTATTCTTCTTTGCCATAGGGCGACAATGCTCGCTGCTGGACTTCGTACCGCGCACATTCCGACAACACCATATGATGTACATCCACCACCGACCCGCAGAAACAGCAGAGTGGTGATTGGTGATTCACTTTTTTCATTAGGTACTTGAATTTGTTGCCCGGAATTTGGTCATTATTTAATATATGTTGTTATA
This sequence comes from Agriopis marginaria, assembly GCA_932305915.1. Classification (NCBI taxonomy): domain Eukaryota; kingdom Metazoa; phylum Arthropoda; class Insecta; order Lepidoptera; family Geometridae; genus Agriopis; species Agriopis marginaria. Next base: position 3,958,334 of record OW029942.1, on the reverse strand, counting down.
CTTTATTGTGTGCCAAGTTGGAAGCTAAAAGTATTACCGTTTTTACATTAGAACTAACACAAAAATACGTAAAAAAATACGTTGTTGTATGGGGTGGAAACCCCCCCCCCCCCCCCTGTTCGTTTTTATGGTTCCGTTACGAATTTTGATGTGGTACGAAACCATCAGTACGCGAGCCTGACTCGCACTTGGCCAGTTTATTTATTATTTGTTAGTTAATCCGCTGTAACGTTACATATTCTGTGAAAATTTCAACTGGTTATCTATTACGGTTCGAAAGATACAGCCGTTAATAGGTAGGACAGTCAGACGGACAAACGAACATCGTAGGCTTAGTAATAGGCGTTTTTACCTTATGGGTACGGAACTCTAAAAGTCATGTGGATTAGTGTGTTGATATGTCTCACCCGTTCTTCGACGTTCTTGAATACATAATCTGATGAGATGATAAGGGTATCGCTGCAGTTGCTTCCGAAGCAGAATCCCGGCGGTGACCAATACCCGTCGAACAACTTGTGGGTGAATATATCGGATTCTGGGCCTACAAAACGCAAACAATCATTATCTATACTAATATTATGAAGAGAAAAGACTAGTTTGATTGTTTGTTTGCATTGAATAGGCTCCGAAACTCCTGAACCGATGTGAAAAATTCTTCCACTGTTGAAGCTACACTATCCGCAGGTGACATAGGCTATATTATATTTTCAAAAAAATTAGGCATCCTTACTAAAACTCCAATAATACCCGTGCGAAGCCGGGGCGGACCGCTAGTAGTTAAATAAACCGGCCAAGTGCGAGTCGGGCTCGCGCACTGAGGGTTCCGTACCATAACAAAATACAATAAGTTTGTCCAAGTAACCAAATTACCAGTTATTAAAACGCCTTCCAATCGTCGGAGTAATTTGCTACGCAGTTTGCTACAGGCGCTCGAGTATAATAACTCGGTAATGAACAGAAATTTGTCACCGACTCGCACTTGGCCGTTATTTATTATTTTTTGTTATACTTTAGAGTGTGTACTCCAATCGTGTCAAGTTTGACGCTTGTACGTATTATTGTTTTTACATTAGAGCTAATACAAAAATAAGTAAAAAAATACGTTTGTTGTATGGGGACTCCCCTTTCGTTTTGACTTCTTTACATATTCTGTGAACATTTCAATTACTAGCTATCTATTACGGTTTACGGTTCGAAAGATACAACAGTATATACACAACACTAGTACCGAATTGTTTTAACCTTAGATTAAGATAGGTATAACTAACTTTCCTCTCCCTGTATTGTGAATAACTAAGTAAATTCGTTTAAGTTAACAAAATTGTAGTCAAGTATAATAAAAGTCACGGACCCTGGAGTCCGTGGAGTTGCATTGTAAATAAAAAAAAAAGATACAACAGTTAATAGGTAGGACAGACGGACGGACGGACGGACAGACAGACAATGTAGGCTTAGTAATAGGGTCCCGTTTTTATCCTTTGGGTACGGAACCCTAATAAAAATGTACAGAAGGTTGGCTCCATAAAACGCACACAAAAACGCGTACGTAACCTACGTACAGCGATCTCGGATCAAGTCAGTCGAACGCTGGACCGCTCGGAGCAAGTAGGCCGGATTAACAGATATCATCATCATCGTCAGCCAGAAGACGTCCACTGCTCAACATAAGCCTCCAACCTTTAACCTCCACAACGAACGAAAGCCTGCCATCTGTATCCACTGGATCCCCGCAAGTCTCACAATGTCGTCGGTCCAACTAGTGGGAGGCCTACCCACGCTGCGTGTTCCGGTTCGTGGTCTCCACTCAAGAACCTTTCTTCCCCATCGGTTATCGGTTCATCGAGCGATGTGGCCTGCCCATTGGCACTTCAACTTGCAAATTTTAACAGCTATGTCGGTGACTCTGGTTTTTTGGCGAATAACCACGTTTCGGTTCTATCGCGCAAAGAAACTCCGAGCATAGCTCTGTCCACTGCCCGTTGTGTGACTCTGAGTTTTCCAAAACGTCTGAGACACGACGTAAAATATATCATCATCATCATAATCAGCCTTTTAACATTCCACTGCTGGACTTTAACCCCCGAAAGGGTGATTGGGCCATATCCACCACGCTGGCCCAGTGCGAATTGGTGGATTCACGTACGCCATTAAATTCCTTCTCCGTACGTATGCAGGTTTCCTCGCGATGTTTTCCTTCACCGAAAAGCCAGTGGTATGAAAATCCGTACATAAACTCCAAAGAGCTCATAGGTGGTATTTGGTACGTAACAGGTAACACAGTTTTACCTAAATCGTCGCTGCCTCTCCACAGCATTTCTAGTTCCTTGTTCTTCATTCTGTTCAGTTCATCCTCGAAGCTGATCGGGTTGATGAACAGGCCGTCGAAAGCCAGCATGGAGGCGAGGTTGGCGAACTCGCGCGAGTGCCCGAATACATCTGCTTGCCAAGCCACCAGGGGACGTCCGCACGGCCCGAACGTATAGTTTAGTTTTCTGAAATTAATAAAAAACCGGACAAGTACGAGTAGGACTCGCGCTCTGAGGGTTCCGTTTGATGAAACCCTCAAAGAGTGAGTTCAAACAAAAAAGTTGAAATATTGAGAGACAAACTTAACTTTGTAGTGGACAATAAGGTTCTTCGATACATTCCAACTACAAAATGTAAGTTTGTAATAACAAAACAAATATTTTTTAATGATATACCTAACTTTAAATTGATTACTATCGGATTTATTCCTTTATATTGCTGTAAGACCTTGCCTCTTGCCAAATGTCATGATCCTAAGTCAATGGGAAATATCCTATAGGTTTTAATTTCCTTGTGAAATCGCAAAATATGCGACATAAATGGTCATATCTTTTGATCACGTAAACTTACAAGTTTGATTTTTTCACAGCTGAAAGAAACCGTAGATTTGAGTATCTCTACATAGTATAAATTGAAGTCGCTTTCCGCGTCTGTCTGTATGTCTGTATGGCCGCTAACTCCTCCTAAACCACGCAACGGATTTTGATGCGGTTTTCACCATCAGTTAGATACATTTTCAAGGAAGGTTTATATATATATATATAACTAGCAACCCGCCCCGGCTTCGCACGTAAATTACACCCGTGCGAAGCCGGGCGGGCGGATCGCTAGTTTGATATAAATTTCAACTTGATATCTTAACGCATTCTTAAGAAAAAGGGTCTTGACAGACGGACGTAGGGTATGTCCTAAAACTGCGACCAGAACCACCGGAGGATGGGGTGCAGCGTCCTGTTAGTACACGGTAAACTCACTGCGATCCCCAAGCCGCCTGCCAAGCGTGGGGATTATTGGCAACACCCCTCTCTGAGAGGGAGGCCTTGTTCAGCAGTGGACATTTAATGGCTGATGATGTGAAACCGTATCTCTGCGCGTTAAGGTTCACGTTCGCGTGATTTTCCGCACTGCGCTGTTTCTAAGACCTGGACACATTTTGGGTCGCTGCGTCAGCATTTAAGAAAATAGTAGGTACTTAGATGGAACAGTCCAAGGTGATAGTGTTACCTGAGGGCGTGAGTGAAGTGATCGATAAGTGCGTGATAGCTGGGGCAGGACTCGTCAGGCATGCCCCACCCCCCGCCCACTATGTGAAGCCGGCCCTGCCGAATCAGTTGGTATACCATGCGGTGCACTAAGGGGAACAAATCAATTAAAATATAAAAAAATTGTGTAGCTTCCCAAACAGAGAAAGAATTTTTCAAATTTTTCAGTAGTTACGAAGCCTATTCAATGCAAACAAACAATCAAATCTTTCCTCTTTATAATATACTATACTATCATCATTATCATCATCATCCACAGCCTTCCTTATCCCACTGCTGGGTATAGGCCTCTCTCTTGCAATGCCATCTGCCTCGGTCCTGTGCTAATCTAGTCCAGGTTCGACCCGCGATAGTAATAATATCGTCGACCTGCAGCTGGACGACCAACGCTCCGCTTACCTTGCCTCGGCCACCACTCTGTACTCCACCTGTCATCACTGCGTCTAGCAACGTGTCCTGCCCAGCTCCACTTTAATTTCATTACCGCGATTCCGACGTCTCGAACCTTTGTTCTTCGTCGGATTTCGGTATTACGAACTCGGTCTTGGAGTTTGATGCCTAGCATGGATCTCTCCTTGGCTCTCTGTGCTACTCTGATTTTGTGCACAGCCTCATGTATGAGGGTCCATGTTTCGGCACCATAAGTCATGGTGGGCAGAACACATTGGTTGAAGAGGCGAGTACTATATATTATACTATATACTATGTAGACTAGCAACGCACCCTGGCTTCGCACGGGTGTATCTCTTTTTTTTTTTTTACATCTTGGGTTACATTATTGGAGTTTTAATAAGGATCCCTATTTAAAAAAAAATATATAATATAGCCTATGTCACCCGGGGATAATGTAGCTTCCCAACAGTGGAAGAATTTTTCAAATCGTTTCAGTAGTTTCGAAGCCTATTCAATTCAAACAAACAATCAAATCTTTCCTCTTTATAATATTAGTATAGCCTAGCAACGCACCCCAGCTTCGCACGGGTGTCTTTTTTTTACACCTTGGGTTACATTATTAGATTTTTTGTAAGGATCCCTATTTTTTTTAGCATATAATATAGCCTATGTCACCCGGGGATATAACCCGACTGCGTTGTATAATTAGTAGGTAACTGAAGAGTAGCAGCGGCGCGCTGCGTAGGTACCTATCTATACCTATACTCGTAGTAGATACAGAGCTCTTTCATACCGCTATATCTCGTAACTACCTACTGAATATTTTACAGTATTTTATTTATATTACACGGGAATTATTCACGTAAGATTAAGCCGGTCACTCCGACTATAGTTTCAACCGCATTAGGCGGTCTTTTTCAAGGTGAATGCACGCGTGCGGCTGCATCTCGCTTGGCACTACAGTACTATTTTACAGTAATCTTATATTTTTTGAAATCTGCTGTGTAAGCTATTTCATAAAGATATAGCGACGATGTATTTTGTCACCTAAGAGTCAGGACGCCCGCGGGGGGAGTGCAACGACAAAAACGAGCATAGGTCCGACCTCGATGACGCCTGGCGCGGTACTGAACGCGGCGCGCCAAAATTCTCGCATCCTTTTTACGCTTTTAATTTCACTAAAAAACGACACTTCACTATCAAAAATCTATCCAAATAAAAAATCTATACTTATAATAAAACTGTAACAGGTCCAATTCTGTACATTGAAAATATTAAAAAAAATATAATTGGACGGCACTCTATAATCGATACTGAAGTCAAAACTGTATTTTTTTTCATTTTTGTCTGTCTGTCTGTCTGTCTTTCTGTCTGTATCTGGGCTGCGCATCACGCCGAAACTACTCAATGGATTCTAATGAAACTTAGCATAATTTGAGTTCATACTACGAGGTAGGTTATAGGATACTTTTAATCCCGAAATTTGGTATGGTTCCCTTGGGGGAGGGGATGAAAGTCAAAATGTGTACTTAGTTGTAATTCATTACCGCGTAGTCCGATTTCATTAATTCTTTTTGTGTTAGAAAGGGGGTACATTATATATCGTCCCGTAAAATTTTCAAGGTTGTTGATTTGGTAGTTCAGAAATTACAGACATCACAACCCTCAGTATTATGTCCAAATAACTTGGCATCCAGAATGTACAGGAACCTTTGAATGTACGGCTCATCTTAAGCTGGCGGTTGATTTGCAGCGCACTTTGTAGTTTACGTTGAGTAGGTACTTAGGTAGCCCTATTGTCAAAGTCGGTAACACCACCCTGAAGACATCCTTTAGAAAGGAAATACCTACTCTATGATCACGTAAAATAAACAAGTTTTCAATGCCATCATTTTTGTAGTATTTAGGGTTCCGTAACCAAAGGGTAAAAACGGAACCTTTACTAGATACATTTCGGAGACTGTACAATGCAACTGCACAATCTAATATCCCTACCTTCTTTCACCGACAAACAAGTAGAGACTCGGTGAAAAGACTCCGTTTTACTGTCGAAATTCCAAAGACTCGCACAAAGCAGTTTGCTTCAACATTTATTGTTTGAACAGCGAAGGAACTCCCTACCTGAGTCTTCTGAGAAATACAACCTCAAAGTTTTCAAATCCAAAGTAAAAAGCTCCTTTCTTGATAAGAGTGCTTCACCGCAGACCACAGTGTTGCTTAATATGAGACAAATAGAACTGTGATTAATAGTGTACTAATAATTAGTCGGCAGGGATGGCAATCGCGGACGAAGTCGCGGGCACAGCTAGTATTTAATAAAGTTGCCTTTCAGTACATGCAATTTCCAGGTTGTTACGAGCTTTCATTAGAGCATAAAATGAAAAAAATAAACTAAGTCGCCTTTGTTTCAGATTTTTTTTTGATCGAGGAAAGTTATTTTATCGTGTTTTGAACCAAATCATAAACTCTAACACAGATGTATCTGTGACATGTATTTTTTTCCAGCTCAAATATTGTAATTTAACTGAATAAAATTGATTTAAAACCGTCAAATTTGGTATAAGAGGCTCTAACGATTCAAATGACACCTCACATGTCGAAATTCATAGGCTGTAGGGTGTGCCAAAGAAAACATCATTCATACATACATACACTCGAAAAACATAACCCTTCTTGCGCAGTCGGGTAAAAAGGTACTTGCCTGTGCCATCTCTGTTGGACCACCAGTGGAATAAATACGGTATGTCAGATAAGGTAAATCTGAAATTATTATGAAAAGTTTGTATTTTATACATTGACAGTAAAAGTAAAAATATCTGTAATACAAACACAAACTAGAATAGAGAACCGAGAATAGAATATAGACTAGAATAGAGAATAGACTAGAAACTATAGAATATAGTCATAGACAATTTGACGACCTACGCCCCTTTAGGGTATATATAAAATCCTTGCCTACGCCATCGGGTTTACGCCCCGCGCGCTCCGCTAAGCTAAGTACAGTCGCTGTCAGCCGCCAAATTCTTGAGCTGTATTTCTAACTAATACAGACAGAAAGACATGACAGACTGCTAGAGTGGGCACGACAAATCCACCGCTTCATGGGGGATATTCCGAAAACCCGTACGAAGCGCTTTGATTCCACTTTTATTCTGCGAAATGCTAGTCTGTGGATTGCGCTGCCTGAATGGGTGTTCCGAGATGAATACCACTTTTCGCAAAGTAGCTAAAGTAGCTAACAGACGTGTGGACTTTGGTTGACCTCAACCGGCGTCTGACCAACAAGAGAGAAAGAGAGGGAAATATGTTGTTCTCGCTCTTTCTCTCCCGTTTATTGGACGGCGGTCCGTAAACCAAATCCAGACGTCGGTTAGGGCTTTCAAATCAATTTGACGAAAACTGGGGCCTTCGGCTAGTTCTGAATTAGCGCTGAAACAGCGTAGTTTGGAAAATCACGCGAACGTGTTACTCGCCCAGATACGTTTTCATCATCATCATCATCATAATCAGCCTTTTAACAGTCCACTGCTGGACTTTTAGCCTACCCCCGAAATGGTGATTGGACCATATCCACCACGCTGGCCCAGTGCGGATTGGTGGATTCGATAGATACGGTTTGCGGTCGCGCAACATTTTTCATCACCTAAACAGCAATGCACGTAGGTACCGGTCTTTTCACAACACATGCTCGACAATGTCCAATTACATATAGGTATATCATGCAACCTCAACGTAAAGTAAAGCATTATCGTTTAACTCTCCAGTAATATCCAGGGATATAAAGTTGAATGAAACTCTTTAGGGAACAAAGTGATTTGAATTTGTAACGTTAAATTCGTGTGGAAACTCGTGGAAAACTCTGAGTAAAAAAATGACCATATGGCATTGTAAAGAGGTTTGTTCGAAAATCTAACTGGCCACCGTAAGCAGAACTAAAAAAAAGGTGCGTTTACAAAGAATGTGTAACAAAAGGCGGTGTTTGGTGCTGTGATTTTCAGTGAAACATGGCTTTTTATTGGCTCGCAGAAGGTGTGAAAAGTAGAGTATGCTCCTCTGGAATAAAGCCTGTCATCGTGTTGGGCAGCTTGAACCCCTCGCTTCACTAAGGACTCTATATAACTCTAGAGTCCCTCGTTACGCTCAGGGTTCAATATGCCGCCCGCGACTTAAGACACTGCTTTATTCCCTTAGTGCATAATACCGATGATAATACCTACTATTAGCATTATCGATCGTCAAATTTGACAGTTGAGATTGTCAAATTCAATAAAATGCAATTTGTTCAAATTTGACGATCGATAATAATTAACGGTACTTGCACTACTGAACGCTTGTACGCCAAAAACGCTTTGGTAACTTACTTCCTGTCATTGTGTTCCCAAAGCTCAGTGATGACAAAGTCCAAAATTCTTTTCCAGTTTATATTGCTCTTTAGGTAGTAGTCATCCTCTGGAAATTTTATAAACCTGGTAACTCAGATACCTATCAAATTTTAACTTATTATTCCGACTGAAGGACACTGGATCCAAGGTCATGAAAAAAAAACAAAAAAACAGATTATTATTATTATTCGCCCATCGGGCAGGCTAAAGCTTTTAAGGCCATACCGCCTATTCTTCTGTTTTGTATAGTCTTAATAACGTCAAACAAGTCATAGTCACAGTCAGAGTCAAGCTAAGTAAGTCACGGTCAAGTCAAACTCATGCCTCTGTAAAGTGGTGGGAACTTTACAAGAGGCTCCCATGGAGTTTTGGAAACAACACGAAAAGACACGTTTCACCTCGTTATATCACTTGTCCCACACTCGAGCATGTTTACGAGCACTTAATGAATAATAATTCACCATTCAGAACACATTAACACTCGAAAATACACTAGTTTAGGAAAATAATTCAACGAGCCGACATGTTTTTTTCCACGTTGGCGCCAAAACTCCAAAAAAACAGAGCTATTACCGGCAAAGTGCGAGTCGGCTCCGCACTGAGGGTTTATTTATTTATTTATTGAGAGAGATACGCCAACAGTGAACATAATAAACATTCTTAAAAAATATTATTTTTTATACACCTTTTACAGGCGTATACAACATCGCCATAAAAGTGGATAGACACCAAAACTATATCATCATCATCATCAGCCAGAAGACGTCCACTGCTGAACATAGGCCTCCCCCTTTAACTTCCACGCTGAACGACAGCCTGCCTTTTGCATCCACTGGATGCCAGCGACTCTCACAATGTCGTCGGTCCATCTAGTGGGAGGCCTCCCTACGCTGCGTCTTCCGGTTCGCCACGGTGGGTATCCACTCCATAACCTTTCTTCCCCATCGGGCGGGTCGCTAGTTAGAGATAAATAGCTTTACATGATTTTGTAAAGAATAATAATCAATTTGCGCAAACATCATGGTTGTTTACAATAATTAACCGGCCTAGCTACAGGACATGAAAACTGGTTGAAATTTGAATTTCCCGCCATTCGTGAGCTATATCGGATGTGTCACACGGTTTGCCTTACGTCCAGAGTAGTGTTGGTAGAAGGTCCTCGTGAAGCCCAGTTCTCCGTGTGAGTGCGGAACTATGTGCACGTTCAGCATGCCTTCTTCTACGAACGGACAGCTCTGCAATTAGAATAAACTTTTTAACCCCAGTAAGCGAAAAGTGCTTGACGCGCGTTATGCACATATGCGGGCGATACGTCGTCAGTTCAAATCCAAGTTTAGCCCTTGCCCGAAACAATCTATATCTTAATATATATAAATCTCGTGTCACAATGTTTGTCCTCAATGGACTCCTAAACCACTTAACCGATTATAATAAAATTCGCACACCATGTGCAGTTCGATCCAACTTGAGAGATAGGATAGTTTAAATCTCAAATTTATTGCTAATTATTTGTCTGTTATTATTAGATAACCGCCCCGGCTTCGCACGTAAAACATGTCACAATGTTTGTCCTCAATGGACTCCTAAACCACTTAACCGATTATAATAAAATTCGCACACCATGTGCAGTTCGATCCAACTTGAGAGATAGGATAGTTTAAATCTCAAATTTATTGCTAATTATTTGTCTGTTATTATTAGATAACCGCCCCGGCTTCGCACGTAAAACATGTCACAATGTTTGTCCTCAATGGACTCCTAAACCACTTAACCGATTATAATAAAATTCGCACACCATGTGCAGTTCGATCCAACTTGAGAGATAGGATAGTTTAAATCTCAAATTTATTGCTAATTATTTGTCTGTTATTATTAGATAACCGCCCCGGCTTCGCACGTAAATTACACCCGTGCGAAGCCGGGCGGGCGGGTCGCTAGTAATTATATAAAAGCGAAATTCATCTACTCACTCATGCACTCATTAAACACGAAATCTCGAAAACTACCTGACCTATAAAGTTGAAATTTGGCAGGTAGATAGAGTGTAGAGTGAAGAGAGTGTAGAGTGTAGAGTGGATAGAGTGTAGAGATCCGCTAAGAAAGGATTTTGCGAAAGGGCCGAATTGAGGGGGACAAATGGAGGTTGAAAGTTTGTATGTAAGTCCTTTGTTTTTTATGTTAGGGATATGAAATGTAGTATGCATATTATAGGTTAAAAATAAATAAATACTGTATAATTGTTTTTCTGAAAATGACGGACTTAGGAGGGGGAAAAGGGGGTTGAAATATTGTATGAAAGTCTACGCGTACGAAGTCGCGGGCAACAGCTAGTATTTATAGTTTGCTTGTTTGCATTGAATAGGCTCCGAAACTACTAAACCGATTTGAAAAATTCTTTCACTGACGGGAAGCTACACTATTCCCGGGGGGAGACATAGACTATAATCTATACCCGTGCGAAGCTGGGGCGGACCGCTAGTCATTAAATAAAATAGTTATATTGTCTCTCCTGAAAATTTGACTAAAACACGTAGAGGTTTTGACAAGCGCAATGACGTTTTAAAATACCTACTTGAGAGAGTCAAATTAAATTTTAATAGTGCTAACAGACGAAACGCACTTGGTTGACGGACCGCCGTCCAACCAACGGGAGGGAAAGATAAACGAGACGCACTTGGTTGACAGACCGCCGGCCAACCAACGGGAGGGAAAGAGAAACGAGACGCACTTGGTTGACAGACCACCGTCCAACCAACGGGACGGAAAGAGAAACGAGATGCACTTGGTTGACAGACCACCGTCCAACCAACGGGACGGAAAGAGAAACGAGACGCACTTGGTTGACAGACCGCCGGCCAACCAACGGGATGGAAAGATAAACGAGACGCACTTGGTTGACAGACCGCCGGCCAACCATCGGGAGGGAAAGATAAACGAGACTCACTTGGTTGACAGACCGCCGGCCAACCAACGGAAGGGAAAGGAAAACGAGACGCACTTGGTTGACAGACCGCCGGCCAACCAACGGGAGGGAAAAAGAAACGAGACCCACTTGGTTGACGGACCACCGTCCAACCAACGGGAGGGAAAGAGAAACGAGACGCACTTGGTTGACGGACTGCCGTCCAACCAACGGGAGGGAAAGAGAAACGAGACGCACTTGGTTGACGGACTGCCGTCCAACCAACGGGAAGAAAAAGAAACGAAACCAAGTGCGTCTCGTCTGTTAGCACTTGATTAGCACTATGACACTTCTTACCTCGTACCCGCAGCCATCTCCCAGCGCTCTCACCGGAGTGATGAGATCCTGCTTCACAGCATCACTCATCTTCTGACCCATCACTGTTGGTATCACTCTTAGTGATATCAGAAACAAATATATCTTCAACATCATCTGCTTGGTATAACTTTAGACACGCTTCACATCAGGCGAGTTGGCTGCCAAGCGCAAGCCTATATATAATAAAAAAAGACGTACAAAAATATATTAGTAAAAAAAAAATATTACAAAAATATTTATTATTTAGTTTACAAAAATATATTAGTAAAAAAAAACAACCACAAACTCTGAGGGGTTTACTGGTTCCACTATCCAAGCCACGGGCGAATTTCCCTATAGGCCGAGTAGGCCTAGGCCTAGGGCGGCAAAACTTAGCGAGGTTTTTAGGGTTCCGTATCCAAAGGTTAAAAACGGGACCCTATTTCTAAGCTTACATTGTCTGTCTGTCTTGCCGCCCTAGGCCCGGACCTACTCGGCTTATAGGGAAAACCGCCCCTGCGTATAGGTTTTTCTTCTTATTGTTATTTCAATATTTTTGTGAGAAAGAAATTGGCAGCACTTACAAATCTCAGAACAAATCAAAGTATACTGAAGAAGTTAAACATCTCGTGATTAAGTAAGATGACATGTGTTTATATTATCAAATAATGAAATCATGTTTCATAATTTTGAGAGCATTGTTTACAATTTGGTGAAGTGTTTTTGAATGCGTCACTATTGAAGAGTTTGATTTTTAGGGTTCCGAACCCAAAGGGTGTAAACGAGACCCTTTTACTGAGTTTACGCTGTCTGTCTGCCTGTCCGTCTGTCTGTCTGCTCTGCGTGTTTGTCTGTCTGCCCGCCTGTCTGCCTGTCCTACCTTCTAACGGCTGTATCTTTCGAACCGTTGACATTTTGAAGAGTGAGCGAGATGGTAGTGGTAGATGGTAGAATCTCAGTTACAGCGTAGGCAGCGAACTTCGAATTAAAATTATCACAACCTGTACCCTACTCTATTTCCATTCGTTAATTTCCTCTCATTTGATATTTTTTCTAACTATAAAATATTCCCCCCCCCCCCCTTCAATTAGAAACAATCAAATTGAGAAAATATGGCGAGGGGGGGGGGTATTGAATATGGCCCTGGGCGACAGAAATTCACGCTACGCCACTGATTTTATGTGATGATAATATTCCGTTGTTTATTTTTCAGAGGCTGATGTCACCGAGCCGAAGCTGTTTTAACCCGCGAAGACTATCAAAAAGGAGGAATGTTCTCAATTCGGCGCATATTTTTTTTTAATTTATTTACGTGTTAAGAGGGGGCCTCCGAAATTTTATGCTAATTTGCCATGATATTCTAACTAAACCAAATATCCTATCAACGTAATAATTGATATATGTGATTTTTCAATTCATTTTCTTTCCGGCACTAAGACAGAAACATAATAGCGAGATATTTACTCGATACTTTATTGTTTTCAAAAAGGTGCCTTTTTGCTGATTTTTTTGATTTTTTCTTGGATAGAACTTCAGTCACATATCTAAAATAAATACTCATCGAAGGAAAATATAGTTTGTTTTCCAGTGCTAAGACAAAATTTACCTAGATTAATTAGTACTCTCATAATAAATTATATTCGATTTGAGACTTACGTCCTTTAGTTCTAAGCAACTATTCGGTCAAACGGCAAGTCCGATATTCAACCTTATTCTGTTGCGCTTTGCATCTAAATGGCGAAACATGCTCCGTTCAACCTCAGTACCGCACTATGCTCCAACGGGGAAGGACGCACGCGCTTGCTATTCGCCTAGATTTATCTTCCGAGTGCGATTATATCAACACCTACTGTATTTTCAAACAATGGATAACATAAAAAATCTATGGCTCGAACGCGACCATTTGATGCGGCAACCAAGTGTTGCCAATGACCTAGAGCATAGACTAGGTAAAGCTACTATGAAAAAATTACAGGTATTAATAATTATGGATACGACTAGGCCATCTATCATTAGGGCATCTATTATTATGTACGCTCGGTAATATAGTTACAAGAGTCTAAGTGTTTCGTGTGGAGAGAGAAAGAGAGAGAGACAGCCAGAAAGACTACTAAAAATCAAAATTATTAAGTAAAATATAATTTTCGTTGAATAAAAAAAAAAAAAAAATTAACATTTTTTTTTTTAAATTAATAATTTCATAAATTAAATGAAATTTAATTAAATAATTCATATATACTTAAATAGATTATAGTTATTAACAACCAGGTATGTAACAAACACAAACGTTCATCACATAACTGTTTGTCCTAGGTGGGAATCGAACCCACGCCTCCAAGCTCAGAAGGTAGGTTCACTACCAACTGGACCAACGAGCTTTCGCGTGTTTCGTTTATTTTAGTATAGTATAGTATAGTATAGCATAGCATAGCATAGCATAGCATAGCATAGCATAGCATAGCATAGCATAGCATAGCTTAGTATAGCAAAGTAATAGTATAGTATAGTATAGTATAGTATAGTATAGTATAGTATAGTATAGTATAGTATAGTATAGTATAGTATAGTATAGTATAGTATAGTATAGTATAGTATAGTATAGTATAGTATAGTATAGTATAGTATAGTATAGTATAGTATAGTATAGTATAGTATAGTATAGTATAGTATAGTATAGTATAGTATAGTATAGTATAGTATAGTATAGTATAGTATAGTATAGTATAGTATAGTATAGTATAGTATAGTATAGTATAGTATAGTATAGTATAGTATAGTATAGTATAGTATAGTATAGTATAGTATAGTATAGTATAGTATAGTATAGTATAGTATAGTATAGTATAGTATAGTATAGTATAGTATAGTATAGTATAGTATAGTATAGTATAGTATAGTATAGTATAGTATAGTATAGTATAGTATAGTATAGTATAGTATAGTATAGTATAGTATAGTATAGTATAGTATAGTATAGTATAGTATAGTATAGTATAGTATAGTATAGTATAGTATAGTATAGTATAGTATAGTATAGTATAGTATAGTATAGTATAGTATAGTATAGTATAGTATAGTATAGTATAGTATAGTATAGTATAGTATATTATAGTATAGTATAGTATAGTATAGTATAGTATAGTATAGTATAGTATAGTATAGTATAGTATAGTATAGTATAGTATAGTATAGTATAGTATAGTATAGTATAGTATAGTATAGTATAGTATAGTATAGTATAGTATAGTATAGTATAGTATAGTATAGTATAGTATAGTATAGTATAGTATAGTATAGTATAGTATAGTATAGTATAGTATAGTATAGTATAGTATAGTATAGTATAGTATAGTATAGTATAGTATAGTATAGTATAGTATAGTATAGTATAGTATAGTATAGTATAGTATAGTATAGTATAGTATAGTATAGCATAGTATAGTATAGCATAGTATAGTATAGCATAGTATAGTATAGTATAGCAAAGTATAGTATAGCATAGTATAGTATAGTATAGTATAGTATAGTATAGTATAGCAAAGTATAGCAAAGTATAGTATAGTATAGTATAGCATAGCATAGCATAGCATAGCATAGCATAGCATAGCATAGCATAGCATAGCATAGCATAGCATAGCAAAGTATAGTATAGCATAGCGTAGCGTAGCGTAGCGTAGCGTAGCATAGCATAGCATAGCATAGCATAGCACAGCACAGCACAGCACAGCACAGCACAGCATAGCATAGCATAGCATAGCATAGCAAAGCATAGTTTAGCATAGCATAGCATAGCAAAGCATAGCATAGCATAGATATATTATATAGATACATAGCATTTTTACAAAAATGACCTCATACGTACTGTTTCTGAGATAATCGATGGTTTTTGAAAAAAATTACGAAAATTTTCCGGATTTTTGCGCTTTAATATTTTGAAAGGCATTCTTTGCACAAAAATAGCTGAATTTGGGCTTATCAGACGCGTCTTTTTATTTTCTACACACGTGTGTTTACTGTGTTTCTATTTTATTATTATTTATGCCTACCAACTAAATAAACACATTTTTTTTTTTTATATTATTTATTTCCTGAAATTGTGAGAGTAGAAAGCCAAAAAAATAAATATAGTCTATTTATTACACCACTGAATTTTTTGTGTTGAATTTTTTTGTTATTTTTAACATGAAATTCCGGTTACGTAATTTCAAACCCAATTTGGGGTTTTTAGGGTTAGGTCCTAAAGCCGAGTTTTTGAGTTTAACGTCTTCGTCTGCCAGAAAAAATGATGCCTATGACGTCAGATTTTTGATTGGACCTTTGTGTCCAAAGTTATGGACCTTCAAAAAATCGGGTATTTAGGGTCCGCCTCGCTACTTAGTAACTCAAGTTACTATGTACCTACGAGTCTTAAAATACTAAATGACCTATCGTTGGATAGCCAGTGAAGCTAACTATTCTTGCCTGGATTGACCTGGGACAAAATGTTTGAGGAGCCGGGTATTTCAGGTCGTCAAAATCTTAAGACCTAACTTAGACTATAATATAAACTAAAAACTAGAACTAGTTATATTTACTAAACCACAGCCTTAAAAAATCTGAAAAAAAATTACTAAAATTTAAAATGAGCTTTACTACCTCGAGCCAAAATTTGGGCGTGGTAGGGGGTGGTTTTCGCCCTTCTTTATTTCTATTTAAATGTATTTCTCACTGATTTCAAAAGTAAAAATCTAAATATTTTTTTGTAATTTTTTTTGGGTTAAAGGTCTGGTTTAGGAGATATGACCCGGGATCGGGTACCCCGTGCCACGAGGTTTTTGGGTTATTTGGTCTTATCCCGGCAAGTTCAACCTAGCAAAGCATAGCATAGCATAGTTCAGTTTAGTTTTATTTAGGTTATTTCAATTTAATTTATATACTTTATTATTTTTATATTGAAGAAAACCTAAAAATAAATTACAAATACAATTTTGAAAAGTGAAATAAACAATTTACGGTTCTGCGCGCCGCGACCGAACTCAGCTAATCGCCAAAACACCAAGTGCACCAACACTATGCTTATCCTGTGTGTTATTGCTCCTTGCCGCTTTACAAGGTCGAGTGCGCGAGTTGTGTACACTTTAGCTGCGCGCGACTGCCGCGCTGCCGTGGTTGTGTTTCACACTAATGCGGGTGATGCGAGACGCGCGGGTGAAATCAGAAATTTTTCTGGCCTTATACCCAGCCTTAACGTCTTATAAATCGATGAACGCCGGCTGCACGCACGAAAATTGTCACGTTCCACCTGAGCCGCGCGTGCAAGCGAGAGCGTGGAACAAGCGATAGAGAGGCACGATCGGCCTAAGCGTTATCATTATCACGTAAAATTATCGTCCGTAAACCGACTTTACAGACAACCCATTTTTATAATTATGGGACCGTCCATTAATCACGTGATGTTTTTTGTAGCATTTTTAACCCCCCCCCTCCCCCTTGGTGATACGCGGTGAGGTTTAAGACTACCCCCCCCCTACCAAAATCACTTGTATTTTTCAAAACATCTTAATTTTTGTTTAAATAGGTATTATCTTATCACGATAACGGAATAACTGGCGACTGGCAAGCCAAGCTGGACAATCGTCGCGGTGCGCGGCGCGTGGGGAGTTCGTTCGTTGCCTGGCAACGGCGAATCAAGGTCACACTCAGTTTAGAACTCGCGCGTTTGATGAAAAAATAAATACACGTGATATCTTACTACGCCCCCCCTCCCCCCTTGTGATATTTCGTGATTTTAGCTAACCCCCCCCCCCTTTAAAGCCTCACGTGATTAATGGACGGTCCCTATGTACTTTGATTACGCAAACCATCTGCACACTATTTATTTACACGAAACATATTAAAACACAGTATTTTAAAACTAAAACTATCACTACCTAATTATTATATACAAATTAAAATAAAAATCAAATTATAAAAATATTAATCTAAAAGCCCCTCGGTGGAGGGAAAAGTGGCCAGAATGCTGGCAGCATTGCCACGGTTTGCCATTGGTTTGCCATCTGCAAACCAATTTGCGAGTTTATTTTTTTATCATGTGGAAGAAACTCTCGAGGTGGTCTTACAAAAACTTCATTAATTATGGCTCGATAGTTTTTAACCCAGCTCGATGATTATGGATGATTTTGCTAGAGCGCCTACGAATTTAAATAGTACTTTTGTTTTGTCTTTTCAGGCGTTTTGTTCGAGTCAAAACAAGGAGGTATTCATTTATTTTATTTATTTATTTTTTATTTTCATTCATTACAACTATTTTTACAGGATAAACCTAATACAATAGTGTAGTTTATAAGTTAACATTTTAAGAAATTAAATACAATTATAAAATAAGTCAAGTAGTTAAATAATAATACATGCATTAGATTAGATTAAATTAGATTATATATGTCATTATATTAAAGTAGTCAATAAATCAATTATTCAATTATTAATTTTTTCATAACATAAATGATACAATACCGCCATTTCAAATTCTACAATAGAACACACAAACAGATCTATTTTCTTTGCAACTTGATTTAGTGCTTGCAACATTCGAATCAATGGGCTCTTAGCAAGTAAGTTAGTTCTACCGCGGGGGACCGAGAACAACTGCGGCCGCCGCCGGCGCGCCACGTACCCGTCCGGCACGCACAACTTCATCATACACAATATTTCCGGATTTGACAAAACGCCTCGGAATACTCTTAGCATATAATATGCGAGCGCCCAGTTCCTTCTTACTTCCAATTTATTATATCCAACCATGCCCAGAACAAATATGGTTGGATACATTAGAGGATAGAATGGGTAAACTCCATATAACCTTAAGTACAAGAACCTTGTATACTTATTCTGTATACGTTCTAACATTAGAGTGTATTTCGCTTCATGTGGAGCCCACACTGCAGAGTTATATTCTAGCTGGCTTCGTATAAGAGCGTCATACAGGGCTGATATGGCTCTTATGTTCTTAAATCCCGCAGCTTGACGCAGCACAAACCCTAACCTCTTATATGCTTTTTTACAAATATGTACTATGTGGTTTCTAAACGTCAGGTCACTATTTATATTGACTCCGAGATCTTTGACCGTCTCGACCCGCTTTAAAACCTCGCCATTGAGGCTATAATCGCCTCTGAGTGGATCTTGTGATCTGCCGAACGAGATTACCGAGCATTTCGTGACATTGAACGCGAGCTTGTTATTTCGACTCCACTCGGCTACTCTGTCTATGTCCTCTTGTAAACGCTGACAGTCTCCTTTGTCTTTAACCGCCAAAAGCAACTTAAGGTCGTCCGCAAACAGTAAACATCGAGCTTCCTGAACAACACTTGGCAGGTCGTTAATCATGATAATAAACTCCAGCGGCCCCAGGTTCGATCCCTGGCTGACACCTGTTTTCGTGAAATAAGGTTCAGATCTGCACCCAGCATATTCCACGTACTGTCTCCTGTCCCTCATGTAACTTGCAAAAAAATGTAACATCTTATTGGTGCATCCGATAGCCGCCAACTTCGACAATAATATATCATTGTCGACCAAGTCGAACGCTTTTTTGAAGTCGAAATAGGCGGCATCGACCTGCACCCCCGCGTCCACGTGAGGGATGATGTAAGTCATCGCATTGAGCAAGTTACTGGTGGTGCTGCGTGCAGGCCTGAACCCGTGCTGAGCGTCCGAGAGCTGCGGCGATACCTGGCACTGGATACTGTACTGCACGGCAGACTCGAAAACTTTCGCCGGTGTCGAAAGGATCGCCACCGGCCTAAAGCCGCTCACTTCAGAACCGCCGTCACCCTTTGGAATCGGAATTACCCGTGTTATTTTCCAACATTCCGGAAAATATGACGCATCCAAACACACGTTGTAGATGTAATGCAGTGGTTTCTCTAGAGCCATGCGACAATCTTTTATAACAAAAGAAGGTATCCCGTCTGGCCCCGCCGAGCGCTTAGGCTTCAGCCGCGCCAGCGCCGCGCGCACCTCGGCCCGCGTGAGGCACGGGAGATGGATGCGCGCCGCGCCGGCGCCGCCCGCTGCCGCCGCCGCCTCTACGTCCAGCACTGCCGAACTGCTGCCATACACAGAATGGAAAAAATTTGCAAACTTACTTGCGCATTCCTCGTCGTGCAAAATTTTTCCCTCTTCTGTAATTTTTTTATTGTTTATTGTACCCCTTTTTGATTTTATATAACTCCAAAACGCCTTGGGGTCCTTAGTTAAATTATTTTCGACCGTTTCCAAATGTTGTTCATGCGCACGAGCAATCATGATTTTTACCTCTGATCTACTTTCAGAAAATAGTTTGTAATTCTCCGCCGTATTACTAGACTTATAGATCTTGTGTAATTTCGCTTTTAGACGTATAGCTCGGATAATATCTAGCGTATACCATACTGGATAAGTATATCTCTCGGACCCGTTCTTATTTAGTAGCTTTTTGGGTACACAATCACAAGTAATATTGTTAAATATATTGTAAAAGTAATTAACTGCATCTTCGGGCTCACTTATATCATATAACGGACTCCAATCTACGTTTGCGATTAACTCATATAATGAGACAAAATCCGCTTTAGCGAAATTATAATGCCGCGAAAAATCGGGCAGTGAGTGCGCGCTCGGCGCAGCTCGGCCGGCGCCGGCGCCGGCGGCGGGTGCGGCGCGGCCCGGCCGGCGCACTCGCACCGCAAGCGGCGGGTGATGCGCGTCCACCGGCACCAACTCCTCGTCCGCTGCGCACACGCACACTTCCTCCGCCAGAGTACGTGAGCATAGCACTAAATCAAGCTGTCTTGAGTTACAATTTGGAACTCTATTCAGTTGTATTAATTCACAAAAAGCCAGAAAATATTCATAGTACTGTATGATGCTATCTTTACTCGAATACAGATTGAAATCTCCAACTATTATTATCGATTTATATTTAGCGCAAAAATCTTCTATTAATTTAAATAAAATCATATACTCGGTTTCATTACTACTCGGCGGTATATAAACAACACAACAAACAAACACAAATCTATTATTTAAATACAGCGCCGCGGCGACTAGTTCGAAAGTACACGTATCTATGTTAACGTCACTCGGTAGCTTCACTCTCCGCAGCTCGAACCGGTGTGTGGCCACTAAAAACGCTCCGCCTTGTTTTCTTCCATCAGTACGGTCGCACCTTATTATTTGGTATCCGGGTGGAACAATTTCTGCGTCGTGTATGGTTTCATTACAACCAGTCTCAGTAATTGCAAATAAATCTGCTCCAGAAGAATCCATATTATTTTGAAATGAATTTAACTTAGTTCGGAGACCTCTCGCATTCTGGTAGTACAAAGTAATACTACTATGCTTTGTCGATGGGTTTATTTGAAGGTCTCCGAAACCAAATCCACTCTCCATAAGCTGCGTTTATTGGCCATGCTTCGGGTTGACACAGTTTATCATATATATTCTCCGTAACCGTAATGATATAAGACGAATAGTCCCGTTCTGTCTTATGTTTTATTTTTTCAATTTTAACAACGATTTCCGGTCCACATATTAATTTTACATGATCTGTCAACTTTTCTACCGTGGTGTCTAAAGTCAGTCGCCAGACATGAAGATGTTTTTTCCGCTCCAATGCTTTGATTTCTGTGCAGTTTTTATTTTGACCTCGCTGAACTGTTTTAATTTGTAGTGGTGCCGTTCTCGTGACAGAATCATCGCTATGTTTTTTACTGACTGAGACTACCGTACGATCACTTTCGGATGACCTACTCATAGTTGTTTTAGCCGCTCTGGACTGTCCATTCGGGTTCTTGATGTTGCTGGGGTTTTCTTTAGCTTTTCTTCCAACCGTAATCCATTCATTCTGATTTCCGTCGAATGACTTGGTTACCTCATCCGACTCTGAACCATCTACCTCAGCCACGGTCTTCTGATTTGCAAGACCTTCCATAAGAATCGGTGGTTTCGTGGCCCCTTGTTTTATATATACGCCGAGGGTAGGCTCCTCGTCTTTGTCATTTGTATTCACGCTATTCAAATTTGATTGCGTATTACTTAGCAATAACTCAATCCGCTGGTTATGATCGCAAATGATTTTTAACTGTTTTTCCATTGAAATGAAACTGCTACAAGAATCTCGCACATTCTGTATAGTATTGTTTAGTTGCTGTACTTCATCTCTGGTGATATCACATAGCTGATGAATATCTAGAATACGTTGATCTTGAGTATCCAATCTATTTCTCACTTCCAGCCTAAATTCTTTGAATTCCGCTAACAAACTGCTTTCACAATCTGCCATAGAATATTCTATTTGGCTACTTCGGCTACCTCGTTGAGTATTGACATAATTAGGACTGGTACATGCCATGATAGTTTTTTTAATACTTTGGTGTTCTACCACGGACTCATCTACGGACGTTATAGTGTCATTCAAAGTTAGTTGTCGTACTCTTACTGGCGTATCGTCATTTCTAGCGCGTCTGTCGGTGACATTTTGGCAAGAAGGACATCGCCACGATTTCTTGAGTTCAAACATATTTTCCAGATAATAGGCTGATGTTATGTTAAGACATGCATAATGGTAATTCATCGAACAACGAGTACATTTTAGTATTTCTTTTTCATATACGATAGTCTTATTGCAAGCTAGGCAATTCATTTTGAATACTCCGTTAGACAAAAGATATATAAAAGAATCGTGTACTTATCGTGTGTTCGGCTTATGGCTGGTGTCGAGAGACGTGGCTCGTATTTCGTTGCAGTACGGCACGTTTTCGCTTGTAGCGGCTGATCAGCTAGCCGGCACAATGCCCGCGCGTCGATGTCACTTGCGTCGTAGGTAACGGTCGAGTATAATTTAAATTTAACACTCTTATAAAATCGCGAATCCTCAATATTTTTGAACACTTTTTGCTTCACGACGTTCCTTTCGCGCAGGTCATCAATTTAATGTAAGATGTAGTTAGTAGCGATCACTTTTTCTCGGGGTTTTGATTTTTCGAAATAGAGATGCGTGGACAGTGACTGTTTACGGTCGCGGTGCGCAACTTGCATATATGGATGTGTAATCGTATTTATATATAAACGAGTAGTTCGCCCCGAACATAGCTAAAGAAGTTACCTAACTAGTAAACGATTCTTGTAGTGGTTGGAGCCAGGAAACTTATTGTTATCAATAAAATGCGGAGTTACTTGTCGCTAGTGTATTTTATTGGAAAAGAAGGCAGGAATGGGACAAATGAGTATTATGTCTCTGACAACTAGAGTCAAAGGCTAAATTAGCTGGCAAAATCGTTGTTTCACTTAGAATAACTGATAGTCTAAGTTGTTTCAATACAAATTTAAAATTTCAAAAATCCAACTTCAAAAATCCACAAAACACCTAATTTCCTTCCTACGTTTTGTTTCAGTTTCAGTCTCGCATCTATCCTGTAATCCACTCTACTCCTGTACCACCCTTTACACTCCAGTTTTGCATGCGCCCCTAAATCCACTCTACTCCCGCTCCGCTTCAGGCCCGAATCCGTCCCATGGCAGAAGAACGCCAAAACGCAGCAGAGCAATTCACAACCTGCAGTTAGCCAGAAAGAGTTTGTCGGCACTTTCCGTATTCCGTAATCTTGCAACTGAATTTTAGACCAGGGGCCTTACGGACAACTGCTATTGCGGCACCTAATCCACTCAGTTAGAAAATCACGCGACCGCAAACCGTATCTGGGCGCAATAAGGTTCACGTTCGCGTGATTCTTCAACTGAGCGGATTAGGTGCCGCGACAGCTGTTGTCCGTAAGCCTCCAGTTATCCTCAACCGATTGAGCTGAAATTTGGCATACTTATGTAAGTTCAGTGACAATGCAATGTTGTGGTACCATCGAGCTGGTCTGATGATGGAGACAGAAGGTAGCCATAGGAACTCATAAACTAAACGATGTAACCCCGTCGAGTTTGGATTCGTTGGATTTGTCTTCCCAAGCACGTTGGTCCTAGATGAGCGGACGCCTAAAAACTTGTTCTAAATAAGTTTTTTACTTAGGTATATTATAATTATTAAATTTATGTCAGAAATATCATGCAAATATTATAAAATTGTACCTAGATCACATTTTAATTTATAGTAATCCTATCCTACTAATATTATAAACGCGAAAGTTTGTATGTGTGGATGTTTGTTCCTCTTTCACGCAAAAACTACCGAATGGATATTAATGAAAGTTTACAATAATATAGCTTATACATTAGAATAACACATAGGCTATAACGGGTTGTAGTAGCGAGGCCGAAGGCCGAGCTCTACGCGTACGAAGTAGCAGGTTTCAGCTAGTAATGTCAATAATAGAAAAAGTAGTCAGATTGTTATTAATTATTGTTTTTATTTAAATACTAGCGGTCCGCCCCAGGCCCCAGGCAGGATAGTGTAGCTTCCCAACAGTGAAAGAATTTTTCAAATCGGTTCAGTATTTTCGGAGCCTATTCAATGCAAACAAACAATCAAATCTTTCCTCTTTATAATATTAGTATAGACTAGCGACCCGCCCGTCCGGGTGTAATTTACGTGCGAAGCCGGGGCGGGTCGCTAGTTATATCTTCTATACTTATAATAAAACTGTAACAGGTCCAATTCTGTACATTGAAGATATTTTGAAAAAAATAAATTTACGGCACTCTATAATCGATACTGAAGTCAAAACTGTAATTTTTTTCATTTTTGTCTGTCTGTCTGTCTGTCTGTCTGTCTATCTGTCTGTCTGTCTGTATCTGGGCTGCGCATCACGCCGAAACTACTCAATGGATTCAAATGAAACTTAGCATAATTTGAGTTCATACTACGAGGTAGGTTATAGGATACCTTTTATCCCGAAATTTTGCACGGTTCCCTTGGGAGAGGGGATGAAAGTCAAAATGTGAACTTAGTTGTAATTCATTACCGCGTAGTCCGATTTCATTAATTCTTTTTTTGTTAGAAAGGAGGTATATTAAATAACGTCCCGTAAAAATTTCAAGGTCGTCGATTTCGTAGTTCAGAAATTACACACATCACAACCCTCAGTATTAGGTCCAAATAACTTGACCTCCGGAATGTACGGGAAGCTTTGAACGTACGGCTCATCTTAAGCTGGCGTTGATTTGCAGCGCACTTTGTAGTGTACGTTGAGTAGGTACTTAGATAGCCTATCTGAAGACATCCTTTAGAAAGGAAATACCTACTATATTTATAATGTTCGAGAAAGTTCTAGAAATTTTGGTATGATCGACATAATTCTAAAATGAGTACAAACTATTGTAATCGATTTGGAATGTTCGAGAAAGTTCTAGAAATTTCTGGAATGATCTAAAAAATTCTAAAATGACTGCAAACTATTATAATCGATATAGAATGTTCGAGAAAGTTCTAGAAAATCTATATATTTATACATATATATAAAAGCGAAATTCATCTACTCATTGTCATATCGAATAAAAAAAAGTCCATTTGTCGCGATGAATGAGCGACAAATGGAAAATGGTGGATAATGACAAAGTGTGGGATTGTGGTGAAACGTTGCCTGGATACGAATCAGTCCAGAATCATCGGACCTCTGGAGTACAAGGGTCCTCTTGATGGAATTGAATGATTTAAATGTACCTATCCTGTGCTAAGGGGATGTGGAAAATAAACTAATTATTATATTTTAGGTTACAATGCGTTTACTTGTTAAAATATTCTATTACAAATTGTTACAAACTAATCCTAATCCTGAGATGGCTGATGGCGATTGGTTAAAGGAAAGCTGGCGCACTTCTGCGCGTCGGCATCAAAAATTGGGAAAAAAACTACGACGTGGAAAATAAGTGAATAATGAAAATAGGTTATCTGTATTCCTGCTTGTGCGAGGTGGCTTCTACAAGATCATCTCAAGCTGAATCAGGAACACTCGATGTAGCTCTGGAGTATAAGTTATCCAATCTTCATCTCAAAAAATCATCTAATTTTCTCCAAGGCGTGGCCGTGACGTGGTCTTCAAAAAAACGTTTTCAAAATAGTGCCCATCTTGGTTTCGAGCTGAAAATTTGACTCCTTCGTTCCCGTAGGGAAACTGCGGTAATCTTCTTCAAGTTATCATGTTAAAAAACGAAGAAATTAATAAAATGTGATTCCAGTCGATCCAGCTGCTCCGCTGGACGTCGTGAGAATGCCAGCCATCAAAATGGCTTCCTGCATCTCCTTTCTCTTTCTTGCTTACAGAAAAATGGCTTGAGTGCGAGCGAGTCGGCGCACAAGATGTCTCCATAATTATGTAGCGTTCAACAGATAATAAATACAATTTTGTTTTTAGCTATCCGATTAATTATAAATTTAAATATTGATTTTAATATTAGTTCACAATTCCAAAATAAATGCCTAAATGTAAATCTATGTACATTGTTTTGTTTATATAAGTGAAAATAGTAACATTCCATTTTAAAATAGTTCCTAGCGTTTCTGTAAGAGCAAAGTCACAAGATATCCAAGCGCCAATTTGCCGCCAGGAGTAAAATATATTATGTTATATGACATCATTCACTCACTCATTCACTCATTAAACACGAAATCTCGAAAACTACTTGACCTACGAAGCTGAACTTTGCCTAGGTATTCTATACAATGCCGAATGCTCAGCCGGCAATGTGTGTAAAATACGAGAGCAGGGAAGGGGGAGACGTGCGAGCAGGAAGTAAACTTCTTGCGACGCGGGCGGGAGGCGTGATGACCCTCCAAAACAGCTTATAAGCATGGCTTAGAAACGAGATGGGTCTAATAAATTTTAAAGTAAGGTTTTGATAAAAGCAAGGTGTTGATAAACACACACTCACAAATACACACACAAACACACACACACACACACGGGTACACGCACGCACGCGCGCGCGCACCCACACACACACACACACACACACACACACACACACACACACACACACACACACACACACACACGCTCACGGTCTGACGCTCGCTCAGACGGACGCTCACACTTATGCCCACTCTCACACTTACGCCCACAAACACACCCACACTCACACTTACCCCCACACACACACTCACACTCGCACTCGCACTCACCGACACACACTCATACTCTCTCTCTCTCTCACATCTCGCCTAGGCATTGTATAGAATACCTGAATTATACACATTGCCGGTAACATATATATTTTTTGGAAAAGACGGATTAAGGATGAGAAATGGGGGTTTTATTTTTTGTTGAAAGTTTGTTGAAATTTGGCAAGTAGAGTACTTTCGGGGTGTAGAGGTCCGCCTAGAGAGGATTTTGCGAAAGGGCTGAATTAAGGGGGGCAAAAGGGGGTTGAAATATTGTATGAAAATCTACGCGTACGAAGTCGCGGGCAACAGCTAGTATCTTAATATATATAAATCTCGTGTCACAATGTTTGTCCTCAATGGACTCCTAAACCACTTAACCGATTATAATAAAATTCGCACACCATGTGCAGTTCGATCCAACTTGAGAGATAGGATAGTTTAAATACATAATTATATAACTAGCGACCCGCCCCGGCTTCGCACGTAAATTACACCCGTGCGAAGCCGGGCGGGCGGGTCGCTAGTATAAATATATAAACCTTCCGTGAAAATGTATCTAACTGATGTTGAAATCCGCATCAAAATCTGTTGCGTGGTTTAGGAGTTAACGGCCATACAGACAGACAGACGCAGAAAGTGACTTTAATTTATACTATGTAGAGATAATGTGTCTGTATGTGCAAGTATAATGATATGTTTAGTTTGTTTACTTACTGACTTACCCACAATGAAAGTTAAATAAACAGTTTATCTCTTACAGACTACTTTTTATTCCAAAAACTAGTGTCTGTTGACTAAGGGTTGAAATCGCGGGACGCACAATAATAAGCTAGTGGCCAAATAAAACAAGCAAATAACAAACTAGTCACATTTATTCTCTTAAAACTACTATATATTCATCTTAATTACAAACACCGTACAAAAAATAGACAGACTTCCAGTAAAATACAATAAAAATATATTTTTGAATGTTTATGATTGTAAAGTTTTAAACAAAACTTTATATAAAATTACACATGATTATTGCCTTTGAAACTTCGAAAAATATTGTATACAGAATGAAAAGTTTCTGTAAAAGTAGACATAATAGTACAAGTACCTAACTACAGAACGGCAGAAGATTCACTCCGAAAAATCATTTAAATAAGTAACGACTCTTGCTACTGCACAATAAAGTGCAATTCAGGACGTGCGAGCGCTAACTATCTACAGCTATATTGATCGCGCAAAATTCCCCTTTGCAAAATGATTGCTTGTGATTGGAGACTCGACGCGACTCGACGCTTGTGATTGGAGAATCAAGTCGTTAATTCAACTCGCGCCTAGGATTGGCCCCGCTCGTAATAGTTTAAGTTGACATGTAGAACCTTTGGCTTATGCACGGCAAAGGATGATCAGTGAAGTTGTTATATTGTCATTGGCCCCAACATAGACTAATTAGTGACTCGACAATGACGAAGACCAACAAGCAGTCTCCATCATAGCACCCGCGATCTCCAGCTGGTACATCGCCACCGAGAGGT
This sequence comes from Agriopis marginaria, assembly GCA_932305915.1. Lineage (NCBI taxonomy): Eukaryota > Metazoa > Arthropoda > Insecta > Lepidoptera > Geometridae > Agriopis > Agriopis marginaria. The sequence goes on along the minus strand of OW029942.1, from coordinate 3,930,141 downwards.
ATTTCGCCGTTTAGGTGTTGGTTGGAAGGGCCTGGATGTCGTTGAAGCGGGAAGTGTGCGTCCCTGAGCAAGCCCAGTTTCGCTAGGACGACCCCTCCAGGGCACGGCGCCAGCTCGACTCTACAGGGCTTGGAACTCCGATTCAAGCCGACTCACCTTGCTTGTCGTTAAAGTGCGTCGTCATACAATTGAAACAAGACCAGTTCATGTAAGATCCTCTCAATGCCAATCTGGGCAATATTTGCAGCACGTCTTTCTTCAGCCTAAGGAGCTTCTTTAGTTCTTTAAAAGAACCAAAGCTCCACACCCCGCACCAGGACAAAATGCAAGAGGTCGCGTGGACTTGCGTCCGCGCGGCTGGGACTTGGGTAGTCCCAGTTTACCTGCAACCTTCTCAACTAGCTCACCGTGATTCCCGCACTTAGAACGTTTCTCACGATGCGCGTCGTCGAGCGGTCGCTGGCCCATGACCACCTGCCTGTCCACAATCACTCCTTCATCACCCCTGACTGCGATGATGTCGGGCTTCCGAAGTCCGACTGCAGTGTTGATTTTGGGCTCCTCCTCAACCATGGCGGAAGACAAGACCTTGGCTATCTTGTTATGACGGAGAATACGGCCACCGTGCGTTCTGAAGCACTGTTGGAATGGGTGAGTCGTCGTCTCTCTAGTCATGCAACTTGCACGACAGTTCAACATTTACTCATCGCCATCTCTGCGTCTCTTCGAATTGCGTACTCGCGAGGGGAGCGCATTTATGTACGTATAAACGAACTACACGTAATCGCGGCCCGTAGGTATATCGCATGTCTGCGTCTCTTATCCACGAAGTGGATGCCGACCACTTGGAGGATTCGCGCAACTCAAATCCATCCAACGAGGTGTGCAATTTCTCTTTACAATTTTTTTATGCCTTAGGTGGCAAACAAGCAGACGGGCTGCCTGATTTTTCCAATACAAGGATATCAATCTGGTTCCTGTCTCGAGTCTTCCCGTGAGAATTTGGTATAGTGCTTTTCGGCCCACTGCAGCTTCTTTCGAATCCTGGTGGATTTAGCGACTGCTCTCTCTCTGACCATTCCGAGTGCTCGAGAGCACCGTATCTACGTAAAACGAGATCGGGCATCCAAGCCCTCAGAGATGGGATCGCGAAGCCTCCGTCCTTAACCGCTGCATGAAAATAGGCCATCGGTACGTCCTTGTTTGTGCAACCATTACGTGAAGAGTTCCGCCATAGTAGAGGTCTGAACTGTACTCCCCAGGCCGGATAACATCCGGTCTGGGAGCAGAGTGTGAGACTGCGCGGGTTAAATTTCCCCTCATCCTAGGTTTTCGGCTCCCACAACCGCGAAAAATCACAGTTTCCTCTGTAATGCTCATCGAGCGCAAGCGCCTTCAGTACTTCCAGAGACCAGGCTCCAGAACCGGTCTCCAACAAGATTCCAGGTCCTGAAGTCCTTGCCTGAGACCCTTTTTCCTTCCTTGAGACTACGACACTTTTTGTACAATTCCTGTACTACAGCGTACTCCTGAGTCCAATTGTCCATCTCTGACGAGAGTTAAGTTTTGCGCTACTGGATCTCTTATCAATTTTCTTCCCGGCGAAGCGTCGCACCCTCAACTTTCCCTTCTGAGCATCTGATAACAGCTTATATACTAATCTATCAAGGGTGCTATTCTCCAACTAAGAGATTCCCCCCGGCGCTTCGACAAGATCGATTGGAGCTGCACTCTGCGCCTCATTAGCGTAGAGGTCTACGCTAGCTCGGTGTCAAGCACAAGGACCGCAAAGTGTTGCCCCACGAGACCCTTAAGTGTAAGATTATTTCCTTCGAGCCCCCTTGATCTCTTCAAGGGTTATTTCTAGCGCTTAGAACTCAGGGTCCGTGAGCAGCGCCACGTTGACAGTAATTGTCCCCGTGTCACCGCTCGCTATATAACAACTTCGGCTTCGGCACGTGCCAGCGCACTAATCTCTTCCTCAAGTCACTGCCTCTTCGCTTGGCTTGAGTAACACATTAAATTCGGAGTCCTGAGGCAAATTTTTAGTCGCTACAACCGACTCCTGTGGGAGGTCGGAGGTAGGACTCTGATTCGTATATTTGTCCTTGGTAGCGATTATAAAACGCGTGATAGGGTGCTAACCCAGCTTAGGGTGCAATCACCTATGTCCGCTATGTACTTTTGGGGTCCTTGCCACATTGGGCGAGGAAGTCGAACCTAGAGTATTGTTCTTTAACAAGAACAACATCCAGGCCAAACTCCCTCGCGAAAGAAGGGAGCTCCCGCGCCGCGGTTTTTGCACTACCTAAGTTGACCTGGCCTACTTTTATGCTGGTGCAACGCGGCGGAAACGCGATGTTGCGCAACTCGCGCATCACGCCGTCGTCGCCTTGCAGGCCTCGACTCGATGCCCCGTCTCACCGCAGCGCCCGCAGAACTTCTCTGGGTGCCCGTATTCCTGGCATTTGTTACAACACATAACCTGGACTAAGTCCACCACCTCCACGGCCATCCACCCGATGTACACCAGCCCCTTGTCCAGCAAGACATCCCGAAGCTTCGGGGTTGCGCTTTCTTAAACGCTCCCTTCATTTCGGCTTTCACGCGCCCTATAAAACCACACAGTTCCGTCCAGGTTTTGTTGGGCGAGTCATTCAATGACCTCCTCGAACGAGAAGTCACCATCTACATTTTGCAGCACCACCAACAGTTGGCGGCGCTTCGGCTCCGTCCGCTTCAGCTTGTCCGCTGCTGCCACTGAGGTGGTTTGTATGACCATTCCGGTTTTGCCTATCTTCCTTACGTTTGCAATGCCGATGGCCTTCTTGAGCTCACCCTTCGTATCGTCGCCCGCCTTGAGCATGTCGTTCCTTTCGGAGGGATAGAATGTCAGTGCCAGGCCTTGTGTAACCCGTATCAGTCTGGACTCCCTTCCGGGTGCCGGCCGAGAATGACTTGGGCCCCGGAATTGTAGTTAAGCAGCGTCCTGTCTGACTCTGGTCGGTGGTCCTGCGGTACCTGAGCGCCTCCGTCTCTTCCGCCAGCTTCAGGCCAAGCGCACCAACTATGGCAAAAATGTCTCTGCCATACCCGCCAATGATGTTAACTTTATCCTTGTTTAGTTTAGAACCAGTGCCGGAGGCCACGCTATGATGGCCCTGACTGCCCTGTTGGCACGCTCTAGCAGCTCCAGTTTTGAAGCTGCGCTAACATCGCGGGCCGTCAAGACGGGGGGGGGGGGGGGAGTCTCAACCGGCGCGGTCCTCGGGGCCTCGAGCAGCACAAGGATATGAGTTGAGCCCGTTCGTGAACAGGCAGGTTTATAATGGAAGTCAGCTGCTGTTAGTTAATCCGCCGTAACATTACATATTCTTTGAAAATTTCAACTGGCTATCTATTACGGTTCGGAAGATACAGCCGTTAATAGGTAGGGCAGACGGACAGACAGACATCGTAGGCTTAGTAATAGGGTCCCGTTTTTACCCTTTAGATACGGAACCCTAGTGTGGTTTTAGTCTTCTTTTCGTTCAGACATTTTTGTTTGGTGACCTTTCAAAGAAATTCAGGTAGGTATTAATTAGATTAGTAATCTATACTTATAATAAAACTGTAACAGGTCCAATTCTGTACATTGAAGATATTTTGAAAAAAAAAATTGGACGGCACTCTATAATCGATACTGAAGTAAAAACTGTATTTTTTTAAATTTTTGTCTGTCTGTCTGTCTGTCTGTCTGTCTGTCTGTCTGTCTGTCTGTCTGTATCTGGGCTGCGCATCACGCCGAAACTACTCAATGGATTCATATGAAACTTAGCATAATTTGAGTTCATACTACGAGGTAGGTTATAGAATACTTTTTATCCCGAAATTTTGCATGGTTCCCTTAGGAGAGGGGATGAAAGTCAAAATGTGTACTTAGTTGTAATTCATTACCGCGTAGTCCGATTTCAGTAATTCTTTTTTTGTGAGAAAGGGGGTATATTAAATAACGTCCCGTAAAAATTTCAAGGTCGTCGATTTCGTAGTTCTGAAATTACAGACATCACAACCCTCAGTATAAGGTCCAAATAACTTGACCTCCGGAATGTACGGGAACCTTTAAACGTACGGCTCATCTTAAGCTAGCGATTGATTTGCAGCGCACTTTGTAGTGTACGTTGAGTAGGTACTTAGATAGCCTATCTGAAGACATCCTTTAGAAAGGAAATACCTACTCTATCTATAATGTTCGAGAAAGTTCTAGAAATTTTGGAATGATCGATATAATTCTAAAATGAGTATAAACTATTGTAATCGATTTGGAATGTTCGAGAAAGACCTAGATCAATCTGTTTTTTTTTTCTCGCGATTTCAGGGTTGGTCCCATACTAAAAGTGGTTCATAATGATGAGTACAATTACCTTCTTTTGGCTTCGAGAGTGTTCCCCTTACTTCGCCTGTATAATCGATACTGAAGTCAAAACTGTGTTTTTTTTCATTTTTGTCTGTCTGTATCTAGGCCGTGCATCACGCCGAAACTACTCAATGGTTCAAATTAAACTTTAATTTTAGTTCATACTACGAGGTAGGTTATAGGATAAGTACTTTTTATCCCGATATTTTGCATTGGTCGAGCAGATGAAAGTCAAAATGTGTACTTAGTTGTAATTCATTACCGCGTAGTCTGATTTCATTAATTATTTTTGTTATTAGAAAGGAGGTACATTAAAAAACATCCCGTAAAAATTTCAAAGTCTTCGATTTCGTAGTTCAGAAATTACAGACATCACAACTGTCAGTATTATGTCCAAATAACTTGACCTCCGGAATGTAGAGGAACCTTTGAACGTATGGCTCATCTTAAGCTGGCGATAGATTTGCAGCGCACTTTGTAGTGTATGTTGAGTAGGTACTTAGGTAGCCCTATTGTCAAAGTCAGTAACACCACCCTGAAGACATCCATAAGAAAGAAAATACCTACTCTATGGACTATCACGTAAAAGAAACAAGTTTTCAATGCCATCATTTTTAGGGTTCCGTACCCAAAGGGTAAAAGCGGGACCCTGTTACTAAGCCTACTCTGTCCGTCTGTCCGTTTGTCCGTCCGTCCGTCTGTATGTCTGTCTGTATGTCTGTCTGTCCTACCTATTAACGGCTGTATCCTTCGAACCGTAACAGATAGCCAGTTGAAATTTTCACAGAATATGTAATGTTACAGCGGATTGACTAACAAATAATAAAAAAGTCAAAGAGGTAAAAATGAAAGGGGGATACAACAAACGTATTTTTGTATTAGCTCTCATATAACAACGCTAATACTTACAAGTATCAAACTTGACATGGTTATAGTACACACTCTAAAGTATAACAACAAATATAAATAATGGACAAGTGCGAGTCGATGAAAATTTCTGTTCATTATCAAGTTATTATACTCGAGCGCCTGTAGCAAACTGCGTAGCAAATTTCTTACCACAATTTTGGAAGGCGTTTTAATAACTGGTAATTCGGTTACTCGGACAACTATTTATTGTATTTTGTGGTGGTACGGAACCCTCAGTGCGCGAGCCCGACACGCACTTGACCGGTTTATTTAAAATAAATTCGGATTGAATTTAATTTAAATTAAGTTCTTTTCAGAACTATTTACTCAATTATTATTGGTCTTCTAGAAATATTACTTGGTTTCTTATGTATTTTTAGGATTTTTTAAGGTTATAGGTATAAGCAGGCGTTTTTTGGTGTAAATAATTAGCTAACCTAGAACATCACCGCATTGAGTCTATATTTGTCTAAACTATCTGTCTTTTACCGGATACATTTCGGAGACTGTGCAATGCAACTGTACAATTTAATATCCTTCTGATATCATCTTTCTTTCACCAACAAACAAGGAGAACCTCGGTGACAAGACTCCATTTTACTGTCGAAATTCCAAAGACTCGCACAAAGCACTTCACTTCAACATTTAGTGGTCGAACAGCGAAGGAACTGCCTACCTGAGTTATTGTCTTCTGAGAAATACAACCTGAAAGTTTTCAAATCAAAAGTAAAAAGCTCCTTTCTTGATAAGAGTGCTTCACCGCAGACCACAGTGTTGCTTAATATAAGAGAAACGGAACTGTGCCCAAGTGCGAATAATTAGTCTGCAGGCAATCGCCGACGAAGTCGCGGGTCCAGCTAGTATAATATAAATTCGTTATTGGCCGTAAGTTAAGTTCTTAGTTTATTGTTAAGTTTTTAAAGGCCTGTCGATTTTGTTAAATAAATAACATAAAATAAATAAATTCAAAACCAATGAAGATTTGGAATATCTTTGAAATGTGATATAATTATACAAGAGAAAAATAGAAATATTACAAGAGAAATGTGTTTTATAACAATAACATGATCATAAGTTATATTATAATCTGTCAGTATACAATAAATATTATCATAACCCTTACATTAATAAACAGGCTTATTATTGATAACTACTTGCAAACCACCTCTCAAGAGCAGCTTTTCTACATTATACCTAGAGGTATGTCCATTTGTGTATTTGCTCTGATAGCTGCAATAACATTGTAAAAGCGAAATAAAACGATTATTTTTAATAATCAATCATTTTTAACATTTCAGTGCTAAACAACTTAGCTTTCAAGTTGACGTAACCTTGTAAAGTGGTAATGCTTGATCAAACGTACAACTTATGGAATACATAATATAATTTGCTAGACGCTTTACAAAGTTATGACGTCAATTTTGTAAGTGCTGTCAATAAGCTATTAACTATAATGGACAGATCGACTTAACTTATATTAGGAGTAACATTTTAAACTATAATAGAAATAATATTACTTATTTTAAACACTTTGTGCAGACTACTTCAAACTCCTTCCCGATGAAGGTCACGGTTTATTTACTACTAGTTGACCTGACAAACGTTGTCCTGTCTTAGAACTGTCAAACACGCAAAGTTAAAATTGTAAATCTATTTTTTTACACATTGAGTTACATTATTGGAGTTTTAGGAAGGATCCCTATTTTTTGAAAATATAATATAGCCCATGTTACCCGGGGACAGTGTACCTTCCCAACAGTGAAAGAATTTTTCAAATCGGTTCAGTAGTTTCGGAGCCTATTCAATGCAAACAAACAAGCAAACAATCAAATCTTTCCTCTTTATAATATTAGTATAGAAGTAAAGATGAAACCGTGTGTGATCCATTTTGAGACATTTCAGACATTTTTGTTTTAGCATGGACGATTTTTTTAAATTATAATCCGTGATATTGAAATTGTTTAGTTCTCGTATGATCTAGAGAACATGCCTACGAGAGTTTGTTTGTTAAAGTAGGGTCAATTTAATAGATCACATTTTGACATTTCATCAATATGCGCGCGATGCCACGATGACATAGCGGACAACTAACGTTGAAAGATGCAAGCGACATAACGTCTAAAATGTATGTACAATGACGCTCGGACGTTTTCGACTGTTTTCGCTGAGAGATTGTGACTATAAAAGGGGTTATTTGAATGCCTTACGAGCTTTAACTATAGTGAAACTTCTTATGTGACTTGCAACAATGTTGCGTTAAACGTTTAACGCTACAATGGAGAGGGAATAGAAAGAGACAGAGCGAGAGTTTTAGATGCCATCTATGAGGAAATTTTGAAACTTGTACATCCTTCTCATAGTATATTAGTTCACTAATATTTGCATAGATGGCAGCACATGCGACTTCCAACAAGGTTGCGTTAAACGTTTAACGCTATCATGGAGGGGGTATGAAAGCACTGTTGCGTTAAACGTTCAACGCTCCTGGGGAGGAGGAATAGAAAGAGACAGAGCGAGAGTTTCACTTCTTCCGCGCGGAGGGACTCCACGCACATTTTTTTTATTATAATCCGTGATATTGAAGTTGTTTAGTCCTCGTATGATGTAGAGAACATGCCTACGAGAGTTTGTTTGTTAAAGGTATATTAAATAATGCAATTTAATAATCACATTTTGACATTTCATCAATATCCGCGCGATGCCACGATGACATAGCGGACTACTAACGTTGAACGCACAGGGCGTTAAACGATGCAAGCGACATAACGTCTAAATTGGAGTAAATGTGGCATTGTGAACTATATAATCGATACAATGTATGTACAATGACGCTCGGACGTTTTTCAACTGTTTTCGTTAGATTGTGACTCTATAGCAATTTTATTTCTATGCTTTACGAGCTTTTATTTAACTTACCCAGTTAGTTTGGGTCAAATCTTGTAACTGAATTTTAAAACAGTTATCCCCAACAGATTGAGCTGAAATGTTGCATACACGTTTAGTTTAGATGACAATACATGGTTAGCTAAATGACTTCATTTTAAATCCAACTAGCGACCCGCCCGCCAGGCTTCGCACGGGTGTAATATACGTACCAAGCCGGGGCGGGTCGCTAGTTATATATATAAACCTTCCATGAAAATGTATCTAACTGATGGTGAAAACCGCATCAAAATCCGTTGCGTGGTTTAGGAGTTAGCGGCCATACAGACATAAAGACAGACAGACGCGGAAAGCGACTTTAATTTATACTATGTAAAGATGCATCCTCATGATATGGGTATGAAATGAAAGGGTTTTCTAGAAAAATAATCGAATAGCTTGTTTTAAAAGTTTTTTTTTTTTACTTAATAATTTCAATTTAACGTTAGAACTGCACAATCGCTTACATTTTTTCAGTTAAAAATACAATATTTATAATAACAAAAGAAGTCACTTTTATAAACAATAGACTGTACAACAGAATAGATGTCAAATCTGATCTATTAAATTGGCCCTACTTTAGTATCATTAACCCTGTATAACTTAGACAAGCTTAAAATTATAAGTCCCGATTAAACAATAGATAAAAAAAAACAATAGTTATAAAATTTCCTATAACCATAATTAATGAAATAAGTAAAATTCGAATGTTTTACATTTAAAAATAAACGACCTTACTTAGAAACGTTACTTAAACTAATCAATGCTTAAAACTGCTGTCGTTTTCGTCATACCATTATTACTAAACTAAACCAATCTGACTGAACTAAAATTTAATTTCATCATGTGAGGATTGAGATACAATACTTATAGAGTCACAAGCTGGCAAAAAAAACGAACGAAAGCTCGGCGTAATCTGCAATACGTAGCGTACTTTTAGGTTAGTTATACCGCGATCCGAGTACAACGCCGCGCGATGCCAGAGCTACGATGACATAGCGGACAACTAACAACACTATGCAAGCGACATAACGTCTAAATTGGAGTAAATGTGGCATTGCGAACTATACGGAGTCAAAGGTAACTAACACAAAACCTCTTAAGGGCGACTTTGGTGTACTTGTGGAACAAAAGTCGTCAGTCTTGATGCACCAAAGTCGCCCTTAACAGGTTTTGCGTTAGTTACCTTTGACCCTGTATAATTGATGTCTAGGTATGTACAACGACGCTCGGACGATTTTTGACAGTTTTTACTTAGAGATTGTGACTATAACTCTATAGGTATTATATCTCGATGCATGTGAGAAAAAAATTGCAACAACTTTAGTATTATAGCTGACAAATTTAGTTTAGATAATGGATTAAAATCGAAACCATTGTCCGTCAGCGAAAAGAAAACACAGCAATATAAAAAAAAATACTTCAGTTATAAGATTATTATCGGAATATCTACAGTCTTTTTTGCCAACTACCCGCATTCCTTGGTCAGTGCATGATCCAAGAAAACAAGGTCTAGCGCTCCGGGAGTTGTCACCCAATTACGTCACTGTCCAGTTGCCACTTTATTGCAACAAACACAGATATTGGGAAACAAATTTGTTAATAATATATTAATTAAAATACTACACTAATTTGATATATTAAACATATTATTTATATCAAAACCACATATTATTGGATTCCCACAGGTAATATACGGAGATTGTTGAGTTATAATTTCACGCTACTGGTAACACAGAAAATCAGCTGTCTCATAGAGATTCCGCCATTGTTTCGTGTATCGTCACCTCTCTCGAACTTGTTGTAAATTATTTATTCTGCTCTCGCTTGTGCACGTATTGCACGTGTACGTGGATCCATGACGTTGATGACGTCAGTGGGTGACACCCACGTGAAATTTTTTCTCGGAGCGCTATACCTAGCGGAGTATATTATTATACCATGAGTCAGTGCGTGTAACTGCGCCGAAATATCGGAAGCTTCCACAGCCTTATCACGGTAAATATCACGTTAATAATCATATAACTGTGGTAAACAACCGTGATAGTTTAAAACGTTTTTAAGAAAGGGGAAATTCCTCGCCTCAAAGTTGGTCTATAGGCTCATAACCGCTCCCTCATCAAAGCATCTTCCTGACCATATAATTGAGAATACCGCCATTCCTGAAATACGTCAAGTCGACGTCTGTGTCAAAACGGGCGATCACTTCAAACGACGCCCCCGTGTCCACCTGAAAAGATAAATATTGAGTTAAAAAAAGAGAGTAAATAAAGAGGGTGTCGAGGCACGCATAATTATGGTAGGGTTCCGTAGCCAAAGCCATATAAATTGTAACTATCGGGTGTTCCTCGATACATAATTTTTTTAAAGTACATACTTATAGTATTTTTTTTATTGGTTTTCAAACCTGATATTACAGCATTTAGATGTGACAATAGCTAAAGAATACAATACATGATAGGCTGAACATCCTTTTAAGTGCAAACACAAAATGCATACGAATCTAATGCTCAAATATGCAACTTTACTAGTTGCATATCAATATAACAAAACAAATTTATACGGGTATTATAGTAAGTAAGGTTATTATTAAAGTGTAAATCTAAATAAAGGTTGTGTCACAAAAAATGGGGTTGCTTAGGAGAAATTTCTTATTTTTTATATTTATTTATTTCTTAATTTTTCAAGCCCATTCTTACTGATAAATTAGATCTGGCAACACTTGTTGCAAGACAAACATTGTTATATAAGCATTTGTTGGTCCCCTCGAACTTAAATCCGTTACGGAAGAATTGTACACACTTTACCTAAGACAAATTATTTATTGCATACAATTTGTAAAAGCGCCATCTGTTATCCAATACAGCGAACTAACCTGTACTTTGACCTGCTGCCTTGGCATTACATCCGCGGGTACGTGAATGGTGAATTTCTCCATCCCGGTCAATCCCAGTGACTCCGCAGACTGTCCGGGTAGGAACTGCAGCGGGATGATGCCCATACCGACCAGGTTGGATCGGTGGATGCGTTCAAACGATTCACCTATTACGGCTTTGATTCCCTGTGGAGGAAAAGATTGGTGAACAAAAGATTGAGTGAATGAATCTAATAAGTGAAAATTATACTCATTCACTCGTGTCCATAAAGAGTTAAGTTGTTTTGTAAAATTTCAGCCATCATTAATTTGATTATACTGGTTGAAAAAAGTAATTTTGTTCATTCAATTACGTTTTTTTAGCTATTTTCATGTAGATTCAAATGTACTTTTTGAATTTAAATTTATTGCATAAAGCCGTTTTCTACTTTTCGATAGAAAAAACTTTACTACATTCGGTTTTATAGTTTGTACATTTTGTTTACTGCATTGTACATTACATTCCTTCATAATACTAACTACGGTCATTCTTTTAGTTTATTCCGTTCATTCAGTTTGCTTACCAGTAGGTAAGGTCCCTTAGCAGCCCAGTCACGACTGGAACCTGAGCCGTAGTCTTTGCCCACTATCGCGATCAAAGGTACGTTTTCTTCGGCATATCTGTGAAAAGTAGTACATTACCTTAGAGCTTAGAGACAGGCAATAAAGGCGTTGTGACGTGAGAAACGTAAAATTATTGACAGAGCTCAAATAGGCATGACTAATATTTTTTTATTACCTCATAAAAAAGTTGATCATAAATAGAGTACATCAACAAAAACAAAATAAAAATGAGTTCAAAAATAAATAAGATGCAAGCATTTTAATTTCATGCTAGACAGAGAGCGCACTATACTGAGCCGTGACGTCACGGCACAGGTGCGCGATACAAATGCTATACTAACACACGCTTTGCGAGAAAGGGATAGAGCATTCCCTCTCTATCACCACCTAAAACTTTAAACACTCATATCTCAGAGATTTATCAGCCAAATTAAATTATTTTTTCAGTATGTGTAATTTATTTAGTTATATTAATTGCTAAGCCGGTTATTTGTAATAAATTAGATATTAGTCATCATGCCTATTACAATGGTCGCTGACTCATTTTGCACTAATGACTACTGTAACTTGACCTCTGAGTCACAGCTTAAATTGAAATGGTTATCGATACAATTCCAACAAAAGACCAGCCTTACCTGGCCGCTGCGTCGAACACGTCCATGGCGTCTCCACTGGGGTAATGCGTGGTTCGCGGCCCAGCCGTGGCCGACAGCTTGTTAATCAGTCGAATGTTCGCGAACGTCCCACGTGACATCACCGCGTCGTTGCCTCGACGGGAGCCATACGAGTTGAATTCTCGGGGCGTTAATCTGTAAAAGAGAAAATATATGAATGACAATCACAATAATACGATTTTGAACAGTTTATAGGTAGATAGCTTTTTTTTGTAAAAAAAATCATGACCGTGGGTTCAATGTCCTTTAGTCATAATATTAAACAGTTTACATTGTATTAATGGCGTCAAACAAGTCATAGTCACAGTCAGAGTCAAGCTTAGTAAGTCACGGTCAAGTCAAACTCATGCCCCTGTAAAGTGGCGAAGACTTTACAAGAGGCTCCTATGGAGTTTTGGAAACAACACGAAAAGACATGTTTCACCTCGTTATATCACTTGCCTACACTCGAGCACGTTTACGAGCACTTAATGATATGAATAAAAAAAAATTATGAATAACAATTCACCATTTTGTACACATTAACACTCGAAAACACAAGTTTAGGAAAATTATTCAACGAGCCAACATGTTTTTTCCACGTTGGCGCCAAAACTCCAGGTAACCAGCTGAATCCGCGAGCGAAATGGGCTTAATCGTGTTTCGGTCTCATAGGTTTTCTAGATAAAATATTAAATTTTGTTATGACACCATTTTTATAATTATAAGCTAACAATGGAGGTATGCACACTTAAACTATAATGACCATAATTGCTAAAAGTCGGAAAAGAGCGTCTTAACGCGCCGCGTTACGTGCGTGTTTTATTTAGTGAATCGGGGACCTGAGTGTTTGTGGCGGGAGCTCTTACTAGACTGGTTTTAAATTAAACTTATTTAAACCAGTATATACTGACCCTCTGGCTGCCAAATAACGGGCCGCGGGCGAGTTTCTTGCAATAGAGCCGGCTGGTGAAATGTGGTCGGTGGTAACTGAATCGCCCAGGTACAGGATAACTCGCGCGCCCTCTATAGGCTTCACTTGAGGGAGTTCCTGGTAACAAATATAATAAGTAATGTAATTCTAAACGTGGATATTCGCCAAAGAACCAGAGTCACCGACATAGCTGTTAAAATTTGCAAGTTGAAGTGGAAATGGGCAGGCCACATCGCTCGAAGAACCGATAACTGATGGGGAAGAAAGGTTCTTGAGTGGAGACCACGAACCGGAAGACGCAGAGTAGGGAGGCCTCCCACTAGAGGGACCGACGACATTGTGGGAGTTGCGGGCATCCAGTGGATGAAAAAGGCAGGCTGTCGTTCAGTGTGGAGGTTAAAGGGGGAGGCCTGTGTTCAGCAGTGGACGTCTTCCGGCTAATGATGATGTATGATAGCTATGGTGTTTTTACCCGACTGCGCTAGCAGGAGGGTTATATTTTTCGAGTGTATGTATGATGGTTTCTTTGGCACGCCCTACAGCCTAATGCTGTCAAAGAATGGCGGTGATCATTTCAAAGGACTTCGGGTGACCACAAAACAGTCGGCTTACATGTGACAGAGCATTCAAAGTACCAGGATACCATAATACCTCAGGAATTCTGACTAAATTATAAATAGCTAGAGCTCTCACTACACTGGTTATTCGAACTAAACTACGAATACCAGAATATACTGACCCCTGTTGGTCAAATATTTAGCATCATAATAATTTCTAGGAAGTGGTCAGCTCGAGTAATAATAAATGCTGTCATTGCCGTCAAATAATGGCGGTGATCATTTCAAAGAACTTCGGGTGACCACAAAACAGTCGGCTTACATGTGACAGAGCATTCAAAGTACCAGGATACCATAACACCTTAAGAATTCTATCTAACTAAATTTTAAATTGCTAGAGCTCTCACTACACTGGTTCTTTAAACTAAACTACAAACAACCGGAATATACTGACCCCTGTCGGTCAAATATTAGGCTTAGTGTTCGTTTCTAGGAACTGATCAGCCATAGTATAATAAATGCTACATACCCTGGTCATGCCGTCAAAGAAGGGCGGCCGCTTGATATAAGTGCTGTCGGGATCCCATCCGTACAGCTTTCCCTTGGGCACTTCTAGAGACTGCCAAGTCGAAGAGCCAACTTTGATCTTTTCGTATACCTGAGAAACAAAAAATGTTGTAGGTCATTTCATTTTAGGACCCGATTTTTTTTAATATGTTGTGTACATACCTCCTTGAACATGCCAGGGATGACGTATTGGTTCTCGACCGTCTGTATTTCGGCGCGCGTCGGCCAGATGTCGCGCAAGAACACTCCGGATCCGTCCGCACGTTTACCTGTGGCATGATGCAAAATGCAAAACAAACATCACGTGATTAATGGGCGGCCCCTAGAGATAATAAAAGTATCATGAAAATTAGTCGTTGAAAGTACTAGGCTATCATGACTTACCAAGAGGTTCCTTCTCAAAGTCGATGTCAACAGTTCCTGCCAGCGCGTATGCTATCACCAACAACGGCGAAGCGAGGTAGTTAGCGCGTGTGTTGGGGTGGATTCTACCCTCAAAGTTGCGGTTCCCTGATAGCACACCACAACATACTAATTCGTTCTGGAAAGTGAAATATGTGATGGTAAGTGGTGATGCTAATTAGCATTAATACCATAACAGACGTGTGGATTTGGTTGACCTCAACCGCCGTCTGACCAACGGGAGAGAAAGTGAGGGAAATTAGTTGGACGGCTGTTAGCTACTTTAGTTAAACCCGAGGCGAAGAAGTGTAGAAGCAAGGTACCAGGTGTCCATAACCAAGAAAGAGGTTACCTTCTCGATAGTGTTGGCTATGTTGTCGTCGATAGGTCCCGAGTTGCCGATGCACGTCATACAACCGTAGCCGACGATGTCGAAACCTAGCTTCTCTAGGTACGGCACTACGCCTGATTCCTGAAAAATTATATTATTTCAAAATATAAGACAAAACATCCCACTAATAATCTACACAATCTATACATACATACAATATTATAAAGAGGAAAGATTTGTATGTATGTTTGTAACGAATTGTCTCAAAAAGTACTAGACCGATTTTAAAAATTCTTTCACCATTTGAATGCTACATTATCACTGATTAATATAGGCTATATACCCGTGCGGAGCCGGAGCGGACCGCTAGTCTATACTAATATTATAAAGAGGAAAGATTTGATTGTTTGTTTGTTTGTTTGCATTGAATAGGCTCCGAAACTACTGAACCGATTTGAAAAATTCTTTCACTGACTGGAAGCTACACTATCCCCGGGTGACATAGGCTATAATCTATACCCGTGCGAAGCAGGAGCGGACCGCTAGTCATATTATAAATGCCAAAGTTTGTATGTATGGATGTATAGATGTATGGATGTATAGATGTATGGATGTATAGATGTATGGATGCATAGATGTATGGATGTTTGTTCCTCTTTCACGCTGCAACGGAACAACGGATCGACCAGATTTTTTGCATGGGTATACCTACCTAGTTCAAGAGCCAGAGAGTGACATAGGCTACTTTTCATCATCATCATCACCATTTTTCATCACTACGCGGGTGAAACCGCGGGGCGCAGCTAGTTGATTATAATTTGGGTAAGTTCGTTGTGATTCCAAATATGCATATTTTTTTTACCTTTGTAGGGTTCCGTACCCAAAGGGTAAAAACGGGACCCTATTACTAAGCCTACGATGTCTGTCCGTCTGTCTGTCCTACCTATTAACGGCTGTATCTTTCGAACCGTAATAGATAGCCAGTTGAAATTTTCACAGAATATCTAATGTAAAGAAAAGGACAAGCGCTAGTAATGAAAAAAAAAATGTATTTACCCTTAAATAGTAAGTAACGACTCCTGATCCCGGCGAGAGAGAAGTCTTGATGTATGGCTGGACTTTCAGTCCGTTCTCCACAGCTTTCTTGGCCAACATACCTGCGGACAAAAGACAACCTTGAAATAAATGAAAGCTACGTCGGTCCAGTTGGTAATGAACCTGTCTTTTACACTTGGGGGTTCGATTCCCACCTAGGACAAACATTCATGTGATGAATAAATAAAATAAATATTCGGGACATTTTTGCACATACGGTCATCTGACCCTAAACTAAGCAAAGCTTGTGATATGGCTGCCAGAGACTGATATACATACATAGTTTAAAATAGATATTAACAACCAGATATAGAACAAACACAAATGGTCATCACATAAATGTTTGTCCTAGGCGGGATCGAACCCACGCCCCCAAGCTCAGAAGTTAGGTTCACTACCAACTGGACCAACGGGCTGTGTTAAATATTTGTGCGGAATATTTATATTTGTTCTATATCTGGTTGTTAATATCTATATAAGTATGTATTTAAAATTATACATGTATATATAACAGTCTCTGGCAGCCATATCACAAGCTTAGTTTGGGGTCAGATGACAGTGTGTGCAAAAATTACCCGAATATTTATTCTTTATTTATTTTAATATAGGCTACCGAGCCAGTAATGAGGAGATCCGTAGACGAACGAAAGTTACCGACATAGCCCACCGAATTAGCAAGTTGAAGTGGGCAGGGCACATATCACCCAGAACAGATGGCCGATGGGGCCGAAAGGTTCTCTAATGGAGACCACAGACCGGTAAGCGCAGCGTAGGACGTCCACCCACAAGATGGACAGACGACCTAAAAGAAACCGCAGGGAAACGCTGGATGCAGGCCACTTACAAACCGCCCTTTTGGAGAACGATGGGGCGGCCTATGTCCGGCAGTGGGCGTCCTGCGGCTGAAATTATGAGGCTAGCGAACTGTTTTTGACGTGATCACGTCTTATAAATCGATGAACGCCGGCTGCACGCACGTAAAATTGTCTCGTTTTGCCTGAGCCGCGCGTGCAAGCGAGAGTGCGGAACAAGCGATAGAGAGGCACGATCGGGCTGAGCGTTATCACGTAAAATTATCGTCCGTAAACCGACTTTACAGACAACTCCTTTTTTAATTATATTCTACTAGCTGCGCCCCGCGGTTTCATCCGCGTAGTGATGAAAAATGGTGATGCTGATGATGATGATGAAAAGTAGCCTATGTCACTCTCTGGCTCTTGAACTATACCCATGCAAAAAATCAGGTAGATCCGTTGTTCCGTTGCAGTGTGACAGAGGAACAAACAAACCAACAAACAAGCACACTTTCGCATTTATAATATTAGTATGATAATATAATAGGTAGAATGTATTTCACTAATCATCATCATAATTTTTTTGTGCTTCTTATGTAACAATAAATAAATGCTGTATTTGTATTTTGTATCATCATAATCAGCCTTTTCACAGTCCACTGCTGGACTTTTAGCCTACCCCCGAAAGGGTGATTGGGTCAACCACGCTAGCCCAGGTTTCCTCACGATGTTTTCCTTCACCAAAAAGACAGTGGTATGAAAATCTGTACATAAGCTCCAAAGAGCTCATTGGTACGGGCCCGGGGTTTGAACCCGCGACCTCACGCTTTTAAGTCTAGCGGTCTCCCAAATGGGCTACCACGGCTTATATATTAGGCATTTCACTAATGGCGGCTCTATATTGATAATGGCGTCCCCTTACCGGCGCCAAGCATCACGCTCGGGTTGGAAGTGTTGGTGCAGGAGGTGATGGCCGCGATAATGACGCTCCCGTGGGTGATGGTGTACGTGGCGCCATCACTGTACGTGAAGCTGCCGGTGGTGGACAACTGGGCCGGAGTAAGGCCGTAACCCTTAAATCCCACCTGTAGACAAAAGGAACATATCATGAAATATCAGAATAGCTATTTATTATTATTTATTTATTAAAACGGCACTAAACCAATTACATCAATTAAAGTTATAGATAATAGGCTTGCGTTTGACCGCCAACTCGCCTGATGTAAAGCGACGATGCGGTCTACGGTGGAGCACACTTGCCCAGAAGAAACCGATTCACTCGTGATTTGAAGACACCCAGATTGTAACTACCGGGGAACACCCATTCAGGCAGCGCATTCCACAGACTAGCAGTTTGCATAATAAAAGTGTAATCAAAGAGCTTCGTACTTTTTTGGAATATCAACCATAAAGCGGTGTCAATTTTGAAACTATGAAAACTAAGTGTGTCAAATTTTTTGTACCTAAAAGTGAAAAGAAATATCTTTATTAGATAGCCCGTTGGTCCAGTTGGTAGTGAACCTGCCTTCTGAGCTTAGGGGCGTGGGTACGATTCCCACCTAGGACAAACATTTGTGTAATGAACATTTGTGTTTGTTCTATATCTAGGTGTTAATATCTATTTAAGTATGTATTTAAAACTATATATATATGTATATCAGTCTCTGGCAGCCATATCACAAGCTTTGCTTAGTTTGGGGTCAGATGACCGTGTGTGCAAAAATGTCCCGAATATTTATTTATTCTATCGGCCAACTCTATTTGTGGTATTCTTACAACTCAGTATTGCACAATTACCCATTTTCGCTTCAAACTGACACGTGTTGTCGCGGCACCGATTGAGCAGACTGATTTTAGCCGAACTCAATTATGACAATTAATCATAATTGTATTGGAAATATGACATGCAAGGTAAACCGACTTGTGGCGTCTACTTGGATGTAGGTTTGTGGTCAGTCATATTACATCATGGACAAAAAATGTTTTGTTTGTTTGTTTGTCTTTTTTTAGGATTCTGTACCCAAAGGGTGTAAACGGGACCCTATTACTAAGCCTATGTTGTCTGTCTTTCTGCCGTCTTACTTATGAACATCTGTATATTTCGAACCTTAATAGATAGCCAGTTGAAATTTTTCACAGAATAAGTATTGTAACGGCGGATAAACTAACATAATTATATAAAAGTTCCGTACCACCACAAAGGAAAAATATGTGCAAATAGACAACATCACGTCCAGACGGTCACCCATACAAGTACCGACCGCGCCCTACTTGGTAATGAACTGAAATTTGTCACCGACTCGCACTTAGCCATTTATTATTATCTATACTAATATTGTAAAGAGGAAAGATTTGTATGTAAGTATGTTTGTAACGAATTGGCTCAAAAAGTACTGAACCGATTTTATAAATTCTTTTACTGTTGGAAAGCTACACTATCCCCGGGTAACATAGGCTATATATCTATACCCGTTGAAAGCCGGGGCGGCCCGCTAGTTTGTTATACTTTAGAGTGTATGCTATAAGGTTTAGTAATAGGGTTCCGTTTTTACCCTAAAAAGGTCGGCAAGGTCGTTTGTACAGTTCGAGTACAGGCATCAAGCCTGATTTAGGCCAGATACGTTCGCACCAACCATGCCACTTTACTTATCTCCCTTGTTTGTCTTTGCGCTACTGAATTAAAGTTAACATTGACACAGTTTAAACAGTTTCCGCACAGTAAGACAACCTTGCGTAGTCAGCAGTTTCACTACTGGTTCTTACTTGTTGGATCAGCAGAAAGTTCTTTACTGCGAGTAGATGTTTGCTGTGGCTTTGCTTGTCAATATTATTTTTACAGTTTAGTTTTTTTTGACGTGATAACGTCTTGTAAATCTATGCCGGCTGCACGCACGAAACATTGTCACGTTCTGCCTGAGTCGCGCGTGCAAGCGAGAGCGCGGAACGTGCGACAGAGAGGCACGATCGGGCTGAGCATTATCACGTAAAATTATCGTCCGTAAACCGACTTTACAGACAACACTTTTTTTAAGTGAAATTCTTTAGGGACTTTGGGCACTTTTGGGATGGGGAAAAGCACTGAGTTCGCATGACCGTCACGCTCGGGTACTCGTTCGGGTAAAGTCGGCTCGAGTCGACAAAGAGAGCGAGAGAGATATAGTCTAACCTTGATGAAGTTTTCACTTCTGTCACACGACAGAAGTTAAGCAAACCCTTTTTTATGCAAGACGATCAAACCGTTCGCCTGATGGTGAGCGTCACGCTTGCCTATAACAGTTCAGTGCCACCCACAATTTAGAAATTTAACTGTTCAATACCTTGCGTGGCAATTCACATAGAAATTTAAACTGACAAATATACATACAAAAGCCGATTCCCTTACTCTGAGACGTTCGCTTCGCTCGGTCAATAATAAACTAGTTTTCTTTGCTATTCTAAAATCACAGCTTTGTAATCCTACTAATATTATAAACGCGAAAGTTTGTATCTATGGATGTATAGATGTATGGATGTTTGTTCCTCTTTCACGCTGCAACGGAACAACGGATCGACCTGTTTTTTTGCATGGATATAGTTCAAGAGCCAGAGAGTGACATAGGCTACTTTTCATCATCATCATCATCACCATTTTTCATTACTACGCGGGTGAAACCGCGGGGCGCAGTTAGTAATAGAAAATATTTTTGACATAATTAATTAAGCTTAAAACCTCCATGTTTTATGGTCAAAACATGTTTACATTAAAACAACTATTATATTCTGAGTAGCACTCCATAGATAACAAAACAAATTAATAAGTAGGTGAGTAGCCATTGTTTTTTTTAATCCTTTTACATCAATACAATAGTGTTTACGAATTCTCCGTAATTTAAATTTTAGCTGATACAAACAAATATGTGTCAAAACAATTACCAATTTTTCAACGAAAAAAGACGTACTCAGGTCGACTGTATTTTTAGCAGACTTCTAAAGAGGAAGGGGTCCTCTATTTTTTATGTTTGTTACCTCAGATGTCCATCATTTGTAAACCGATTTTGAAAAAAGAGGTTGTCTGTAAAGTCTATTTATGGACGATAATTTTACATGATAACGCTTAGGCCGATTATATCGCTTGTTCCGCGCTCTCGCTTGCACGCGCGGCTCAGGCGAAACGTGAAATTTTTTTGTGCGTGCAGCCGGCGTTCATCTATACATACTAATATTATAAAGAGGAAAGATTTGATTGTTTGCATTGAACAGGCTCCGAAACTACTGAACCGATTTGAAAAATTATTTCACTGCTGGGAAGCTACACTATCCCCGGGTAACATAGGCTATATCATATTTTCAAAAAAAATAGGGATCCTTACTAAAACTCCAATAATGTAACCCAAGGTGTAAAAAAATAAGATTTACAATTTTAACTTTGCGTGTTTGACAGTTCTAAGACAGGACAACGTCTGTTAGGTCTGCTAGTCGATATATAAGACGTTATCACGTCAAAAACTTTATTTGAAACTTAGATTATATACCAAATTTTAAAGGATAAACTTTCAGATTGGCCCCATAGAAATTTCTTCAAAATCGGTTCAGTAGTTTCACAGAAAAGAGAAGTAAATAGAACGGAAATGAAAAGGAAAATCTGTTACCAGGCATTATGAGTGAACCTTGATTGAACATTCTTATTTAGATCAACGCGTCGAACTCCGCATCACAGTTGCTAACTGATTTCGAATGACTGACCTTTCATTTATATGGGTGCAACTGGCTACAACTAATTTCTTACAAAAATGCCTTCCCAGCCGTTCTAATATAAACAAAAAAAAAATCTGTGAGTAGTTTAGGTTTTAAATCAAAATAACTAGAAAAAAATATGTCATACGGGTAAACAAAATTGCATATTTACAAATTTTGAAGTTGGTTTTAAATTGATAATTATTTTCGAGGTTCGCAATTCAGGTAGATTTTTTTACAAAACAAGTTTTACAGACATACAATCTGACACATACATATACCATGTGTATGAGAACAAGGAAATGATTAGAATTGCTGACCATAAGTTTATTTTCATGATATAATGGAATGGTCATGTAGGTGATGATTCATTTCAGATTATTTACTATTGTGTGCCTAACTGTGTAAAGTGATTAGTTTGTGTGCGTGTGTTTTAAGCGACTTCGAAAAAGGAGGAAGGTTCTCAATAAGGCCCGTATGTATTAATTTTTACTAAATTTTTATGGTTCCATACCTCAAAAGGAAAAATGGAACCCTTATAGGATCACTTCGTTGTCCGTCTGTCAGTCTGTCCGTCTGTCTGTCCGTCTGTCAAGACCCTTTTTCTCAAGTACGCGGAAAAGTATCAAGTTGAAATTTATATTAAATGCTTGGGTCTACGGTTTCTTTCGGCTGTAAAAAAATTAAAGTTGTAAGTCAACGCAATCAAAAGATATGAACGTTTATGTCGCATATTTTGCGATTACACAGGGGAATCCAAAACCTATAGGGTACTTCCCGTTGACCTAGAATCATTAATTTTGGCAAGAGGCAAGGTCTTACAGCACATATAAAGGAATGAATCTAAAAGTTGTTAATTTGAAGTTCTCTATACTAATCTATACTATCGGTTCAGTAGTTTCGGAGCCTACTCAATGCAAACAAACAAACAATCAAATCTTTCCTCTTTCTAATATTACTAGCGGTCCGCCCCAGCTTCGCACGGGTATATATTATAGCCTATGTCACCCGGGGATAGTGTAGCTTCCCGTCAGTGAAAGAATTTATCAAATCGGTTCAGTAGTTTCGGAGCCTATTCAATGCAAACAAACAAACAAACAATCAAATCTTTCCTCTTTATAATATTAGTATATACAAAATACAAGCTAAATCTAAAACTACAAATACAGTTCTGCCCATAGACCGTTGAAGGTCTAAAGACAATCCAAATGCTCAAGCCCACTACCAATTGGCAGCGTACCCAGCATGCTGGCGGCATTACCACGTTGAACAATTAAAATCAGTGGAAGATATCGAAACTAAAAATATTTTTAAAAAAAGTTGTGAAAATATGTACGTGTTGTTTTAATTACTAACTAATTAATAATTATCTTAAATGATCTCATCATTTAGCAATGATCATATTTAGTGAAATGCAATAGAAATTACGTAGAATGCGTAATTATTATGTAATTAAATGAATAATACGTTAATTAAAGACATAATTAAGATTAATACCAGTGACTGTTAGTTAAATCATCATCATCATCAGCCAGAAGACGTCCAAAGCTGAACATAGATTTTTTGTATAATTTTTCTTACAACTAATAAGATCTGTAGAAAATTCAGTTGCTGTATTAAATAGATCTGTATTTTTTATTGAATGTAGCGGCTTCAGATTTTGGTATAACTCAACATATCCATTTGTAAAGTCCAATTTACAAAAGTAGTTTTTCGTAAAACTTTAGGAGGGAAAGTCTGAGAATGGATTTCGTTGAATTACTGTCATAAAATAAACATTTTAATATTATGATTTACTAATTTTACATTTATCTTGAAAATTACGGCTTTATTTATTAGTTTTATGCCCAAAAATACAAATACTTAAAATTTAACGGTTTATTTTGTAATAGGCCTCTTAACCTCCACACTGAACGACAGCCTGCCTTTTGCATCCACTGGATGCCCGCAACTCTCACAATGTCGTCGGTCCACCTAGTGGGAGGCCTACCTAAACTGCGTCTTTCGGTTCGGTTCGGTTTCAGTCCGGTTTAGTTAAAGAGTTAAACAAAAACGCAAAAAAACAGGAGTTATATTTGAAATTATGAAATGTATATGACTTTCACCAAATGCACTGGGCTAGCATGGTATATTAAGGTCCATCCTATCTCTCTGAGAGATGCCCTGTGTTCCAGCAGTGGGAACATGGCAGGCTGATGATGATAGGCATGTGGACTGGCAAATACCGTGTAAAACCGCAGAACGCAAATAGTCAGATATACCTATCAAACTCGTGTGATTAGAACCCGCTGATATGACTAGCCACAAACAGAATGCACAGTGCTATTGTATTGATATTAGACGTATATACAGTAAGATACATTTTTAAAAGACGACGCAAAACCAATATGGTATTAGATCAAGCGAAGAGAGGTCGCAGTATATAATAAAACTAGCGGACTTGACAGACGTTGTCCTGTCTTAGAACTGTGCAAAGTTAAAATTGTAAATCTTATTTTTTTACACCTTGGGTTACATTATTGGAGTTTTAGTAAGGATCCCTATTTTTTTTGAAAATATAATATAGCCTATGTTATCGGGGGATAGTGTAGCTTCCCAACAGTGAAAGAATTTTTCAAATCGGTTCAGTAGTTTCGGAGCCTATTCAATGCAAACAAACAAACAAACAATCAAATCTTTCCTCTTTATAATATTATAGTATAGATAGTATAGAAGTACACATAGACAAGTCGGCGTTTGCATGTATATGTATATTTAACTAGCGACCCGCCCGCTTGCCTTCGCACGGGTGTAATTTACGTGCGAAGCCGGGGCGGGTCGCTAGTTATATATATAAACCTTCCGTGAAAATGTAAATGAAATGATGGTGAAAACCGCATCAAAATCCGTTGCGTGGTTTAGGAGGAGTTAGCGGCCATACAGGCAGACAGACGCGGAAAGCGACTTTAATTTATACTATGTAGAGATTATTTCTTTGTGACGGATTAAAACTGAAGGGTTTATTTACAAGCTTTTATTTAACATGCCTAGTTAATATCTGGGACATTTTTGCACACACGGTCATCTGACCCCAAACTAAGCAAAGCTTGTAATATGGCTGCCAGAAACTGATATACGTACATATATATTTTTAAATACATACTTAAATAGATATTAACACCCAGACATAGAACAAACACAAATGTTCATCACACAAATGTTTGTCCTAGATGGGAATCGAACCCACGCCCCCAAGCACAGAAGATAGGTTCACTACCAACTGAGCCACCGGGGCAGTCAAAGTAGCAGCGGGGCAGTTAGTTTGGGTCAAATATTGCAACTGAATTTCAAAACAGTTATCCCAAACCGATGGAGTTGAAAATTTGCACACGCGTTAAGTTTGGATGACAATGCATGATCAGCTAAATGGCGTCATTCTAAATTCATTATGGCGTACTCCCAAAGATGGCGGGACAGTTATTTTTTATGCACCCCCATGATATGGATAACAAATGAAAGGGTTCGCTGAGAAGAATAGAAAAATCTAATTGATTTTTCAAATTGTTTTATAAATAACTGAGTTATGAACTAACAAAAAAATACAACTGAATTGGGTACCTCCTGCTTTTTTAGAAATCAGTTAAAAACAGTTGAATTGATGGTACCTTTTTATGTCGATTGAAAACATGATGTATGTTATATCAATAATATTCGAATAATTGATAAAGTCAACCGCAAATTGATATAAACATTAGAGATGCCTATATAACTCACCACAATATCTGATACAACTCTAATTTCCCATGATTCTGTACTATAATAGACATAACATATTTAAACTATATTTTAGTTTATTTGTGCGTGCAACTCGGCAACTCGCTTTCATTAATTCCAAGTTTTTATTTATTTATTTTGTTCAAGATTTCTTTCGTATTTGTAATTTTTAAGTCAAGAAATTGTTTTAAAAAAAACAAATTGTCAAACAAAAAAGTTTAAATAAGTTATGTGCAGTGGAATGAGCTACCTTCTACGGTGTTTCCGAGAAGCTACAACATGGGGTTCTTCAAAAGGCGAGTTAATCGAGTTCTAAAGGGTCGGCAACGTAGTTCTGATGCCTCTGGTGTTACAAGTATCCATAGGCGACGGTGATTGCTTACCATCAGGCAGCCCGTCTGCTTGTTTGCCACCTATGGAATTAAAAAAAAAAGTTTCGATGCCGTCACCGCAACGCTCTGCGACTATTAGAACCGGTAGTGTAATGGTGTCGCTAATGGATTGAGAAGCCTAAGGAACTAGGTTCGAATCTCGAGAAAAGCATGTTTTTAAATTGTTGATATTTTTGCCCTAGTTATAATTTTAGGGTTACTTGTTGAAGTTTCACTTCTTGCGCGCGGAGGGACTCCACGCACAATTTTTTTTAATCTATCAATAGCCTTGCGTTTTACCGCCATCTCGCCTGATGTAAAGCGACGATGCTGTCTATGATGGAGCACGCTTGTCTAGAAGAAACCGATTCACTCGTTATTTGCAGACACCCAGATTGTAACTATGTAACTAACCAACATAACACTCCTGCATTAATAACTCAAAATGCAAAGGCAATAAATCAGGCGCTAAATGCAACAATCTACTGTAATCGGTTAATAAGCTTCCTAACAAAATAAGCGTTTTAATTGTTTCGTCTGCTTAGGAAAGGGATGCTCAGACTCTTTCCCGCAAAGCGAGTGTCAGTGTCGAAATTATATGACGTACTTACAAGTGACGTCATTAGTAACATTGCGCTGTGTCTAGCAAGACATTAAAATTACATTATCTTTCTAATTTTGAAAATATTTTAATTTTTATTTATATTACACGGGAATTACTCACGTAAGATTAAGCCGGTCACTCCGACTATAGTTTCAACCGCATTAGGCAGTCTTTTTCAAGGTGAATGCACGCGCGTGGCTGCGTCACGCTTGGCACACTGTCGGAGTGACCGGCTTAATATTACGTGAGTAATTCCCGTGTAATATAAATAAAATGTGTGAAAACCACGCCAGTTTCTACAATATATTTTAATTTTGTTTTCGGTGATGGGCTCTATATATGAGTAGCTATATTTTAAAAAAAAATGTCAGCCCAGCAGCCTATTTTGATCACTTTTGCACATAAGCGTCACAAACCAACAACAAAAATCAAGAACTAACAAAAAACAACAAAAAAGTATTAGGAAACAACAAGAAGTATCGAGTAACAATAAAAAACAAGAAGTACCAAGAAACAACAAGAAGTATCAATAAACGACAAGCAGTATCAAGAAACAACAAAAAGTATCATGAAACAACAAGAAGTATCAAGAAACAACAAATATCAAGAACAACAAGAAGTATCAAGAAACGACAAGAAGTATTAAGAAAATAGTTTTTTTGTGGTCGGTAGTAGCATTTGGTGATTTAGCTTATGAGTTGTGTAGGTACGTCATAAAGCTATCTTACTAAATATTGCTGCTGAGCCATTGACATCGACGGAAAAATGAAGACTGAAACTAAGTATTATTATCTATACTAATATTAAAGAGGAAAGATTTGTTTGTTTGCATTGAATAGGCTCCGAAACTACTGAATCGATTTGAAAAATTCTTTCACAGTTGGGAAGCTACACTATCCCCGGGTAACATAAGCTATTTTTTTTATTTTTTTTAAATAGGGATCCTTACTAAAACTCCAATAATGTGACCCAAGATGTAAAAAAATAAGGTTTACAGTTTTATTTTTGCGTGTTTAACAGTTATAAGATAGGACAACGTCTGTCAGGTCAGCTAGTCATTAATAATTGGCTTGCGTTTGACCACCAACTCGCCTTCTTCTTTCGAGTCGAAAGAAGCAGGCGAAAACCACGAAAACCACCAACTCGCCTGATGTTAAGCGATGAAGCTTTTTTTACTCGATTGCGTGAAAAGAAGGAGGGTTATGTTTTTCGAGTGTGTATGTATGATAATTTCTTTGGCACGACCTACAGCCTAAACGGTTTAATGGATTTCGACATGTGAGGTGTCATTTGAATCGTTTCAATCGTGGGATTGACATAGGGTATGTGGGATTCAAGATGGCGTCGGAAAAAAATGTGGAAAAATAGTAAGTTATCTTTGCTAAATAGTTCAATATTTCCATCATTATGCAGCTCAATCAGCAGATTTCAAAAATATATAACACTACTATGAAATATTCAGTAGTTGACGAGATAAAGCGGTATATAAGAGCTCTGTATCTAATAGGTGTATAGGTATAGATAGGTACGCAGCGCGCCGCTGTTACTTTTCAGTTACCTACTATTTATACAATGCAGTCGGGTTATATTTATTTAAGTACTTATTAAATACAGTACTTTAAGTTTAATTTGTCTATACTAATATTATGAAGAGGAAAGATTTGATAGTTTGTTTGTTTGCATTGAATAGGCTCCGAAACTACTGAAAAAATTTAAAAACAAAACACTTTTAACTACACTGTCTCTGGGTGACATAGGCTTTATTATATTTTCAAAATAATTTGGGATCCTTACTAAAACTCCAACAATGTAACCCAAGGTGTAAAAAAAATACCAAAAATATTCTTTACATTAATAAAACTTGCACCCGTGCGAAGCCTTGGTGTGTTGCTAGTATTATAATAAAGAAATTATTTTAAATTATATTTGTGTCGTTTTATTCAAAAACTTCTAACGTCTTTAGTAATATAATCATCATCATTTCAGCCGTAGGACGTCCACTGCTGGACATAGGCCTCCCCCATCGATCTCCAAAAGGGCCCGGTTGGTAGCGGCCTGCATCCAGCGTTTTCCTGCGGTCTCTTTAGTACTATGACTGTACTGACAGCTACTATACCAAAACTTATCCCCTTTTGAAAACTGTCATTGATGTTTTACAACTATTGCGTTTATGTGCAGTTTAGGTGCCATCTCAGATCAAAATAACAATAGCCAGATGGATTACTGCGAACACGAAAAGTGAAGGCACTTTTTGAAACATAGATAGATAGATGAACTCTTTATTGTTTACACCACAAATTTTATACACACGATAACAATCAAAGATATAGTGCAACAATCGGCGGCCTTATCGGTAAGAGCGATCTCTTCCAGGCAACCTTAGGATGGAGAGGATTTATACAGGAGGTAGAAGGCGGGGCGTGCAATATTGAAACATGTGTGAGTAGTCGAAGTGTTACCACTGCAATTTTAATAATATAAATACTTTCATGTGGAAAGCTATTCCATCTTTCTTCTTATTTACTTTTGTGTTGTTTTTACAGTTCTTAACGCTGCTTAAAGAAACAATGACTTTTAGTCATTGATTCTTTTTAAAACTGATTTTTTAAGTACGACGTTCTGACGAAAAATTCACGTAGTTTTGAATGCGTATGTGCGCGTTAGTAGTGTATTTATTGGGAATTCACGCAGTTTTAGAAGCGATTTAGGCTTCACTTTTGCAGTACGCCGTAATACATCTGCCTATTTTTATTTGATCTGAAGGTGCCATCGCTTAAACACGGTAAAAGACCATCGTGAGGAAACCGGAATGTCCAAAAACCTCAAAAGTTTATAGACATAGTGACATTCCCCAACATTCCCCAGCATGGCAGATTAACGATCCACTCTCTCTTTCTCTCTCTCTCTCTCTCCCTCTGAGAGAAGGCCATGGGAACACGATAGACTGATAAAGATGATGAAAAGTAGGTCGTGTCGTTTACGGACGTAGTCGGGGTTTCGTTTTTCAATCTATATCTAGTTACAATGTTATTGCATACTTGCAACGCACCCCGGATTCGCACGGGTGTAAATCTTATTTTTTTTACACCTTGGGTTACATTATTGGAATTTTAGTAAGGATCCCTATTTTTTTGAAAATATATTATAGCCTATGTCACTCGGGGATTGTGTAGCTTCCCAACAATGAAATATTTTTTTAAATCGGTTCAGTAGTTTCGGAGCCTATTCAATGCAAACAAACAAACAATCAAATCTTTCCTCTTTATAATATTACTAGTAGACCGCCCCTGCTTCGCACGGGCGAAGCTGGGATATATAGCCTATGTCAAACGGGGATAGTGCAGCATCCCAACAGTGAAAGAATTTTTCAAATCGGTTCAGTAGTTTCGGAGCCTATTCAATGCAAACAAACAAACAATCAAATCTTTCCTCTTTATAATATTAGTATAGACTAGCGGTCCACCCCAGCTTTGCACGGGTATAGATTATAGCCTATGTCACCCGGGGATAGTGTAGCTTCCCGTCAGTGAAAGAATTTTTCATATCGGTTCAGTAGTTTCGGAGCTTATTCAATGCAAACAAACAAAAAAATAATCAAATCTTGCCTCTTTATAATATTAGTATAGATATCAGAGCTAAATAAACTTAATTAATTTCAAAACTCACTTGGTAGGTAATACCAAAATCCAGTAAAAAAAAACAACTAAAAACTACTTGAAAAAATACAAACTAATACTAATATATAAAACTAAACTAATCTATTAATCCGCTGCCGGCAGGCATCGTACCCAAAATGCTGGATTTTGGTATTACCTACCAAGTGAGTTTTGAAGTAAAACTGAATAAAATTGATTTAGTAGCCAATATAATAATATATAAAATTAATTTCAAAAAATACTATTTAATCATAAGCTTTCTCGTATTATTATCGGCATACCCTTTCATTAGATACCAATATTATGATGGTATATAAGAACATTTTGTCTGCCATCTTGAATTTATAATCTAGGACCAAAGTGCTTGGGAAAACAAATCCATCGAATCCAAAGTTTACGGGGTTACGTCGTTTCATTTAGGATTCTCTATGGCCACCTTCTGTCTCCATCATCAGACCAGCTCGATGGTACCATAACATTGTATTGTCACGGAACTTACATAAGTATGCCAAGTTTCAGCTCTATCGGTTGAAGATAACTGGTCTAAAATTCAGTTGCAAGATTTGTCCCACACATACCGCGAACGTACATAACAACATGGCAAGTGGAATAAAAGCTTGTAAAGAAATCTGTGCGGTACATTCAAAATATCAGGCCAGGTATAACCCTTAATTACATAGGGTGATTAGAACTTTTCTTTTAATTAATCCTTTAAGTGCATCTAATTAGCGAATGTCATCTAATGATTGCATTATTAACTCTTTTGTGTTGATAGGTAGTGGGGCGGTATAAAAGGACATGTTGGGGTGTTTATCAATCAGTTATATTTCGAGTTCCGGGAACGCAACATCTCTTGAAAAAGTGCCGTGAAATTAAATTTTCAAAAAATTGCGGGTAGTTCGAGAAATTGTGAGTGGAATGAGTGAACTACAGATACAGCGCATGTGTTAAGTTTTACAAGAAAAGTGTTAGCTCAAAGATTATTTTGGATTACTCGAATAAGTTTTGACTTGAAGTACTTATTTAAACTCGTGGAAGTGACGATATTAGACTCGTTGGAGTGACGATCTTAGACTCGTTGGAGTGACGATATACGTGAGGAAGCTGGCAGTGTCTGGAAAAGCCGAAGATCGGGCTGAGTGGTGAGCCTATGTCCAGCAGTGGACTAGTATAGGTTGACTATGATGATGATGATGAAGAAATAACTGTAAGTACTTTTTACTAAAGTTTATTTGCGTATAATATTCGTTACTGGCTACGCCCCGTGGTTTCATCTGCTATCTTAAAAGAGCCGTATTTTTGAGATAAACTGCCTATGTGCTAATCTAGGGTATTGGGTATAATATAAGCTACACTCATACTAAATTTCATGCAAATTCGTTCTGCCATTACAAAGAATTGTTGGTATTTTTTTCGCAATTTCAGTGTTACTTCCATAGTAAAAGTTGTTCATAATGATGGGTACTATGGATCCCTTTCGGTTTAGTACACCCTTTCCGCATAACCCCGTATAATAATTATAGATTTGACTGAAATTTGGTATGAGAGTGGCACGCTGAATTAAAACACATAGGCTACTTTTCATCCTAAAAAAATGCTTAGGATAGTGGGTGAAAGTGATATTAAGTGATATATCATGCCAGTTGTAGCTGTCACAACTTCAGTAGACATGTTTCTCATTCTGTCACTGGGTTTGTGATAGTTGTACCTGTCAGAATTTATCATCATATTGTATTGAAATGTTCCTGAAACATTTTATGTATTTTTATTTGTCAGTTGTAGCTGTCACTACTTCAGTAGACATGTTTCTCATTCTGTCACTGGGTTTGTGATAGTTGTACCTGTCAGAATTTATCATCATATTGTATTGAAATGTTCCTGAAACATTTTATGTATTTTTATCTGTCAGTTGTAGCTGTCACTACTTCAGTAGACATGTTTCTCATTCTGTCACTGGGTTTGTGATAGTTGTACCTGTCAGAATTTATCATCATATTGTATTGAAATGTTCCTGAAACTATTTATGTATTTTTATCTGTCTGTTGTAGCTGTCACTACTTCAGTAGACATGTTTCTCATTCTGTCACTGGGTTTGTGATAGTTGTACCTGTCAGAATTTATCATCATATTGTATTGAAATTTTCCTGAAACTTTTTATATATCTATCAGTTGTAGCTATCATCTATCGTATCACTACTTCAGTTATCATTCATTCACTGGGTATTTTATAGTTCTCATTGCCAGAATTATTCCTTTGCAGATGTGTAGTAAACCTCAGATAAAATAAATAAATTGAAGCATTATACCAACAGTTTCTCCTTTAGCACTTACACTCCTCTTGGTCGTCCATTTCGTGTGCAGTTGTATTTCGCTCAATATTGAAGTGTGCATTTGTAGAACTAGTAAGAATATGTCAGTGTGTGCAATATATGTTTACCTCGTTTCCTTTAGTTTTTGACAAACTTTTTTCGGTACTAGCTCGAGTTTAAGGCAGATCCAAACTATATAATTCTCAAAGAGTAAAACCATTCTAACAGTTCTTTTAATTTTTTTGTTGGTTGTAGCTTTTACTTCAGTAATTTGTTGGTTATTATGTCATTGGAAGTGTAATAGATATATCTTTTCGAATATACAACAGAATTAATATATTTGGTGAACCACCATCATCATTATTATCAGCCTAACATGTTCATTATTGTGTTGAAATGTTCTTGAAACTTTTTATGCATTTTCATCTGTCAGTTGTAGCTGTCACTACTTCAGTAGACATGTTTATCATTCTGTCACTGGGTATGTGATAGTTGTACCTGTCAGAATTTATCATCATATTATATGGAAAAAATCCTGAAAGGTTTCATGGTTTTTTTATAATTTGTCAGTTGTAGCTGTCACTACTTCAGTAGACATGTTTCTCATTCTGTCACTGGGTATGTGTTGTTGTACCTGTCAGAATGTATCATCATATTGTATTGAAATGTTCCTGAAACATTTTATGTATTTTTATCTGTCAGTTGTAGCTGTCACTACTTCAGTAGACATGTTTCTCATTCTGTCACTGGGTTTGTGATAGTTGTACCTGTCAGAATTTATCATCATATTGTATTGAAATGTCCCTGAAACATTTTATGTATTTTTATCTGTCCGTTGTAGCTGTCACTACTTCAGTAGACATGTTTCTCATTCTGTCACTGGGTTTGTGATAGTTGTACCTGTCAGAATTTATCATCATATTGTATTGAAATGTTCCTGAAACATTTTATGTATTTTTATCTGTCAGTTGTAGCTGTCACTACTTCAGTAGACATGTTTCTCATTCTGTCACTGGGTTTGTGATAGTTGTACCTGTCAGAATTTATCATCATATTGTATAGAAATGTTCCTGAAACATTTTATGTATTTTTATCTGTCAGTTGTAGCTGTCACTACTTCAGTAGACATGTTTTTCATTCTGTCACTGGGTATGTGATAGTTGTACCTGACAAAATTTATCATCATAATTGAAATATTCCTGAAACGTTTAATGTATTTTCATCTGTCAGTTGTAGCTGTCATTACTTCAGTAGACATGTTTCTCATTCTGTCACTGGGTTTGTGATAGTTATCACTGACAGAAACATCACCTGAAGAAGTAAAGAAGATATCTTATTCGACTCTTCTATCATTTGTGGCTATTACCACTCTAGTAGATAGTATATCATTATATCACTGGGTGAGTGATAGTTATGTGTGTTAGAAATTTTCATCACTATCACTTTGGACAAGAATATATTCGGCATGAGAAGACCAGTCTAACTACTTGTAGCTATCACCACTTTAGTAGATAGTATATCATTCTATCACTGGGTAAGTGATAGTAATGTGTATTAGACATTTTCACACTATCACTTTGGACAAGAAGATATTCGACGTTAGAAGATTAGTCTTACTACTTGTAGCTATCACCACTCTAGTAGATAGTGTATCATTCTATCACTGGGTGAGTGATAGTTATGTGTATTAGACATATTCATCATTATCACTTTGGAGAAGAAGACACTCGACATGAGAATATCAGTCTAACTACTTGTAGCTATCACCACTCTAGTAGATAGTGTATCATTCTATCACTGGGTGAGTGATAGTCATGTGTATTAGACATTTTAATCACTATCACTTTTGACAAGAAGACACTCGACATGAGAAGACCAGTCTAACTGCTTGTAGCTATCACTACTTTAGTAGATAGTGTATCATTCTATCACTGGGTGAGTGATAGTTATGTGTATTAGACATATTCATCATTATCACTTTGGACAAGAAGACACTCGACATGAGAAGACCAGTCTAACTACTTGTAGCTATCACCACTGTAGTATATTAGTGTATCATTCTATCACTGGGTGAGTGATAGTTATATTTAGTAGACACTTTCATCACTTTGAAGAAGAAGACATACTCAAGAAGAGCGAAATACGAATAAGACACGTCTAACTGCTTGTAGCTATCACCACTGTAGTAGATAGTGTATCATTCTATCACTGGGTGAATGATAGTTATATTTAGTAGACACTTTCATCACTTTGAAGAAGAAGACATACTCAAGAAGAGCGAAATACGAATAAGACACGTCTAACTGCTTGTAGCTATCACCACTGTAGTAGATAGTGTATCATTCTATCACTGGGTGAATGATAGTTATATTTAGTAGACACTTTCATCACTTTGAAGAAGAAGACATACTCAAGAAGAGCGAAATACGAATAAGACACGTCTAACTGCTTGTAGCTATCACCACTGTAGTAGATAGTGTATCATTCTATCACTGGGTGAATGATAGTTATATTTAGTAGACACTTTCATCACTTTGAAGAAGAAGACATACTCAAGAAGAGCTAAATACGAATAAGACACGTCTAACTGCTTGTAGCTATCACCACTGTAGTAGATAGTGTATCATTCTATCACTGGGTGAGTGATAGTTATATTTAGTAGACACTTTCATCACTTTGAAGAAGAAGAGGTCATCATACACAAGAAGGGCTAAACACGAATAAGATAAGTTTAACTGCTTGTAGCTTTTTTTTATATGCAATACAATCTTTTATTAATAACTCAATAGTTAAAAGTAAAAATTTTCCAGTACACTTTTCTACATAAATGTGTATAATATTAATTTATATAAAAAATCTTTTAATAATATTATTATGTCAGTACATCAATAATAATGTTTTCAATTTAATATATTACAACTAGCTGAAACCCGCTACTTCGTACGCGTAGAGCTCTGCCTTCGGCCTCGCTACTACAACCCGTTATAGCCTATGTGTTATTCTTATAAACCTCACGGAGCCCGAGACCTTTCCAAGGAATGCAAAACCGTGGAAATCGGTTCGTGCGTTCTGGAGTTATAGCGTCAGGAAGGAAAACCCGACTTATTTTTATATAGTAGATATATCAAATTCATTCATCAATAATCTATTATTAACGCAGCTACCTGAAATATTTATAGACTAGCTGACCTGACAGACGTTGTCCTGTCTTAGAACTGTCAAACACGCAAAGTTAAAATTGTTAATCTTATTTTTTTACGCTTTGGGTTACATTATTGGAGTTTTAGTAAGGATCCATATTTTTTTTGAAAATATAATATAGCCTATCTTACCCGGGGATAGTGTAGCTTCACGTCAGTGAAAGAATTTTTCAAATCGGTTCAATAGTTTCGGAGCCTATTCAATGCAAACAAACAAACAAACAAATCTTTCCTCTTTATAATATTAGTATAGACGACTCCATTAATATTTCAGGCAGTTCATGTGCATCAAAATTATAATATTGTTGGTAGAGGAGCTAAGTTTTAAACCTGACTTTACACGACGCGGATATAGTCCGTGAAACTTGGCATGATTATAGTACACACTCTAAAGTATAACAACAAATAATAAATAATGGCCAAGTGCGAGTCGGTGACATATTCCTGTTCATTACCAAGTTATAACTGGTACTGGGGCCTTACGGACAACAGCTAATTGCGGCACCTAATCCGCTCAGTTGGAAAATCACGCGACCACAAACCGTATCTGGGCGCGATAAGGTTCACGTTAGCGTGATTTTCCAACTGAGCGGATTAGGTGCCGCAATTAGCTGTTGTCCGTAAGACCCCTGGACCTACTTAGAACCAAAGATCTTAGAACGTTGATCTTATCATTTCATCGAATCGAAAGCCATATTTTGTTATATTTAAACTTGCAAGTTGAAGTGGCAATGGGCAGACAACATCGCTCGAAGAACCGATAACCGACGGGGAAGAAAGGTTCTTGAGTGGAGACCACGAACCGGAAGACGCAGCGTAGGGATCCCACTAGATGGACCGACGACATTGTGAGTCGCGGGCATCCAGTGGATGCAGGCAGGCTGTCGTTCAGTGTGGAGGTTAAAGGGGGAGGCCTATGTTCAGCAGTGGACGTCTTCTGGCTGATGATGATGACGGAACCCTCAGTACGCGAGCCCGATTCGTACTTAGTCTGTTTATTTAAAGTTTTTTTTAAATCTATTAGTAGGTTTGCGTTTGACCGCCAACTCGCCTGATGTTAAGCGATGATGCGGTCTACGTTGGAGCACGCTTGACTAGGAGAAACCGATTCACTCGTGATTTGAAGACACTCAGATTGCAACTGACAGTTAAAAATAACATTTTCATTACTCATACTCTGAAAGTAGGTCTGAAGTTGGCTGAGGAGCGGGTTGAAAGTAATACATTTCAGCCCTAGGGAGAATCACTTTTACTTGACAGTGGCAGTTGACAACTGACAGACACTCAAACTAAAAAAAAAAAAATATTTTCACATTTGTATTGAACCATGTTCCAACTCTTTTTTCTCCTAAGAGGATTATGGTCCCGCACTTCTCGTGCATTTGCCAGTATCAGGAAGTTCCAAAAGATTGAAACTATAGTCGGAGGGACCGGCTTAATCTTACGTGAGTAATTCCCGTGTAATATAAATAAAATGTGTGAAAACCAAGTCAGTTTCTATAATAACATTTCTTACCTTACTAGTGAGGCATTCTTGGAAGTCTTGCTTCATGACTGAGACAGACACTCTGTCTTGGGGCCGCTTCGGACCGCTCACCGACGTCACCACCGTGGACAAGTCCAGCTCTACCACCTGCAATGTGATGCTCTCCTAGTACAAGCAGTTCGATTACGTAGTCCTTTACACACCCTCCTTTTTACACTTTTGACGTGATAACGTCTTATAAATTGACTAGCGACCCGCCCGCCCGGCTTCGCACGGGTGTAATTTACGTGCGAAGCCGGGGCGGGTCGCTAGTTATAAATATAAACCTTCCTTGAAAATATATCTAACTGATAGTGAAAACCGCATCAGAATCAGAATCAGAAATAATTTATTGTAAAACTGTGTACAGAAGATGGTAAAAACATAGTACCTAGTATCAACAGTCTGCCCTTTACGAGTGTACAATAACTTAAGGTAAGTATGTATTATGCTAACTTAAAATAATTGGTTCAAAATCTGTTGCGTGGTTTAGGAGGAGTTAGCGGCCATACAGACAAACAGACGCGGAGAGCGACTTCAATTTATACTATGTAGAGATGAACGCCGGCTGCACGCACGAAAAATACTACAAATTACCGTAGCGCTAGTATCGCAGTCAAGTTTCGCAACATTTCAAGAGAAGCGCAACCTATACCAGTAGATGGCGCTGTTCTTTATTATCTTGAAATGTTGTGAAACTTGACTGCGATACTAGCGCTACGGTAATTTGTAGAACCCTTTCGTACGCTATCTGACTGCAGCGCTTACGGAAGTTCAAAGACAACCTATAGCACGCTCAAATTACGGCGCCATCTAAGTTTATACAGTTTTTAGGCAAATTTCCGAGCTACGCTCTAATGTTCCGCTATTGTCTTTCCTCTTAGTCTATCTTCCTTGATTATAGTTACCTCCGAGAATATAGGGTCCTCGGCCGGGTTACCGTAGTCCCTGAACTGCTTGGTGGCACGCAAGTATGCTTCGATGATCTTTATTTTGTCGCCGTCTCGGTCTGGAATGAACGTAAGTCAGAATTATATGATTATTTACGGGATATTGACCGTGGTGAGGTTGTGGATTGAGCTCCCGATATTTCGGCGCAGTTACATGCACCATGTTCATAGGAAGACTGAAGAATGCGGGTGGTTGGTCGAACAGTTAAAAAGTTAGGTGCAGACATAACGATCTACCCTCTTTCTTAGTCTTTTGCTACGGTTATCACTGGAACTCGAACTCGATCCTAAGTCCCGACAAAACACATTCACTGTATCACTGCGTATAGTATTCCCGTGAACATGGTGCATGTAACTGCGCCGAAATATCGCGAGCTCATTCCACAACCTTACCACGGTCAATATCCCGTAAATAATCATATAACAAAGAAAGCCAACTCGCCTGATGTTAAGCGATGATGCGGTCTACGTTGGAGCACGCTTGCCTAGAAGAAACCGATTCACTCGTGATTTGAAGACACCCAGATTGTATCTATCGGGGAACACCCATTCAGGCAGCGCATTCCACAGACTAGCAGTTCACACAATAAATGTGTAACAAAGCGCTTCGTACGCGTTTTCGGAATATCAACCACAGCAAATTCCTTCCAGACTGTAATTAGTTTTATTATGCATGTTAATTTTAATTATAATTCATAATTTTACTGTCCACTAAATTTTAATTAATCTTAATATTAATAGTGGCAAATAATTTTTTTTATTATTATAACACTTTATTTTAATATAAACACGGGTCTAGCCCGGACATTTGGTAGGCATTGGTGGAGCCGAAGCCAACTCCAAGAGGCCCCGTTGAATATAAAAATACAATTATGTGATGTGTATTAAACTATTGTACAGTATAGGATATAAAAAGTCTGGGCTATTGAGGTGAACAACTTGTTGATGGGAAAACAGGTCTATGGTATGAGGTACGGCACCCGCCATGAATGCCTCATTTCAAAATATTTTGGCGGGTGATGACTTGCCACCCACTAAATGGGCCCCCCATAATGGCTGCCGCATTTTGGCACCGGAGAGGCAACATTAGCGTGGGTGGCTTAGGGTGTCGAGAGGTGTGCTGCACTTTCACTGAGAGCTACTGGCGGCGTTATGCCCTTTAACACTTCCACCCTGGAGCTTAGGTTCTTAGCTCTTGCGGTTTCCACCCCCAGACGGCCAGTTAAGGCAAGCCAGGGGTCAGGGTCTCTGGGGTTTTAGACCCATGGAATCGGGGTACGCGGTGTCGCCACTCACCGACGGCTCGCCATAAAGCCGCCCCTGCGATTTTATTATTATTATTATTATTCTAGACAAGCGTGCTTCATCGTAGACCGCATCGTCGCTTAACATCAGGCGAGATGGCGGCCAAGCGTAAGCCTACCTAATATTTAAAAAAAAAAAAAAACTGCTTTTTTTCGCTTCTCCACTGACTCCTGGGTCCGTGCCCAAAATATCTTTGCTTTAAGCTCTGAGTTAAAAATCGCTAGCTAAATTCGCGCTCATGCTACATAGTGAACTTACTTGTTTGCGCGAGGTAGCCCAGCGACCGATTGTCGACTGGGAAGTGAGCGACGGTCGCGCCGAACTCGGGGCACATGTTGGCGACGGTAGCGCGATCTGCTATACTCAGCGCCGCGACACCAGGGCCGAAGAATTCCACAAATTTGCCCACCACGCCCAGCGAACGGAGATGCTGAAAATGAACAATTATACTTATAAAATACTAGTAGGCCGCCCCTGCTTCGCACGGGCGAAGCCGGGATATATAGCCTATGTCAACCGGGGATAATGTAGCTTCCCAACAGTGAAAGAATTTTTCAAATCGGTTCAGTAGTTTCGGAGCCTATTAGATTGTATAATATAAATAAATTGATTGGAATCACTACATAGTATAAAACAAAGTCGCTGTCGCTGTCTGTCCGTCCCTATGTATGCTTAAATCTTTAAAACTACGCAACGGATTTTGAAACGGTTTTTTTAAAAGATAGAGTGATTCAAGAGGAAGGTTTATATGTATAACTAGCGACCCGCCCCGGCTTCGCACGTAAATTACACCCGTGCGAAGCCGGGCGGGCGGGTCGCTAGTAATGAATAAGTTATTCATTTTAATTTCTATAAAAAAAAAACTATTATCTTTGCAGTTGGTGGTCAAACGCGGATTTATCCGTGTTAAAAAATAAAATAAAAAAACGGATCGTGTAAATGGCAGATGCGTGCAAAGCGAGCGCAATTGAAGCCGTAGTCGACAGTTTTCGTTGTTAATTATACTCGCTCGCTTCGCTCAGACACTAGCGTACCTTGGTAATTGTGAGCACGAGGTCGGTAGAGGTGGCGAGAGGGGGCAGCTGCCCCACCAGCCGGTACCCTACCACGGCTGGTAGGAGCATGCTGATAGCTTGCCCCAGCATCACCGCCTCTGCTTCGATACCTGGAATCACCATGGGTATGTAGATTAACGTAAAGTACTATTTAATTT
The DNA here is from genome assembly GCA_932305915.1 of Agriopis marginaria. Taxonomy (NCBI): domain Eukaryota; kingdom Metazoa; phylum Arthropoda; class Insecta; order Lepidoptera; family Geometridae; genus Agriopis; species Agriopis marginaria. The sequence goes on along the minus strand of OW029942.1, from coordinate 3,889,504 downwards.
ATTATCTACCAGTTTTATTGCGATATAAAAGATTCTTTGAATATTACAATACATGAAACTTTTCGGTGTCACCTATCAATTATAATAATATATTTATTAGAGTTACTAGCTGACCTGACAGACGTTGTCCTGTCTTAGAACTGTCAAACACGCAAAGTTAAAATTGTAAATCTTATTTTTTTACACCTTGGGTTAAAAATATAAATTAGCCTATGATACCCGGGGATAGTGTAGCTTCCCAACAGTGAAAGATTTTTTCAAATCGGTTCAGTAGTTTTGGGGCCTATTCAATGCAAACAAACAAACAAACAATCAAATCTTTCCTCTTTATAATATTAGTATAGAAGTATAGATAAGACAAATGTCACAAAATTGAGCGAGAAAAAGTTAGCAATAATATAAACAAACAAGTCTCTTGCTTCCTAATATTTAATAACCGGTCAATAGTCAATATTTTGTTAGTTTCTTTCACCCTCCCTCTGTCTGTCTGCCTCTCTCTCTCTCTCTAATAATAATAATAAAAATGCCCCTTCTACATTCCGATAAAAATAAAAAATAAACACAAAATAAATTTTTATTTTGTTTATACATAGGTGGCAAACAAGCTAACGGAAATGAGAGAACCAACAATAAAGTATATACCCTCCAGTATGAATAATCTCCATCCTAAGGTTGCCTGGAAGAGATCGCTTTTAGCGATAAGGCCACCAATGATAAGGATTGTTGCACTAGTTTTTAAGCTGTTTTATCGTGTGTATGAAATTTGTGGTGTGAACAATTAATAGTCTTACTATTGAAACTGACGTGGTTTTCACACATTTTATTTATATTACACGGGAATTACTTACGAAAAAGAGCAAAAAAGCTCCAAAAGCTAAGCAAGCTTAAGAGCTCCAGTGTGCGCCGGCGCAACATATTTCTCTACGCACCCCCACCCCCGCACCCGACAAGCAGCCGGTGTCATCACGTGCGCGCCGCGCGGCGGCCCGTAGTGCAAAGCGAGACGCAGCCGAGCGCGCGCATTCACCTTGAAAAAGGCCGTCTAATGCGATTGAAACTATAGTCGGAGTAACCGGCTTAATCTTACGTGAGTAATTCCCGTGTGATATAAATAAAATTAAGAGTCTATCTATCTAAAGTGAATGAAAGAGTGAGTAATCAAGTGAACATACATACCTCCAACACCCCACCCGACGACACCCAATCCATTGATCATGGTGGTATGACTGTCTGTACCAACCACGGAGTCTGGATATAGTACACCATCAGAAAACACTACCCGCGCTAAGTACTCCAGGTTCACCTGCAAATGTCAGAAGTGGGATTACAATACCACAGTCTATTGGTTATCAAACTGTGGTGCGCGCGTCAAAACATTGAAACTGTATTTACCCTTTTCAAGTACTTATTTCTGCGAAAGAGCATTTTCAGTAATTGTAGCTATAATAAAACAGACAAGTGCAAGTCGGGCTCGCGCACTGAGACTAAGTATATGTATATAACAAGCGACCCGCCCCGGCCTCGCACGTAAATTACACCTGTGCGAAGCCGGGGTGTGTCGCTAGTATGATATAAATTCAAATTAACAATTTTCGAATTTTTCCTTTATTTATGTGCTATGAGGTCTTGCTTCTTGCCAAATTTCATGTGTCCAATATCTTTTACATTATAGCATAACATAAAATATTTGATGTTTGATAATATTTGATTTTTGTTGAACAAACATTAAAAACACCTGATGAACGATGATGCCTTTTACATTATGACATAACATAAAATGTTTGATAATATTTGATGTTTGTTGAACAAACATTAAAAATACCTGATGAACGATGATGCCTTTTACATTATGACATAACATAAAATGTTTGATAATATTTGATGTTTGTTGAACAAAAATTAAAAACACCTGATGAACGATGATGCCTTTTACATTATGACATAACATAAAATGTTTGATAATATTTGATGTTAGTTGAACAAACATTAAAAACACCTGATGAACGATGATGCCTTTTACATTATGACATAACATAAAATGTTTGATAATATTTGATGTTAGTTGAACAAACATTAAAAACACCTGATGAACGATGATGCCTTTTACATTATGACATAACATAAAATGTTTGAGATTATTTTATGTTTGTTGAGTAAACATTAAAAACATACCTGATGAACGATGCCAGAGCCGGGTGGTACAATTAACATGTTGTTAAAAGCGTTGGCACCCCACTGTAAAATAAAAATAAATAAATTGAGAATCAGTTTTTTTCTATACTTAGGGATTTTGGCAACGCACTTCTTCTGCATTTGCCGGTGTAAAAAATTGAAACATTTTTAAATTTTGTTAAAAACTAGCTGCGCCTCTTGGTTTCACCCGCGTTATGTCCGGGATAAAATAAGCCAAAGTTACTCCTTATAACATCAGCTACCTGGCAGTGAAAGATGAAAACAAAGCAACCTCCTTGATAGCAACAGCAACCTCTACTGACTCACATTTATTGTGCGCCCTGCTAGTCTGTGGAATGCGCTGCCTAAATGGGTGTTCCCTGATAGTTACAATCTGGGTGTCTTCAAATCACGAGTGAATCGGTTACTTCTAGGCAAGCGTGCTCCATCGTAGACCGCATCATCGCTTAAGATTAGGCGAGATGGTGGTCAAACGCAAGCATATTATTTATAAAAAAAATATAACTTTTTTTCTATGATATTGTAATATGTCAATGTATAGATTTCAATACTTGTTCGCTATATTCACCTAGAAGGCCGCCCTCTTTCTATCACGTAGCTCTATCTCTCCTGACGCGGCACGTGTAACGTTAGGGTTGTCTTCTTAAAATATGATAATTTCGATTCCTTGTTCTTCCTTTTATTTATACACCCGAAGCTCAACAGTATCTTTTATTCGTATTATAAGATGGTTTAGAAGTCATTGTTCGTTTCAAAAATCACAGAAAAGATGCTTAATTACGCGAACCGAGCGGCCACAGCCCTGGCATCGCCTGCCCGAAAGGCGCGCCGGCCGAACGTATCTAAACTGCGGAGTGACACCACCCGGATACGGCGAAGCAGAATTACACTAGATTCGACTAAGAAACAGTTTTCTCTCCAGGTGATAAATTTATGTTACAAAATACCTTCAAAAACTGGAATCTCTCTTTGTTCCTCACAAATTCCAACTCTTGATTCTTGTCCAATGCATCTGGGCTGAAACATAAAAGATTTTGTAGCGCTCATTATGTTAGTATGTATGTTTGTGTTTTATTCGTTTGTGTATTCATTTGATACCCATATGATGGTAGAAAAGAAAATTTTGTCCACCAGTTTGGGGCGTCCGCCATATTGAATTTAGTATGTCATTTTATTTTCAGGGTTCCGTACCCAAAGGGTGAAAACGGGACCCTATTACTAAGCCTACGATGTCAGTCTGTCTGTCCGTCCGGCCGTCCTACTTGGTCCTACCTATTAACGGCTGTATCTTTCGAACCATAATAAATAGCCAGTTGAAATTTCCACAGAATATGTAATGTTACGGCGGATTAACTGACAAATATATCTTATCTGAAAGGGGGGTCCCCATACTACAAACGTATTTTTTTAAATGTATTTTTGTATTGGCTCTAATGTAAAAACGGTAATACGTACAAGCGTCAAACTTGTACGATTATAGTACACACTCTAAAGTATAACAAATAATAAAAAATGGCCAACTGCGAGTCGGTAACAAATTTCTGTTCATTACCAAGTTAAAACTGGTAATTCGGTTACTTGGATGAACTTATTATTTCTTTCTTATATATTTTTTTTTAATCGAAAGTCAATATTATACTAATTTTGAAATCAGTTTTTAAAATTGATAATTATTGTACTTTGTGGTGGTACGGAACCCTCAGTTCAGCGAGCCCGAGTCGCACTTGGCCGGTTTATTTGAATTTGGTTGATAAAAGAGATTTGTTTACCTACTGGCGAAGTCGACCTGCACAGAGTGGTCGATGACCATTGTTTGATAATAAAGACTTACCTCCTGGCGAAGTCGACCTGCACAGAGTGGTCGATGACCATTGTTTGATAATAAAGACTTACCTCCTGGCGAAGTCGACCTGCACAGAGTGGTCGATGACCATTGTTTGATAATAAAGACTTACCTCCTGGCGAAGTCGACCTGCACAGAGTGGTCGATGACCAGATCCGCCGGGCAGATCGGGTTGATTTTATCCGCATCTCCCCCGAGGTCTTTGACTGCATCACGCATAGCAGCGAAATCAACCACGGCGGGGACGCCTGTTAAGTCCTGCAACAATAATTGACAATTTTTTTTTTTTTTTTTAAATAAAGTTGGAAATATCGCCATTTGAAGAGTAGGTGGGGTACGCCTGTACCCATGGTAGTGTTCTAGAGTTAAAAGAGTTTTGAAGTTATACTTCTTATGCGACTTGCAACAAGGTTGCGTTAAACGTTTAACGCTACCATGGAGGGGGAATTTATCTCTCTCGTATGGTTGCGAAATGCGTATCCTTTTTTCGCGCTGCGACTAGCAGAACCGGTAGTGTAATGGTGTCGCTAATGGATTGAGAAGCCTAAGGAACTAGGTTCGAATCTCGAGAAAAGCATGTTTTTAAATTGTTGATATTTTTGCCCTAGTTATAATTTTAGGGTTCCTTGTTGAAGTTTCACTTCTTGCGCGCGGGGGGACTCCACGCACTATTTTTTTTTACAACTTCTGAACTACCCTCAATTATAATGACACCACAAACGAAACGTGTGTTTTTTTCTTTAATAAATAATAGGGTTTGCGTTTGACACCTACACCGGACCATATTGTAAACGATGAAACTGCAGGCCCAGTTCGTGGTCGATAATCCGCATCAACCCACCTGCAGGATGACTCTCGCCGGTTTGAAGGCAACCTCCACCCCTGCTGCCACCTTCTGGTTGGTCTCCCACTCGAGCACGCGCTCCACATCTTGTTCTCGGACTTGGAAATTGTCGCAGTTCCGCACGCAAGACTCTAGCAGTACCCTGATAGAGTACGGCAGCCGGTCTAGAAAAAACATCCTCATTGTCATTGTCAGCCTACTGCTGGGAGAAACCAGACACACAGACACTAGGGTTCAGAACCGGGAAATCCCGGAACCGAAAATACCGGGATTTCCCAGTTTTTTTAGATGTAAAAAACCGGCCAAGTACGAGTCCAAAAAAAAACTAACTGAAGTTGAAATATTGAAAGACAAACTTAACTTTGTAGTTGACAAGGTTCTTCCATTCATAACAACTACAAAATGTAAGTTTATAATTGTAAAACAATATTTTTTATCTAAACTAATATTATAAAGAGGAAAGATTTGATTGTTTGTTTGTTTGCATTGAATAGGCTCCGAAACTACTGAACCGATTTGAAAAATTCTTTCACTGACGGGAAGCTACACTATCCCCGGGTGACATAGGCTATAATCTATACCCGTGCGAAGCTGGGGCGGACCGCTAGTATGATATAACTTCAAATTAACAACTTTCAGATTTATTACTTTATATGTGCTGTAAGACCTTGCCTCTTGCCAAAATTAATGATTCTAGGTCAACGGGACGTACCCTATAGGTTTTGATTCCCCTGTGAAATCGCAAAATATGTGACATAACCGTTCATATCTTTTGATTGCGTTGACTTACAAATTTAATTTTTTTACAGCCGGAAGAAACCGTAGACCCATGTATTTAGTATAAATTTCAACTTGTTACCTTTACGCGTTCTTGAGAAAAAGGGTCTTGACAGACGGACAGACAGACGGACAACGAAGTGATCCTATAAGGGTTCCGTTTTTTCCTTTTGGGGTACGGAACCCTAAAAAAGAACCGGGATTCATAACCGATTCCCGGTTTTTTCGGTACTTTCGGTACTCGGTATCGACAACATAAAATCTCGTTTTTGTCGCACAAATGTTACTGTCGGACTGTCTGGTTGCATCGGACATGCACGCATTTACAATTATCGACGTTTTCTTTAAGAAAAATAACACGCTCGTGAAAGAAGCTGAAGATCTACAGTTTTGTAATGTAAAAACGGTAATGCGTACAAGCGTCAAACTTAACATGATTATAGTACACACTCAACAAATGATAAATAATGGCCAAGTGCGAGTCGGTGACAAATTTCTGTTCATTAAAAGTTATACCGAGCGTCATTTGCAAAATATTAACCATGTGAGGGCGTAGCAATTGCTTGGTTATTTTGGTAGGCGTTAAGTCGGACCAAGTAATTTTTTTTAGATATTTATTGTAGTTTTTGGTGGTACGAAACCCTCAGCCCGACTCGCACTTTGCCGGTTTATTGGACACTAGCTGACCTGACAGACGTTGTCCTGTCTTAGAACTGTCAAACACGCAAAGTTAAAATTGTAAACATTATTTTTTTTCACCTTGGGTTACATTATTGGAGTTTTAGAAAAGATCCCTATTTTTTTGAAAATATAATATAGCCTATATTACCCGGGGATAGTGTAGCTTCTCAACAGAGAAATAATTTTTCAAATCGGTTCAGTATTTTCGGAACCTATTCAATGCAAACAAAAAAACAAACAAACAATCAAATCTTTCATCTTTATAATATTACTAGCGGTCCGCCCCTGCTTCGCACGGGTATATATTATAGCCTATGTCACCCGGGGATAGTGTAGCTTCCCAACAGTGAAAGAATTTTTCAAATCGGTTCAGTAGTTTCGGAGCCTATTCAATGCAAACAAACAATCAAATCTTTCCTCTTTATAATATTAGCATAGATTATTAGTATACTAGCGACCCGCCCGCCCGGCTTCGCACGGGTGTAATTTACGTGCGAAGCCGGGGTGGGTCGCTAGTTATACCTATATATAAACCTTCCATGAAAATGTATCAAACTGGTGGTGAAAACCGTATCAAAATCCGTTGCGTAGTTTAGGAGGAGTTAGCGGCCATACAGACATACAGACAGACAGACAGACGCGGAAAGCAACTTTAATTTATACTATGTAGAGATTAGTATAGATACAGCTTTCCTCACGATGTTTTCCTTCCCAGATTGTCAGCGTCGGCATCAGAAAATGAATATAATTTTATTAAGTAGATACTAAATAAGTGATTGTTGTTCGTTTCGACCTCGACCCTTCTGAAGTCGTTTTTTTTAAAGTTATTTTTAATGAACCCTGTTCAAAGAACAAAACTAGTATTTGTATGTAAATGAGTTACAGCATAATGTATGATCGTAATGTACGGAGGCCTGGCTTGACCTTGAATTAATCTACCAATCGGCAGTTGTTCAAACCACTGCCGATGTGTTTGTTTGGAATTTGAACATCAGTACAGTACAAATAGGTATTGAAATTATAATTTTTTTTATTTTATTTATGAATAGGCTTGCGTTGATCGCCAACTCGCGATGATGCAGTCCACAATGGAGCAAGCTTGCCTAGAGGAAACCGATTCACTCGTGATTTGAAGACACCCAGATTGTAACTATCGGGGAACACCCATTCAGGCAGCGCATTCCACAGACTAGCAGTCGATGAACACTAGGCGATTCTTGTTTTTTTTTTTATCAGAACAAAAACCGTCCTCAAAATTAGCAAGCGCTCGAACTAAGTTATTGATATTGCCAAATCAACAGGCGCTCGAACAAAATTGTTGATTTTATTTATATTACACGGGAATTACTCACGTAAGATAAAGCCGGTTGAAAACCACGTCAGTTTCAATAATAAAATTGTTGATATTAATAAATAAACAGGCGCTCGAACAAAGTTATTGATATTTCCAAATAAACAGGCGCTCGAACAAAATTATTAATATTGCCAAATAAACAGGCTCTCGAACAAAGTTAAATATTTTCAAATAAACAGGTCATCATCATCATCATCAGCCAGAAGACGTCCACTGCTGAACATAGGCCTCCCCCTTTAACCTCCACACTGAACAACAGCCTGCCTTTTGCATCCACTGGATGCCAGCGACTCTCACTATGTCGTCGGTCCATCTAGTGGGAGGCCTACCTACGCCGCGTCTTCCGGTTCGTGGTCTCCACATAAACAGGTATAAACAGGTGCTCGAACAAAATTATTAATATTGCCAAATAAATAGCCTCTCGAACAAAGTTATTGATATTTCCAAATAAACAGGCTCTTGAACAAAGTTATTGATATTTCCAAATAAACAGGCTCTCGAACAAAATTATTAATATTGCCAAATAAACAGGCTCTCGAACAAAGTTATTGATATTTCCAAATAAACAGGCTCTCGAACAAAGTTATTGATATTTCCAAATAAACAGGTGCTCGAACAAAATTGTTGATATTGCTAAATAAACAGGTGCTCGAACAAAATTGTTGATATTGCTAAATAAACAGGTGCTCGAACAAAATTGTTGATATTGCTAAATAAACAGGTGCTCGAACAAAATTGTTGATATTGCTAAATAAACAGGCGCTCGAACAAATCACACGCATTATTTTAGCGGCCACACTTTAATTCTGTATAACCCGTGTCGCTCTGTAGTGGTCAGGTAAATGAGATTTTAGTTTATTATCAAGAACGTGACCCAGTTGAGCATATTTAAACGCCTTTCTACACAACTTTGATGTCATTTATAAAATACATTATATAATGTATGACATACGGACTTTTATCAGTATAGACACCGCAAGATAAACATTATGTACTCTCGGTCCAAATATTTATTTTCATGACAGCTGCAATAACATTGTAAAAAGGTGAATTAAATCATCTTCTACATTTATAACCGAGGTGTTCCCCGATAGTTACAATCTAGGTGTCTTTGAACCACGAGTGAATCGGTTTATTCTAGGCGTAAACGTAAACGTGTTTTTTTACGTATTTTTGCATTAGCTCTAATGTAAGAACGGTAATACGTACAAGTCTCAAACTTGGCATGATTATAGTATACACTCTAAAATATTACAACAAATAATAAATAATGGCCAAGTGCGAGCCAGTGACAAGTTTCAGTTCATTACCCAGTTATAACTGGTAATTCGGTTACTTCATCATCATTTCTTCTACCGAATCGAAATGCCACCATATTTTACTAATGTTGAAGGCGGTTTTTTTAATTGATAATTATTGTATTTTGTGGTGGTATGGAACCCTCACTGTGCGAGTCCGACTCGCACTTGGCTGGTTTATTTAATGTGACTGAAGCAGGTACCCGATATCATCATTATCACCAGCCTATCATGTTCCTTCTAGTAAGACAGGCCTTCTCTCAGAGAGTGGATGGGCGCTAATCCACTATGCTGGCCCAGTGCATGATGGTGAATGTCAAGTCTTTGAACTTTTGAGCTTCTTGGATATACCGATTTCCTCACGATGTTTACATTCACCGTTGTTGAGCCATCGCATCATGCAGATCCGAGGATCGAACCTGGCGTGTAAGATAATAAGCGCACATGCTACCGGTCGGCCACCAACGCTCGGTACCCGATATACTATACTTCAGTGAAACATTATAAGAAAATATTTTCATTCAGCTTTTAACAAATTTATTGCAGCTGTCAGAACAAATAAACAAATGAAAATAGTGTAGCTGGGTGTACAAGACACTTTGACCTCTGTATGTTTTTGTAAGTTGTTGCGTTATCACTAGCAAAGTACGTAAGTGTATGGTGTTTAAACACTGTATGGTCGTAAAAATGTTATATAATCTACACCAGGGGTTCCCAAAGTATTTTTTCAGGCCTTCCTACTGCATGAAATGAAATTACTCACGTCTTCGTCGCCACAAGCAGGAATAACACCGTGGGCTCGCCATGTATTTTTAAAATACATACAGCAAGCTAGATATCAAAACGCATAATTAATCAATTGTAACGTCACGTGTCATTACTTTGTCTATACTAATATTATAAAGAGAAAAGATTTGATTGTTTGTTTGTTTGCATTGAAAAGGCTCCGAAACTACTGGACCGATTTGAAAAATTCTTCCGCTGTTGGGAAGCTACACTATCCCCGGGTGACATAGGCTATAATCTATACCCGTGCGAAGCTGGGGCGGACCGCTAGTCTATACTAATATTATAAAGAGGAAAGATTTGATTGTTTGTTTGTTTGTTTGCATTGAATAGGCTCCGAAACTACTGAACCTATTTGAAAAATTCTTTCACTGTTGGGATGCTGCTCTATCCCCGGTTGACATAGGCTATATATCCCGGCTTCGCCCGTGCGAAGCAGGGGCGGCCTACTAGTTAGTTAATAAAATACATAAAAAAACAAATAAAATTTGGCACTATCAATGTGATTGGCTTGCATATTTTTCAGAAGATTCCCAATTCTGGGTTGAATAGCAAAAAGGGCACTACATAGAACTTGCTTTGTAGAGTTTGCTTCAGTCTGTACTTTGTTTTTATAGCTACAATTGACGAAAATGCTTTTTCGGACAAATAAATACTTGGAAAAGCTAAATACAGTTTCAATATTTCGGATGAACAGAATACTATCCACACGTCCATGTCCCCCTTCACATTTTGTCGCGCATCTCTAGTGGGGCGCGCCCCACAGTTTGAAAACCAATGATCTACATGGAATTTGTTGCGCAATATTTTAATACCACCGCACTACGTTTGATTAAATATGTGGACGAACGTGAAAATGTGGGCCGAGGCGTAGCTGAGGCCAGCATACGTGAGTCTATAAATGCTCAGTTGTCGCCAAGGCTTGTTTAGTACTTTTTTAAATATTGCTTATTCATAGTTATACAATAACATTTGTGTTTGTGAACATTTGTGTTTGTTCTATATCTGGTTGTTAATATCTATTTAATTATTTAAACCTATATATGCATGTATATCAGTCTCTGGCAGCCATATTACAAGCTTTGCTTAGTTTGGGGTCAGGTGACCGTGTGTGCAAAAATGTCCCGAATATTTATTTATTTATTTATATATATAGAAGCAGCAGCAGTTGAAGTGGCAATAGGCAGGCCACATCGCTCGAAGAACCGATAACCGATGGGGAAGAAAGGTTCTGGAGTGGAGACCACAAACCGGAAGACGCAGCGTAGGGAGGCCTCCCACTAGATGGACCGACGACATTGTGAGAGTCGCGGGCATCCAGTGGATGCAAAAGGCAGGCTGTCGTTCAGTGTGGAGGTTAAAGGGGGAGGCCTATGTTCAGCAGTGGACGTCTTCTGGCTGATGATGATAGAAGCAGCTGAACAGACTATCGACAATATTTTGATGAACCTTGGCGAGTATAATGTATCATTATGTCGAAAATAATGAACATCCATACGATTATCTTTTTGTGAAAGACCCTAAATAACTAAAATTTTTAGTTTTTCAATATACTAACCAAGTTTTTTGGAGCAGCTCTAATAATACGAATAGTTTGTTCGAACACCTGTTGATTTGGCAATACAGCAGTACCTCTTTAATCAGAACTCCAAAAGTTTACTCCTCGTTCGGATTCGTGGAGCGTTCGGATTACAGTACAGACGATTAGGACCCTATTACTAAGCCTATGCTGTCTGTATATTCAATATTGTGTCAATATTGTATATTTTGACTTTCATAAGTGTACACTAAAGTACCCATATTTGAGAAATAAATGAACTGAACTGTCCGTCCGTCCGTCCGTCCGTCCGCCTGTCCGTCCGTCTGTCCATCCTACCTTCTTTCGAACCGTAATAGACAGCCAAGTCGGTTAGTAAAAAATACAGATCTATTAATTACAGACATTGAATTTTAAAGATTTTTCTATTTGATAGAACCAGCATATCAAAAAACTTATTTTTTCAAGAAATGATAGTTGTCTCAGCTTCAGGCATGATGTGGACAAATGGAAGCCAGGGGCCTTATGGCTACCTGTTATAAGCGGTTCAGTTTAGGCGATTGCGAAAAATTTAGAAATTTAATCTTATCTGGATGCGTTAAGGTTTACGTGTGTGTGATTTTCTGCACTGCACTGTTACGAGCCCGCGTTAAGAGGGATCTGTAAGGCTCCTGATACAATCTACACTAATATTATAAAGAGGTAAAGTTTGTAAGTTTGTAAGTTTGTTAGTTTGTAAGTTTGTTTGTTCTGTTTTAACTCCGAAACTACTGATCCGATTTTAAAAATTCTTTCACTAATAGAAAGCTACACTATCCCTGAGTGCCATAGGCTATGTTTTATAATGGTAAAAGTTAATTTTCTGCACTAAATAACCGTATTAGTAAAACATGTTGGAGAAAAATAAGCTGCTTGGCTTCTTTATCGGCGTACGCTGACCTAACGGTTTGAGATAAGTAAATACAATGTTTCACAAAAATGTAGTTCTTAAGTAGTTTTACAAAAAAGTCCGCGATAGCATATATCTATCTTTTATAAGAACACCACAATAACGATAATAACCGGTTATTGTGTTCAGAATAAAAATTAAAATTATAAGGTCATGTTTAGATGCAGTTTTGTAATCTAACCCATGAATCCTTACAAAAATAAATGAATTCATTATTAGGAGCATTTAATGTAGATAAAGTTCGCCGTTTACAGTATGTGGTTTAGTCGCACAGTTCATGAGATAATGTAAAATTAAAATAACGCGACCATAATAATCCGCGCAGCGCCTCCATACTGCACATAATAAGTAGGTGATATAATAAAATAACTGTTTATCGACACCATAAAAAAATATAACAAGAAGATAACATTAAATATGGGGGGAAAAACGGCCTTATCGCTATGAGCGACATCTTCCAGACTACCTTTAACAATGGTGTGCTGCGGTGGAGTGGTATCACAGGTATTTAATTATTAACCGACTTTAAAAAACGTTCTCAGTTAGGTGGGTTTTAGGATTCCGTACCCAAAGGGTGAAAACGGGACCATATTACTAACGCTGCCTGTCTGTCTGTCCTACCTTTTAACGGCTGTATTTTTCAAACCGTAATAGATAGCCAGTTGAAATTTTCACAGAGTATGTAACGTTACGGCGGATCAACTAAGAAATGTAATAACAGTAAAGTTTCATATAGTAAAAACGAAAGGAGGTCATTCTTAGTTCTTAGCTCTAATATAAAAACGGTAATACGTACAAGCGTCAAACTTGGCATGATTATAGTACATAGTACTCTAAAGTGTAACAACAAATAATAATTTATGGCCAAGTGCGAGTCAATGACAAATTTCTGTTCATTACCAAGTTATACTCGAGCGTCACTGTAGCAAAGAATTAAATATGTGACTGCGTTGCAACTACTTCGACTATTTTGGAAGGCGTTAAGCCTGAACAATAACTGGTTGTATTTTGTGGTGGTAAAGAACCCTCAATGCGCGAGCCTGACTCGAAATGCGTATTTTAGTAATTTTGAAGTCGGTCTAATCCCTAATGTTTTTAGCTTTACATAGATAAAAACTATGGACAGATGCGGGACTATAGCTACGATATAAGGGCGCGATAGGAGTAGGTTGAATTACGGTATGGGAGTGGAGTGGAGCGGACGGCTACGGGACTAGATCGGAAAGAGTGGGACTGAAGTAGATAGGATTACGGAACGGATGCGGGGCTGGATTGCAAAAAGGTGGAAAGAGAGTAAATTGGATTACGGGACGGATGCCGAGTTGGATCGGAAAGGGCAGGCCTGTATTATGAGAGAAGATTATGGGACAAATGCAGGACTGGTGCAGTAAGGATGGGGCGGAAGAAGAGTAATTTTACGGGACGAATTCGGGCCTGGAGCGGAAAGAGCGGAACGGTAGTGGAGTGGATTTAGGGGCGAATGCAGAACTGGAGCAGAAAGGGTGGTACAGGAGTAGAGTGGATTACAGGATGGATGCGAGACTGAAACTAAAAAAACGGGAGGTAGTAAAGTAGATTTCAATACTACGCGAGCGAAGCCGCGGGCAACGGCTAGTATTTAATAAAAAAATAATAGTAAATACTTACCATATTTAGCTCCAAAACTGGCCAGATCATAGTACTTGAATGTTTTTCCATTGACTTCAATTGTCTTGAGAAGGTTGTCAAACGGGTTGCTGGTAGCTGGAAAATAAACTAAAGTAAATGTTTTTTTTGAAACGCTTTATAATTATCACATACATACAAATGAAAAGGATAACCTGTTACCAGGCATATGAGTGAACCTTGATTGAACATTCTTATTTAGATCGTCGAACTTCGCATCACAGTTGCTAACTGATTTCAAATGACTGACGTTTCGTTTATATGGGTGCAACGGGCTACAACAAATTTCTTACAAAAATGCCTCAATAGCCGTTCTAATTTAAACAAAAAATATTTCCTGTGATCACATATAATTATGTATACATAGCTATGTCAATTATGTCTAAAATTATTATATTAAATAACTTGACCGTTATTTGAAGCTTATTAGATTGAGAGTGGCCTACCTCGTTTTCCGCTTCCTCTTTCCTCTCTTTCACACTTTCTTACCCTTTTTATCTATCCGTCTCCCTTGCACATCCGTTCTCCCCACCAGGCGCCCCGACCGAGCGCGTGTTCGGGCTTGGTCGTATTCTACTGTTCATTGGCGTCAAGTTTTCCGCCGAGACCAGTCGTCGTCAAGACTTATACATATATTTCAAGTTTATACATTAAATTAAATTATAATATAATTATAGTAATTTATAAAAGTCCTACATTACATTATTAGTGAATTCAAGTGCCTTTTCACATCGGAAAGCAGTAAGTTAACTTGAAGGTATATTGGTAAAGTTTTATTAACAGTGTTACTGTTCGGTTTTACCATTTCAATTTATTTATTTAATTTTTAGCTACCCTCTCTTTTTGTCGAACCATTTTACTGGTTTGAATGTGGATTAGTATTTAGAAATTAATGTGGAATCTTTATTTTATTTTCTACCCTCAGGTGTGTTTTAAAATTTCGCTTATTAAAGCCTACTTGCTTACTTGCTGCAGTAGTCTAGTTACTACAAATAGATCAATTTTGAAAGAATTGTTTGACTAGGAAAACAATATTTTATAAGAATCGATATAATGCTTTGTCTTAATTAGGATGGATGACCCGAGTGATTCTGTGTCTGCGTCGGTTGCGGGGCCGTCGGGCCTGCAAACTAAGAGGACGCGTCGTGAACCACGTGCACGAACCAGCTCATCGTCATCTAGTGAAGGTAGCAGTAGCTCTAGTTCTTCAACTTCATCGTCAGCTAAGTCTAATCGTAAAAAGAAGCGTCATCACCGCCGCTCTCACAAAAAAAGGGGGGCCAAGCATAAGCGTAAGGACGATTTACTTCGCAAGTTATCCGATGAAGTAGGTGAACTTCGTAAACGGTTTTATGAGGGCGGTACCTTCAACACTGATGCGCAATCTGCAGCAGCATCTCGCGGTTCAGCAGAAATGCATGATTTAAATAATGATAACGACAATATATCTTTATTGGATTGTCAAGACTGTAAGTCTTTATATGGTTATGAAGGAGAAGATGAAAAATCAAACTACCCCCAACAATTCAAATTCGATATACAGGTTAAATTGAAAGAGCCTTCAGTTCCCAAGACCCCGGAGATTTATCTTAAGATGTTAAACGACATTCAGCACTTTGACAAGAGTGAGTGGTGTGAGGTTAGGTACTCTGAAGTACAAAAAGCTTACAACTCCTCTCCTGGCTTTACGGAGTTGGAGGTTAACGAAGAAATTAAATCTTATGATTCTCAACGACACTTGTCTTATGCTGATAAAGCATATGGTGCACTGACTTTTTGTGTACTTAAGCAGCAACAGGCGTTGCAAAGCAGCATGACCGATCTTATCGCTTGGGCTCGTGACACAAGCAATGTAAATCCGGATCAGTTGCATGAAAAAATTGGTGAACTGTTATCGAATGGGGAATACCAAAAGGTATCTTCTGATATACTACAGCTTATATGTGGTCACCGTGCGGAGACGGTACAGATGCGTAGAGACGGTATATTGCATTTTGTTCGCGACCCGCTGGTTAAGTCTGCACTACGTAAAATTCCGCCTTCGAATAAACACATTTTTAATTCCGAGCTGCTGACATCGACTTTAGAAAAAACAGGAGGTGTTAAAAAGGCGTTCTTGCCTTCACATCAAAACAGTAGCTATAAATCAGGTTCGCAAGCAATTGGTAAGAAAGCTACTCGCTACCCCTCGCAGGGGCCAGCAAATTTTGTCGTACCCTCGCAGGGTACTCTACGAACATGCTGCGCTGTGCCACACCCTACCCAGTTCTCGCAGAACTATGGACATAGTCATCATACACAGGGGTTTGGACAGAACCGTCCCTCGCAGGGAACCGGTAATAATCAAAGTGGTGTGCGTGGGTCTAACCACAACACTCGTGGGTCCTTTCGGTCTCGTGGAGCTAACCAACAACGATTCAATAAACAGCAGTTTAACAGAAAGAGAACTGCCGCCCACGATCAGCAGGCAGGTGGTAAAAGAGGTAGGTACTGACTACTTCATAGCGGGCCAGCTAAAACATTATGTCAATCAATGGCAAGAGCTGGGGGCACCAAATATCCTACTGCACTTAATCAAGGGCTATCGCATACCTTTTATCACACAACCTCTTCTTGTTCTGCCCGATGCAGGAAGTCCTTACAAAACCAAGGAATCAGAACCAATGTCGACTATCATTTCGCAAATGATAGCTCAAAAGGTTCTCGAGGTTGTTCCGCGCTCCCCAAGCTTTTTATCAACAATGTTTCTGGTCCCGAAAGGCGACGGAACCAACCGGCTCATTTTCAATCTAAAAAATCTGAACAAAATGATTCTCGCAGAACCATTCAGACTTATAAATGTTTTTCGTGTACCGGACTATCTCCAACCAAGAGACTGGCTTTGCAAAGTAGACCTTTCGCAGGCCTATTTCAATTTTCCAATATGCCAGTCTCACAGACGATTTTTGCAGCTAATTTATCAGGAGAAATTGCTACAAATGACCTGCCTGCCGTTTGGTCTCAGCACAGCACCCAAAGTGTTCGCAACACTGACAAACTGGGTTGCCCAAACATTAAGACAGGAAGGTATTCGAATAATTGTCTACTTAGACAATTTTTTGATCGTGCATCAGGATTATCGGATGCTGCAGGTCCATATCGATATAGTACTCAAACGTCTTCACTACTTAGGGTGGCGGACGAATGTCGAAAAGTCAATTACGTCCCCTTGCAAAAACCTTGTATTTCTGGGTGTTCTTTGGAACCCGGGGTTAAACGAGCGATGTCTGCCAGACAAAAAGATATTGGACCTAAAGCAGAAGGTGTCGGACTTATTGCACAAAGGCACAACGTCCCTAAAAAATCTACAAAGCCTTGTGGGCAAATTAAACTTTGCCAGTTTTGCTGTACCCAAGGGCAGACTTCACTTTCGAGATACGCTGCTATTTCTGAACAAGATCCTAAAAGAAATGCCTGTCAGCAGTGTCAACAGTTATGTCTTACCCGTAGGGGTACGGGAGGATCTAAAATGGTGGCTTGTAAACTGTCATCGGGCCTCCCCAATTCACTACCCACCACCGTCACATTTTCTGGCTACAGATGCCTCGGACATAGCGTGGGGTGCTCAGCTCGACAGTCACACGATGTCAGGACCGTGGACAAAACAAGAACAGAACCTTCATTGCAACCAAAAAGAAATGCTCGTAATTCTAAAAACTGTGGACGAGCAGGGTGCACACTTGTTCAAGTCAACGGTCCTAGTACAGTGCGACAACAAGACTGTTGTAGCATTCTTACGAAACGAGGGCGGAACCAGGTCCGTACCTTTGATGCGGATAGCCAAAAAGGTTTTTCGTCTATTAGACCACCACCAGATCAATTTAAAAATCCAGTACATTCCGGGCAAATACAACAGCCATGCAGATCACCTTTCACGCCATCGCAGTCTCCCAGAATGGCATCGGCTCCCTCAATGCACATTGAAGATTTTCAAAAACTACGGAGTACCAATGATAGACCTATTCGCATCAGAACGAGCAAAGGTGGTAAGCAACTATGTTTCACTGGACCAGAACGATACTCACGCGATTTACCACGATGCATTTTCCCGAATCTGGAATTACCCTCTAGCTTGGGTATTTCCACCACCTTACCTGATTCCCAAGGTGCTACAGCACCTCAACTCGGCATCCGGTGTGTTTCTCATAGTAGTCCCGAGGCGGGAGAAAGTGTTCTGGAGACCAGACCTAAAAGCCCATGCGTTAGCGTCTCCGTTCACGATCGAGAATCTACATTTGCACCTGATAGACACAGTGACAGGCCTCCCACCCCCCAAAGTTCACGAGATGACAATGGAAGTGTGGAAATGTGGGGGTGGTCAAAGAATTTAACCGAATGGACTGAATCTCAACTACAGCTCTTAAAAGGCTCATGGCGCCTGTCTACTAAAAAGACCTACAAAGTAGCATGGAATAGGTGGCTTAAGTGGACAGCACAACATGGATTAAATCCATTGCAGCCAACAGGTTCAGATTTATCTCGCTTTCTAGCAGATTTACATATCGTAGATGGTTTGGCATATAATACTATTTTACTACACAAATCCGTTGTCTCTACCCTATCAAATTTCGATAATGCTGATAAATTAAGTTCTCATGTGTTAGTCCGTCACATCTTAAAAGCAATCGCTTTAAAAAAGCCCGTGTCTCGAAAACCTACTGTATGGAATATAGATAAGCTGGCCTCATTTTTAGGAAGTTATTCTGTAGACGAGAATAGTATTTTTGCAACGTGCAGACATACAGCAACGCTTTTACTACTCTGTTCGGGCCGCAGGGTGCATGATTTGACGTTGTTAGCCGTGGACTCAAAGCACTTGTCCGAAAATGATGGTTGTTTGATCCTATGGCCCTTGTTTGGATCCAAAACAGATACCGCTACATATAGACAGTCTGGCTGGAGATTGTCTTCTAACCCTACCAACAAAAAGTTAGACCCTGTATTCTGGGTTAAACATACAATATCTTTACTAGAAGAAAAACGTCAAACAGGATGTCAAAATCTGTTTATTAATATCAAAGGACAGCCAAGGGCCGCGTCTCGCACAGTTATCGCTGGATGGGTAAAATCCTTGCTATCGGAGGCAGGAGTAGTAGATTCAGCTGGCAGTATACGTTCTGCCGTTGCGTCCAAAAATTGGTCTGATAGTTGCCCCCTAGATGAAATCATGTCTAGAGGTAACTGGAGATCACATAACACTTTTGCCCGTTTTTATTGTAAAGAAGTTATGTCAACGAATACTAGCTGTAGTATCACCAGATTGTTTAATCCAACTTAAATAATTATGATTCGGTGACTTTTGTATTGATTTGTAAAGCTTCATACATACGATTAACTTACAACATAAATAATGAATCTAGCACTATAAACTGTATCTGTACCTACTTGTATTAGTATTACAGTAAGTTAGCTACCTGCTGTTTGCATCTGCAAAATAACGTAGTAAGCTGTTTAAGATTATGATTATGAATAATACTAAATATTTTCCTTGCACATCTTTTGTTTTAATTATGTATCTAGTATCTATACCTAGAACAACTCGATTTCCTATAAGTTCTAACAGCTCTCACATTGGCGTCTTTACACCAGGCGATAACAAACACGTCTCAATCTAATAAGCTTCAAATAACGGTCAAGTTATTTAATAGCAGTGTTTTACCTGAAATAAAACACATATTAAATACTTACCTTATTTGAAGCTTACATTTTAAATGCTGCCTGGTGAAGATTTTCGACTCAATGAACAGTAGAATACGACCAAGCCCGAACACGCGCTCGGTCGGGGCGCCTGGTGGGGAGAACGGATGTGCAAGGGAGACGGATAGATAAAAAGGGTAAGAAAGTGTGAAAGAGAGGAAAGAGGAAGCGGGAAAACGAGGTAGGCCACTCTCAATCTAATAAGCTTCAAATAAGGTAAGTATTTAATATGTGTTTTATTTCAGGTAAAACACTGCTATTTTATAGCATTCTATGCTGGTCAAGTTTCTTGATTCCCATCTTGAAATGATGTCAATTTATCTAGTTTACTGTCAAATTCATTAATTATTATATTATGTACTTTGTCTTAACTAATTGGTATTTAATTATATTAAATGTCAGATATTTATAATATTACTAGCTGCGCCCCGTGGTTTCACCCGCGTAGTGATGAAAAATGGTGATGATGATGATGATGAAAAGTAAGCCTATGTCACTGTCTGGCTCTTGAACTATACCCATGCAAAAAATCAGGTTGATCCGTTGTTCCGTTGCAGCGTGAAAGAGGAACAAACATCCATACATACAAACTTTCGCATTTATAATATTAGTAGGGTTAGTTGGTTATTGACATCGGCTCTGCTGTATACTTTCCAGGTTGCCTTCCGGCATAGCCCTATGTCTGTCTTATGTCTAAAATAGGTTGCATTGATTTAGTAGTGGGCACCAAACTGAGCTAGGCGATCTCTTGGTGACCCAGAAAAGATTTCTTCATTATTATTTCAGCCATAGGACTACTATTACTATGTGACCAACCCTGAAATGACGAAAAAAAACACATACAGGCCGAATTGAGAACCTTCCTCCTTTTTCGAAGTCGGTTAAAAATCAGCTGTTCCATTCTTTTGTGGTGAGTCAATGAACGTTTTTATGGAACAGCTGATTTTTTCATAATTTCAGGTTTGGTCCCATAGTAAAAGTTGTTCATAATAATGAGTACAATGACCTCCTTTCAGTTTAGTACACCCTTTCCACGTAACCGTGTATCATAATAAAAAACCTGAATATGCATGCAGTGTTGAGGATGACTGCATTAATAATTATTATTTTTTGTTTAATTAAGTAGGTATATATAGGTACGCAGCGCGCCGCTGTTACTTTTCAGTTACTTACTATTTGTACAATGCAGTTGGGTTATATTTTTTTAATAATTTAAGTTAAGTAGGTACTTGTACGATTGTTTCATAATTATTCATGAATTTGTTCTACTCATAAATAGGTGCTACATGACTACATGACTATATTATTATGAGTACAAATATATATATATATACAGGTTCAAGATAGGATACTTCTAAAAATTTCGGAAAGTTAGTATGTGTAGGATTATACTTTTTGCTTCTGAAAATTTCGTAAAATAAATACTTCAAGGTGTAATTCGTTTTGGTGAGTAGGTAATAGTAAATAGGTCTGATTAAAAAGGTGCTATTCGCATGACCTTTTCAGTTACCCACTCAACAGTAAAATAAACAAAATGATACGGTCTCTAGTTCAAAGGTTAGGTAGCCGCAAATTATGCGAATAATTTAACATAAACATGCTCCAAACCACGCGCGGAAACTACAGATGACTGATAGCTGTGATTATTTATCTCAAAACTTATCTGATAAGCATCGCTCTTAGTTAAAACATAGTTTAATATTGCGAATCTGATATAAAAGTTTGATCATGCACAGTAGTTCTTCAAAACTCCCTTTTTTCGTCTCATAACTCAAATAATTTTACGTACCCGCCATGGTAAGCTCTCGGAAAGTCACGTAGCACTAGTGCTGAGCGGTTTCACAGGTTTATCCTCGAAAATCTTGGAATTAATCGACAAATAGCGATGGAAATGAAAAACAACGTCACAGATCAACGGAAGCGTACTCGCTACGCGTTTGACAAGTGATATTGCTATCTGAGAACTGCAGAGAACTGAGAACGTACTGAGAACGAGTCTGTGACGAGAAGGAAGTGAAGTGGAAAAGAAAATTAGGTTTTTTTTTCGCCCATTACTGTTCATACTAAAGCTATTGAAGCCATACCGCCGTGTCATTATTTTACTGTCTACACGGTTTACGTCAGAAAAAAGTCAGTTGTCATTTGTTTTGTGACTTTCAGTTTAAAAAAAATTGAAATATTTCCGTTGCAGCGCTTGGCTGTGTTATTTTTTATGTATTATTCAATTTAGTATATTTATTGTTAGTGTTATAAATTAAAATGGCTTCGTTTGACCTAAACACGCTAAACTCCGCGCTTGAAAACTCCGAACAAATACCTACTGGTGTTGACTTTTCCGGAAAATCATTGAAGTTAGACTCTGCAAAAGATGGTATGTAATTATTTATATGTATGAATTTCTTGTAAAGATACTGTTTAAATTCGTTATTCATGCTTCAAACTATTAAATCGTTACATTTTGGGAAATAAACCGACCATTCTCATGTTTACAAAACATAACCTCGAAGTACACAAACTTAATATAATCAATTTATAATATTAATCCACTGACTTTTTACCTACTTCATTCTGTCGTCAATCTTAAATTATTTCTTTAATTTAATCAATGAATGATGTGGTTACTGGTATACCTTAACTAACATAGGAAAGGTACATATACGCTGGTTAAAACGCCTAATGCAGTTAGTATGTCTGGCCGTCACTCAGTCAGTTTCTTATGATTAAGGCTGAAACAGCGTAAGGCCTAACGCCAACTGTGAGTCGCGGTGGCGTCTTGGCAAACAAGCAACCATGGAATAGCCTACAATTCCCAGTTTACCATGACTTCTAAATTGTCGCGTCCACTACTTGTAACTTAAATAAATGAATTACAATCTAGAACCTACCGAAAGTACTTTGCAAACATTATTGTGTTTCGGGAGACCAATGTTTCCAGTGAAATTATTTATTCATTTGTATTGATGATGGTTACTTGTGTAGCGGGCATTTTCCGCAACTAGACCATTCACTGGCCCATTTTGCGTCACCCGGCTGTAGCTAGTTCAGCCACCCGGTCTCCTCCAGGAAAGCCAGCAGCTCGCTTATGCCTGCGCAGACTTCCCAGAGTGTCCTTGGTGATCCGAGGATAGTGTTTTGTTGTTCTTCCACGCTGCTGCACTCCAGCGGCATATGTGCGGCCGTTTCATCAGTCTCCAGACACCCTCTACATAGGGGACTGTCTGTAACCCCAATTTTAAAAAGGTGTTTGATGATGGTGTTCCATTCCAAATAATGTCCATCCATAAAATTTTCCAAAAATATTTAATGTACAAAAACTGTAGCCTAGCTAAGGCTACAGTTTTATTATAAGTATAGATAGGCGAGCAGCATAGGCTTAAGCGCCTATCCTAGCAACCCGCCTCGGCTTCTCACGGTTGAAAACCGCATCAAAATCCATTGCGTGGTTTAGGAGAAGTTAGCGAATATATAGACAGACGGGGAAAGCAACTATCTTATACTATGTAGAGAGTATTATCTTCTCTATTCTTATCCATCTGTCCAGTTTGTTTTCAAATGCCTTTATTGTTTCCAGGCTGTAGTGTTAGTACATACACATACTGGGCGATTTTTATTACCCCACTAGCGACCCGCCCGCCCAGCTTCGCACGGGTGTAATTTACGTGCGAAGCCGGGGCAGGTCGCTAGTTATATATATAAACCTTCCTTGAAAATGTATCTAACTGATGGTGAAAACCGCATCAAGGTTTAGGAGGAGTTAGCGGCCATACAGACAGACAGACAGATGCGGAAAGTGACTTTAATTTATACTATGTAGAGATATAGCGCAACTTTGTCATGTTACCCTAAC
The DNA here is from genome assembly GCA_932305915.1 of Agriopis marginaria. NCBI lineage: Eukaryota > Metazoa > Arthropoda > Insecta > Lepidoptera > Geometridae > Agriopis > Agriopis marginaria. The sequence continues at coordinate 3,865,994 of OW029942.1, read as the reverse complement.
TTCAGCCTACATAAACCAAAGTCTGTTCAGGGTTTTCCCAGTGGGCGATGATTCTTTAAGACCAGGGGAGGTTTCAGTAGGGAAAATAAAGTTGGGAGGTAGACTGATGCCATTCTTGCCACATGGCATGATGCTGCTGGTAAAAGCGAGTTAAACAAAAATTTCTTTCATTTTCAGCCCAACCAATTGTGGAAGCTATCAACTCTTGCCCGAATCTGCAATACCTGACGCTGACAGGCAACACGCTGGGCGTGACTGCAGCTGAAGCTATCTCACAGGCCTTGGCACAGCATCCAGAGCTGAAGATATGTCGCTTCTCCGATATGTTCACCGGGAGGATGAAGACGGAGATTCCTCCTGCATTGGTAAACTATAGACATGACTGCATGGATACACAGATCAGTAGCCTCAAGTCAAAAGGAATTCACTGTACTTTTTAGGGTTCCGTACCCAAAAAATATAAACGGGCCCTATTACTAAGCTTACGCTATCTGTCCATCTGTCTGTCTGTCCTACCTTTAAACGGCTGTATCTTTCGAACCGTAATAGATACCAAGTTGAAATTTTCAAAAAATATGTAATGTTACAACGGATTAACTAAGAAATAATAAAGTCAACAAGTAAAAACTAAAATAGGGATACAACCCCTACAATTTTTTTTTTCAATCAACTTTTTGTCAATGCCAAACCATGCCAACGATTATAGTAAAATAACAAATAATCAATACTGGCCAAGCGAGAGTCTGTGAGAAATTTCTAATCCGGTTCTCGTATGATCATCGAAGTTAAGCAACATCGGGCGTGGGCACTTTTAGTAATTGGGTCCCGTTTACAACCTCTGGGTACGGAACCTAGAAATTTAACAAAAAAGAGTATACTTTTCTTGTCCTAACTCCAAAGTTGTGTGGAGATTAGATCATCATCATCATCAGCCAGAAGACGTCCACTGCTGAACATAGGCCTCCCCCTTTAACTTCCGCACTGAACGACAGCCTGCCTTTTGCATCCACTGGATGGCAGTGACTCTCACAATTTCGTCAGTCCAGCTAGTGGGAAAACGTAGCGTAGGTAGGCCACCTACGCTACGTTTTCCTGTCTCCACTCAAGAACCTTTCTTCCCCATCGGTTATCGGTTCTTCGAGCGATGTGCCCTGCCCATGGCCAAGCACTTCAACTTGCAAATTTTAATGCTTCTTTGGCGAATATCCTCATTGGAGATTAGATGCTTCGATATAAAACCGTTAACTCCAATTCCACTACTACAATTCCAGAGTGCCCTAGGAGAAGGCATGATACAAGCAGGCGCTCGTCTCTCGGTGCTGGACCTCAGTGACAACGCCTTCGGACCAGTCGGTGTCCAGGGGCTCGCTAAACTACTGCAGAGTGATGTGTGCAGTGAACTAGAGGTAACTGGGCTAGATACACCATGTTTTTGGACCTCCCTTTTCACCTGACTGCGCAAGAAGGAAGCTTATGTTTTTCGTGTGTATGTATTTATTTTTTAACGCGGATAAGTCTGCGTTTGACCACCAACTCGCCTGTTGGTAAGCGACGATGTGGTCGAAGATGAAGCATGCAGACTTAGAAGATACCTATTCACTCTGGCTTTGAAAAGGCCCGGGTTATATCTGTCAGGAAACAAGGAAGGTGGCATGTATGTATGTATGATGGTTTCTTTGGCACAACCTACAGCCTAAACCGCTTAATGGATTCCGACATGTGAGGTGTCATTTGAATTTTTTAATAGTGGAGCATAGGGTAATTAGGGTACAAGAAATCAAGATAGTGTCTGCGAAAAAAAAAACCGGACAAGTACGAGTAGGACTCGCACTCTGAGGGTTCCGTTAGATGAAACCCTCAGAGAGCGAGTCCAAACAAAAAAAAACAACATAAAAGTTGAAATATTGAAAGACAAACTTAACTTTGTAGTGGACAATAAGGTTATTCCATACATTCTAACTACAAAATGTAAGTTTGTAATAGTAAAACAATTCTTTTTTAATGATTTAACTTCAAATTTATGACCTTCGGATTTATTCCTTTATATGTGCTGTGAGACCTTGCCTCTTGCCAAATTTCATGATTCTAGGTCAATGGGAAGTACTTTATAGGTTTTGATTTCCTTGTAAAATCGCAAAATATGCTACATAAATGGTCATATCTTTTGATCACGTAAACTTACTAGTTTGATTTTTTCACAGCTGAAAGAAACCATAGATTTGAATTTTTTGATATAAATTTCAACTTAATATTTTTACGCGTTCTTGCGAAAAAGGGTCTTGACAGAAGGACAACAAAGTGATCCTATAAGGGTTCCGTTTTTTCCTTTTGAGGTACGGAACCCTAAAAAAGTTAATATTGTAAACTTTGCTAAATGACCTATTTACCATAATTATGTTGAACTCACTCAACAGATTTCAAAAATATATAACACTACTATGAAATACTGAGTAGTTTCCGAGATAAAGCGGTATGAAAGCGCTCTGTATCTACTACGTGTATATGTATAGATAGGTACGCAGCGCGCCGCTGTTACTTTTCAGTTACCTACTATATATACAATGCGGTCAGGTTATATTTTTTTACAATTTAAGTTATGTGTGTGATCCGCTAGACCAGCCTTTTCCAAAGTGGGCGATAACGCCCCCTTGTGGGCGCTAACGCCTCCTTGTGGCCGCTGCAGGCCTAAAGGGGGGCGGTAAGAGACCCAGAAAAAAAAAAAAATCGAATTAATGTTTAATCTCCGCTAATATAGCTCACAATAATTGATTAATTTAATTTGAAGTTAAAGTGGTTTTTAAGTAGGTGAAAATATGGGGGCGCTAAAAAATAATTTATTCTCAAAGTGGGCGGTAGACAAAATAAGTTTGGGAACCCCTGCGCTAGACTATGGAATGCACTGCCCATGTGGGTGCTTCCTGATAGATATAATCTGGAAGTCTAAGTGAGTCGGTTTCTTCTAGGCAGAAGTGGTCCATCACATCATAATCTTAACAACAGGCGAGATGATGCCTAAACACAAGCCATTTTTCAAATAATTTTTTTTTATCTTGGCTATGGTCGCCGGATGCTTTGGCGAAAGTCAACATACTAATAGGAAGTGAAATCGATACTAATATTACAAAGAGGAAAGATTTGATTGTTTGTTTGTTTCCATTGAATAGGCTCCGAAACTACTGAACTGATTTGAAAAATTCTTTCACTGTTGGGAAGCTACACTATCCCCAAGTGACCTAGGCTATATTATATTATCCAAAAAAATTGGCATCCTTACTAAAACTCCAATAGTACCCGTGCGAAGCCGGGGCGGACCGCTAGTCTATACTAATATTATAAAGAGGAAAGATTTGATTGTTTGCTTGTTTGTTTGTTTGTTTGCATTGAATAGGCTCCGAAACTACTGAACCGATTTGAAAAAATCTTTCACCGTTGGGAAGCTACAGTATCCCCGGGTAACATAGGCTATATTATATTTTCAAAAAAATAGGGATCCTTACTAAAACTCCAATAATGTAACCCAAGGTGTAAAAAAATAAGATTTACAATTTTAACTATGTATGTTTGACAGTTCTAAGACAGGACAACGTCTGTCAGGTCAGCTAGTAAATTATAAACCCATCTTTTACAGGAGCTCCGTCTAAACAACAACGGTTTGGGCATAACGGGTGGTAAGTTGCTAGCTTCAGCACTCACGGCAAGCCCGAGACGACTGAAGATATTCATCGCGGGACGGAACAGACTTGAGAACGATGGAGCCACTGCCCTTGCCAAAGTTTTTAAGGTAAGACTAAGTAAGCTGGCGTAAGAAGGTTGGAGGAGGAGGAGGAGGAGGAATATTTGAGAGTGGATTTCGTTAAATTACTAGAAAGAAGATAAATTTTATTAGACACCGTTCATCATCATCATCCACACTTCGCCTTCCTTATTCCCACTGCTGGGTATAGGTCTCTCTCTTGCTATGCTTATTTTTATGGAAATAAAATTTATTAACTAGCTGCGCCCCGCGGTTTCACCCGCGTAATGAGGAAAAATGGTGATGGTGATGATGATGATGAAAAGTAGCCTATTTCACTCTCTGGCTCTTGAACTATACCCATGCAAAAAAATCAGGTCGATCCGTTGTTCCGTTGCAGCGTGAAAGAGGAACAAACAAACCAACAAACAAACACACTTTCGCATTTATAATATTAGTATGATTTATTTATGCCATCTGCCTCGGTCCTGTGGTAATCTAGTCCAGGTTCGACCCGCGATAGTAATAATACCGTCGACCCATCAGTAAGTCAGAGTAAGTCAGTTAGATGATTATGATCATCACATTGATTGATTGTACTGAATAAGCTTGTCAAGTTCCACTAACACTATCTATTGTTCCACAGAATATGGGCACGCTAGAAGAGGTGGCCATGCCTCAAAACGGTATCTACCACGTGGGCGTATCAGCTCTCTCCGATGCCTTCAAACATAACCCCCAGCTTAGCCGGTTGAACCTCAACGACAACACTGTGGGCGTGAAGGGTGCTGCGGCGGTTGCTGATGCATTGCCTAAGTAAGTCGGTATGTGTGGGGATGTGTGTGAAAATATGGGGAATGAGTGTGGGTGTGAAAATATGAGGAGGTGTATGAAAATGTGGGGATGTGTTAGAATGTAGGGCAGATAATTAAAGAAAATGTGGGGAAATGTGTGAAAATGTAGGGATGTGTGAGAATGTGGGGAAGATTGTAAAAATGTGGGGTTGTGTGAGAATGTAGGGAAGATTGTAAAAATGTGGGGATGTGTGAGAGTGTAGGGAAGATAATTAAAGAAAATGTGGGGAAATGTGTGAAAATGTAGGGATGTGTGAGAATGTGGGGAAGATTGTAAAAATGTGGGGATGTGTGAGAATGTAGGGAAGATTGTAAAAATGTGGGGTTGTGTGAGAATGTAGGGAAGATTGTAAAAATGTGGGGATGTGTGAGAGTGTAGGGAAGATAATTAAAGAAAATGTGGGGAAATGTGTGAAAATGTAGGGATGTGTGAGAATGTGGGGAAGATTGTAAAAATGTGGGGATGTGTGAGAATGTAGGGAAGATTGTAAAAATGTGGGGATGTGTGAGAGTGTAGGGAAAATATAAAAAATATGGGGAAGCCTGTGAAAATGTAGGGAAGTGTGAGAATGTAGGAAATATTGTAAAAATGTGGGGATGTGTGAGAATTTAGGGAAAATAGAAATAATATGGGAAAGCATGTGAAAATATAGGGAAGTGTGAGAATGTAGGGAAGGTTGTAAAAATGTGGGGATGTGTGAGAATGTAGGGAAGATTGTAAAAATGTGGGGTTGTGTGAGAATGTAGGGAAGATTGTAAAAATGTGGGGATGTGTGAGAGTGTAGGGAAGATAATTAAAGAAAATGTGGGGAAATGTGTGAAAATGTAGGGATGTGTGAGAATGTGGGGAAGATTGTAAAAATGTGGGGATGTGTGAGAATGTAGGGAAGATTGTAAAAATGTGGGGATGTGTGAGAGTGTAGGGAAAATATAAAAAATATGGGGAAGCCTGTGAAAATGTAGGGAAGTGTGAGAATGTAGGAAATATTGTAAAAATGTGGGGATGTGTGAGAATTTAGGGAAAATAGAAATAATATGGGAAAGCCTGTGAAAATGTAGGGAAGTGTGAGAATGTAGGAAATATTGTAAAAATGTGGGGTTGTGTGAGAATTTAGGGAAAATAGAAATAATATGGGAATGCATGTGAAAATATAGGGAAGTGTGAGTATGTAGGGAAGGTTGTAAAAATATGAGGATGTGTGAGAATGTAGGGAAAATAGAAAAATATGGGGAAGTGTGTGAATGTAGAGAAGATTGAGAAAATATGGGGAAGTGTGAAAATGTGCGGAGCTTTTTGAAATTACACAATACATTTTACTAAAACAATAATGCCCTGATTTACAGGTTACGGAATCTGAAAGCGGTCAACTTTGGAGACTGTCTATTGAAAAGCAAAGGAGCTAAGGCGCTGGCGAAAGCGTTTAAAGATAACGCGTTACTAGTTGAGGTAAGCACTGAAGCTACTAACCCCACGTCATGGGGTATTGCAGCGTTTCACACCGCATGTGGTTCGCACCACAGTGTGAATCGCTCAAGTGCTCTAAATCGATTGTGCCTTTTGAACCGCAGTGTGAATGGCCAAATTTTTTTCATACTGGATCCATTTGGATCGCAGCTTGAATCGGCGATGTATTTATTTTCGATTGTAAATACTCTATTTATAAATAACTAGCAACGCATTCTGGCTTCGCACGGGTGTAAGTCTTATTTTTTTACAGCTTGGGTTACATTATTGTAATTTTAGTAAAGATATATTTTTTTTAATATAATATATAATATGATATATATTGGCTATTAAAATAGCCAATATTAATCAGTGATAATGTAGCACTCAAATGGTGAAAGAATTTTTAAAATCAGTCCAGTACTTTTTGAGCCAATTCGTTACAAACATACTTACATACAAATCTTTCCTCTTTATAATATTAGTATAGATAATAAATTGTGGGTGATTCACACTACGGTGTGCGAAAAGCTCAATTGATTTATAACACACTACCGGTCCGCCCCTGCTTCGCACGGGTATAGATTATAGCCTATGTCACCCGGGGATAGTGTAGCTTCCCGTCAGTGGAAGAATTTTTCAAATCGGTTCAGTAGTTTCGGAGCCTATTCAATGTAAACAACAAACAATCAAATCTTTCCTCTTTATAATATTAGTATATAGACAAACGATACACACCATGGTGCGAACCAAGAGCGGTGTGAAAAACTGCAGTACCCCTTTATAAGTGCACAGTACTTGAAGAAAAGAGTGAATAGACACCTCATGGGCAAGCTTGCTCCATTTTAGACCAAACTATAGCCCATTTCAGCATATACATTTACAAAAACGTTTTTGTTTTCAGTCTGTAGACCTGAGCCACAATGAAATCGGACACGAAGCGTGCATGGAGGTAGCCGAGGCGCTGACTGTACTTCCGGACAGTCAGGATCGACTTACAAGAGTTGTCCTAGCCGGTTAGTACTCTGTGAATCATATTCATATATCACTCTACTAGCTGCGCCCCGCGGTTTCACCCTCGTAGTGATGAAAAATGGTGATGATGATGAAAAGTAGCCTATGTCACTCTCTGGCTCTTGAACTATACCCATGCAAAAAATCAGGTCGATCCGATGTTCCGATGCAGCGTGAAAGAGGAACAAACATCCATACATCTATACACCCATACATACAAATCGCGTTTATAATATTAGGAGGTTAGCCGAGAGGTCCCTCAATCTTTTTGTTATATATTACTAGCAACGCACCCGGTTTTGCACGGGTGTAAGTCTTATTCCCGGGGATAGTGTAGCTACCCAACAGTGAAATAATTTTTCAAATCAGTTCAGTAGTTTCGGAGCCTATTCAATGCAAACAAACAAACAAATCTTTCCTCATTATAATATTATAGTATACTAGTAGGCCGCCCCTGCTTCGCACGGGCGAAGCCGGGATATATAGCCTATGTCAACCGGGGATAGTGCAGCATCCCAACAGTGAAAGAATTTTTCAAATCGGTTCAGTAGTTTCGGAGCCTATTCAATGCAAACAAACAAACAAACAATCAAATCTTTCCTCTTTATAATATTAGTATAGATAGATAAACCTTCTGTGAAAATGTATCTAACTGATGGTGAAAACCGCATCAAAGTCCGTTGCGTGGTTTACGAGGAGTTAGCGGCCATACAGACAGACAGACAGACGCGGAAAGCGACTTTAATTTATACTATGTAGAGATAGAGATAATAATCTATTTGCGCAAACATCATGATCGTTTACAATAATTACCAGGCCTAGCTAAAAGGACAATAAAAATTATTTGAAATTTGAATTTCCAGCCATATGTGAAACGTACCACCTTAATTGACGTTCCTAAGTAAAACTCTATATTTACAGGCAACAGCTTGGGCAGTGCAGCGTACAAGAACTCGATGCGAGAAAAATTAGGCGCGTGCGCAGAACTCAGCGGAGACGAGGGAAGCGACGACGAATGTAAGTACTTTATTGTAGATCAACCCAATCAGCCTTTTAACAGTCCACTGCTGGACTTTTAGCCTACCCCCGAAAGGGTGATTGGGCCATATCCACCACGCTGGCCCAGTTGCGGGTCGGTGGATTCACATACGCCATTAAATTCCTTCTCCGTACGTATGCAGGTTTCCTCACTATGTTTTCCTTCACCGAAAAGCCAGTGGTATGAAAATCCGTACATAAGATCCAAAGAGCTCATTGGTACGGGCCCGGGGTTTGAACCCGTGTCCTCACGCTTTCAAATCTAGCGAGCTCCCAACGTGGGCTCATTATAGATAAGCCTATTTAATACAAAATAATATCTTAATATTGATTTTGAAGTCGGGTGCGACTAACAAAAGAAAATTTGAATCTAAGTTTGATAATAAAATATAATTCCCGCTCGACTTCAAAATCCATATAAAAATATTATTTTGTTCTTTTTTGTGGCATATTAACTTACAATGTTTGTGTTTTTTGGTTTTTAAGTCCAGTTTTTTAAACGATAATCTATACTAATATTATAAAGAGGAAAGATTTGTTTGTTTGTTTGTTTGCATTGAATAGGCTCCGAAACTACTGAACCGATTTGAAAAATTCTTTCACTGTTGGGATGCTACACTATCCCCGGGTGACATAGGCTATATTATATTTTGAAAAAAATTAGAGATCCTTACTAAAACTCCAATAATACCCGTGCGAAGCCGGGGCGGACCGCTAATCTATACTAATATTATAAAGAGGAAAGATTTGATTGTTTGTTTGCATTGAATAGGCTACGAAACTACTGAACCGATTTGAAAAATTCTTTCACTGACGGGAAGCTACACTATCCCCGGGTGACATAGGCTATAATCTATACCCGTGCGAAGCTGGGGCGGGCCGCTAGTTTATTAATAATTTAATTTACTTGTACCTTTAACTTATGCTTATCGAACCCCGTTTTGTTTCTAGATGTAACAGATTCTGAATCAGACGATGCCGAGTCGGACGCGGAATCAGATGCGTCCGACAAGACGGAAGACAGTGCGACGGAGGATTCGCGGGACCTCTCGGGGACTGTACTGGACCTGCGTGAGGTCACCATTGATACTTCCAGTGAGTACACATTTAGTTTTTGTAGTGGTAGGCCTCTACACTACTGTCCCGATAGGGAAGAAAGGTTCTTGAGTGGAGACCATGAACCGGAAGACGCGGCGTAGGTAGGCCTCCCACTAGATCAGGGGTTCCCAAGGTGGGCGATAACGCCCCCTTGTGGGCGCTGCAGGCCTAAAGGGGGGCGGTAAGAGATTTTTTTTTATTTGTAATTTCATTTAGCTAGGAGGCCTCTTAGACACCGACTGCATGAGCTCTCGACTGTCAACTACAACTTGTGAACATCAACTAATATTAGTTAAGAGATTGCACAAACTCGGTTCGATATTTTTTAGCGCCCCCATTTTGAAAATATTGGGGCGCTAAAAAATAATTTATTCTCAAAGTGGGCAGTAGACAAAATAAGTTTGGGAACCCCTGCACTAGATGGACCGATGACATTGTGAGAGTCGCGGGCATCCAGTGGATGCAGATGGCAGGCTTTTGTTCAGTATGGGGGTTAAAGGGGGAGGCCTATGTTCAGCAGTGGACGTCTTCCGTCTGTAAGACAGAGATCAAGAAAGATTTCACATCACACACAATCAGCTAGTAAACGTCCACTGCTGAACAAAGGCTTCCCTCTTAAAGAGGGGCGTTGTTTGTAATGCTACGATAGACACCATGACAAGATTTTGTTACTTTTTGGAAATTTACACTCATTGATTTTATATCTTCAATAATGTGAAAATGTGCGAGAGAGAAAGCTGCAGAGGGTATACAGGTCCCTTAAATATAGTTATTAACCGTCGATTATTCTTTGTTCCATTACTATTATTTAAGCACATATTATGTACTTCTTTTTTGGCAAATAAATATTATTGTTATTATTGTTGTTAAATAATATTTTATTTGTTCCAGTGGTAGAGGAAGTAGAGACGGACGTGAGTAAGTTCCTGATGGAACCTACGGCAGATAACTTGAGGAAACTCGGACCGAACGCAGCTGAGGTCATTGACACGCATTTACAGGTATGTAATACCTATTTCGTTTCTGAATGAGATGCGCCTTGAAATTATAACTACACTAGCGACCCGCCCGCCCGGCTTCGCACGGGTGTAATTTACGTGCGAATCCGGGGCGGGTCGCTAGTTATATACATAAACCTTCCGTGAAAATGTATCTAACTGATGGTGAAAATCGCGTCAAAATCCGTTGCGTGGTTAAGGAGGAGTTAGCGGCCATACAGACAGACAGACTGCGGAAAGCGACTTTAATTTATACTATTTAGAGATTAGAGATATATGGTTTCCACGCAAAAACAAACCGTAAATTTTTAGGTTTCCGTACCCAAAGGGTGTAAACGGGACCCTATTACTAAGCCCTCGTTGTCTGTCTGTCCGTCGTACCTTTTAACGGCTGTATCTTTCTAACCGTAATAACAGCCAGTTGGAATTTTCACAGAATATGTACTGTTACGGCGGATTAACTAAGAAACAATAATAAACTCAAAAAGTAAAAACTAAAAGTACGCACTTTAAAATATAACAATAAATAATGGCTTACTGCAATTCGGTGACAAATTTCTGTTCATTGCCAAGTTAGAACTGGAAAATTCGGTTACTTGGATGGCATTATTATGTCTTTCACGGAATCGAAATTCCATATTTTACTAATTATGAAGTCGGTTTTTAACCGACTTCCAAAAAGAGGAGGTTAACAATTCGACTGTATGTTTTTTTTTGTATGTATGTTACGCGATTACTCAGCCAATTTACAATTGTTTTTGATGATTCTTTTTTTGGTTGGTAGGTCATACATCATAGGTGGTCCCATAAAAATTTTATCGACATTGATTTAGCGCTTTTTGAAAAATCTATAAAAATATGACAATAAGCAACGAATTCAATGTACATTGTACACTGTACAGTGCCACCAACTTAGCTGTTAAAGTGGGCAAAATTGGAACTACAGTTATTTCTTGGTGAATTACATACTTTGTTCTCCACTAGCGACGCTGTCAACTGAACAGCACACGTAGAGGAACTGTTCCTACAACAGAACTTAAAAAAAAAACAAAGAAGTGTCTCCATGATGACCGGGCCCTGTTGTTTTTCGTTAAATTTTTCATGACCATGGATACAATGTATTTCAGTCGTAATATTAAACAATATTTTCTACTTTTTAGTTTCAGTTTGTAAATGTAGGTATAGTAGTGAAGACGGTTTTTTTTTTCTAAAAATTATATTGACGCAAATTGTGGCTTAAAATTAGTAAATCTATGTAAACAACATTATTTAAATTGATGATTATTGTATTTGAGGTGGTACGGAACCCTCAGTGCGCGAGCGTGGCTCGCACTTGGCCAGTTTATTTACTATTGAATTTGTCCGCAATAAAAAGCTACTCATTCCAGGCTATAAAGAACCCGACAGACTTATCTATGTAAACAACATTATTTAAATTGATGATTATTGTATTTGAGGTGGTACGGAACCCTCAGTGTGCGAGCGTGGCTCGCACTTGGCCAGTTTATTTACTATTGAATTTGTCCGCTACAAAAAGCTACTCATTCCAGGCTATAAAGAACCCGACAGACTTCGTCCAGGCGTATGTGGAAGCGACGCTTCTGGTCTCCGGTATCCGAGGACAGACCATCGCTCACTCGTTGTACCCGCTGCTGGCGGCCGCAACAAACTCGAGACACGCCATGCAGTGGGTGCTCATTGACAGCTTACTCCGAGGACTTAAGCTAATAAAGGTATCCATTAATATCCTCGTTGTATGAAGCACCATTGCCTTCTTCATCCACGTAACCACAACAGCTGGACTGCTTTTCATCATCATTATTTTCACTACCATTTACGCCACTGGAGCAACTGTGCCAGCGCCCCAGAGCCTCACTCCGATATTTCAAGGAGTTGGGTTGGCTCGGGTAGGTGCTGGTAGGGGGAAATGCACAATACACCCCAAGCGGGGACGTCAGTGCAGGACTTATCGCCCCCATCTCGAATAAGAATATCCTCGTCTAACATATTTAAATCTGTGGATATCGGGTCACCGGTCAAAAATATCCAAACTAAAAGTAGATCATCATCATCAGCCTTGAGTGACCCACTGCTGGGTGTAGGCCTCCCTTTGTTTATGCCACTCTCCCCGGTCTCTCGCTATTCGCAGTATAGCGAGAGACCGGGGAGTATAAAGTAGATCAAAAATATCAAAACTAAAAGTAGACTAAAACTATACTAAGTTTTCTATTTAGTAATCATTGGCATCGATTCTGTTGTACCACTTACTAAACTAAACTAAACCAAATCAAATCAATTTATTTGCTAGAATATAGGTAGGTACATGATAGGTCTTAAGTTAGAATAAAGTTGCTCTATATCCAACCTTTAAGGTGTGCAAATTACAATAGGTATATTAGTAGGTACATATTATTTTTATCATCGGTTAAATTAAAAATGTCCATTACATAATACATAAAAATTTATTATTTATCTTTATGATACTCATCTATGGTATAATATGCCTTGTCAATCAGAAGCTTCTTCAATCTAAATTCAATTTGATAGGACTAAAATTATCAGCATTTGTTTTCATTTCAATATGAAAAAAGGCTTTTGGGAGACTGCTAGACTTGAAAGCGTGAGGTCGCGGGTGCAAACACCGGGTCCGTACCAATGAGCTATTTGGAGTTTATGTACGGATTTTCATACCACTGGCTTTTCGGTGAAGGAAAACATCGTGAGGAAACCTGCATACGTACGGAGAAGGAATTCAATGGCGTATGTGAATCCACCAACCCGCAACTGGGCCAGCGTGGTGGATATGGCCCAATCACCCTTTCGGGGGTAGGCTAAAAGTCCAGCAGTGGACTGTTAAAAGGCTGATGATGATGATGAAAAAAAGATAGAAACCATTTTAGAGCTGTCAAATTTAGATTAGATTATAAACTAGATTACCAGAATCGACTTCATCGTACTGAGAACATTAATTGAATAGTATAGGTATATTTCGTTTTTAGTGTGCATAGCACTAGGCATTCCTCCACCCCGGCTGCTAACACTGAGACAGAGGCAGTGGAACTTAAAAGGCTAAATACAACAACTGCAACTGGCCCATGTAAAAAAACTTGGGTAGAGTATTAAAAGTCTGAATCGAATTTGAAATTGGGCAAAAAAGTATGCAAATGCATGAGGGCACTATTTGTTTCTATTTTTTTTAAGTAAATGGAAATTTTCGTTTAAAACCACGGGGATTAGTAAAGGTAATAATAAGATTTTGAAATTGCGTATTTGTTTACGTTCTTATTGTATTCGCATAATGCGTCTTTCACGCGTTGCAAGTAACCTCAACTTAGATACGCGATGTGGAAGACGCGAATTTTATTAGTGTTTTTATTGCGCATAGCATTAGGCACTCTTCCATCTCTGCTGCTAACACAAATCTATATAAAACAACTGTTTCTATCCACAGTCGGAGGATCAAAACTACAAGATCCGATGGTCACTGCCAGAATGCTACTCCGTACTGGGTTCAGTTATCGATGCACCATACTTCGCACACTCACTGCGAGACACTTTAAGGTAAAGTTTTGAACTTCGAGATTGTTAAGTCGCAAAATGATAAAGGTTTCAAAAGTTATTTGCGCTATTGATATTGTCCTACTAAACCCACCTCAGCTGACCCGGCGTCACAGCAAGAAGGATATTGTTTTGAGGGTTCCGTACCTCAAAAGGAAAAAACGGAACCCTTATAGGATCACTTTGTCGTCCGTCTGTCAAGACCCTTTTTCTCAGGAACGCGTAAAGATATCTAGTTAAAATTTATATAAAAAACTCAAATCTACGGTTTCTTTCAGCTGTGAAAAAATCAAACTTGTAAATCTACGCGATCAAAAGATATGACCGTTTATGTCGCATATTTTGCGTTTTCACAAGGAAATCAAAACTTATAGGGTTACTTCCCGTTGACCTAGAATTATGAAATTTTGCAAGAGGCAAGGTCTCACAGCACATATAAAGGAATAATTCCGAAAGTCATAAATTTGAAGTTACATCATTTAAAAATAATTGTTTTGCTATTACAAACTTACATTTTGTAGTTGCAATGTATGGAAGAACCTTATTGTCCACTATAAAGTTAAGTTTGTCTATCAATATTTCAACTTTTTTTTTTGTTTAGACACTCGCGCTCTGAAGGTTCCATACAACGGAGTCCTCTGTCTACTTCTGGTTTTTAACATGTATGCATAATAAATGAAGTTTATGTTTAAACCCCGTCGTAAAGTAACATTAAAATTCTTTATGTAGGAACCAATGACTTGCGTGTTAAGTACGGCAGAATTTCCAATGACCTGTAATGGTTTTGTTGCAGATACTTCATCAGCAGTAAACTGGCAACCCTGCCTCCGGAAGTCAGGGAAGTGATACAGAAACATTCATCTCTGCATAGTAAATAATTGTATTTTTAATTATATTGTATGGTTTTATAAAACTTGTTTCATTTCACACTCTACTTGGTATAAAGCTGCAAAATATTTGACGTAGAGTCTTTGGCTGGCAAAAATTCCATTGTACTAGAAACCCTTTAGATATTATTACCCTTTAGATGTTTGATCATCGATCAGCCCATCTGTAGTTTTAGCGTTAAAAAGAGATAATAAGTCGCCTCATTGTATAATTTTCCTAAATTAATGTGTTTGAGCGTTAATCTATACTAATATAATATAGACCAGGGTTTCTCAACTATCACAGGTCACTGTGACCTAAACTATCACTTATACAAAATTGGAGCCACAGACAGCCCTCTGTGCCGAGGTTGTCTACAGGAGAACGAGACCGTGGAGCATGTACTACTACATTGCAAGGCCACAGAAGATATACGATTAAGGTCGAGACTACTTAAAGAAACTCAACAACTACAAGTCTCCAATACCACAACACCTGGTGAAATAGGGGTTGAGCGGTTTAGTCAGCGACCCAAAGCCATGCTTCGTTATTTTAAGGAGCTCGGCTGGTTTGTGTAGGCTGGCGGGCAAATGCACAATACACCCCAAGCGGGATGTCAGTGCAGGTCTTATCCTAATTCTAATTCAAAGTGGGGGACTTTGAATTAGAATTAGAATTAGGGTTTCTCAAACTTTCGGCTCCACGTACCCGTATTAACTAACTAATTAAATCCCCCCCCCCCCCCCCCGGAGAAAACAATAAAATTGACTGTTGAAGAAAATAATGTTTTTATTTCAATAAAAGGTAACAAATAAAGTGCCAAAAGAAATGTTTTTTTATTAATATTAATAGAGTAAAATGGAGTCAATTTTAGGAGTAATTTTGGACAATTTTAACCTTAATTCTGACTCGGCGTCAAGTTTCTGTATTTAGTTTTTATCATGACCAAGTGTGAAAACCCACTCTCACATAAGTATGTTGTAGCAAAGGGTAAAAGGAAATTCACCGCTTTGCGTGATAGTTCGGGATACTCTTCCTGTCTAGCTGCCCAAAAATCTATCAGACATCCTTTTTAAATCAGCTTGAAGAGTTTCGTCTGCGTGCCTGCCAGTCATCACGCCACCATTACGTAAATCTTGTTGCGAACCCCCTGCCGTCGAATGGCGAACCCCTAGGGGTTCGCGTACCCCCAATTTTATAATTTTGATGACTATGTTAAACTGCCTGAAATATTAATGGATTCGTCCATAAATATTTCAGGCAGCTGCGTTAATAAATAATTATTAATGAATTAATTTGACATAGGAAATACTGACATAATATATTGTAATACATTTTTGCTCATAATATTTTTAATTGAATAAGATTATTTAATTTGAATTATGTACACATAATAATATTATTAACATATACTGTTTATATAAGTTTATATACATCGATGTAGAAAGTGTACTGGAGAAATTTGACTTGTAACTATGGAGTTATTAATAAAGAATTGTATTGTATTGTATTGTACCCCACTTTGCGAAACCCTGATATAGAGGAAAGATTTTATTGTTTGTTTGCATTGAATAGGCTCCGAAACTACTGAACCGATTTGAAAAATTCTTTCACTGTTGGGAAGCTACACTATCCCCGGGTGACATAGGCTATACTAAATTTTCAAAAATTATAGGATCATTCTCGATAGATCCAATGCTAAGATCCATAATGGATCTATAGAGATTTTTTTTCTCTTTAGATCCCATTATAAAATTATGGATCTACCGAGAATTTTTTTTCTCACTAGATCTATTAGTAGTTCCTCGATCCTTACTAAAACATCAATAATGTAACCCAAGGTGTAAAAAAATAAGAATTACACCCGTGCGAAGCCAGGGTGCGCTGGTAATATGTAATAAAGCTGCATTATTATTTATTAAAATACAATAGCCATTTATTCCGTATTTTTTACATAACTTGAATAAATTTCTACACAATGACCCTCAATTCGGTGTGCCTTTTGGCATAGGTTTTTTCCATTGCTCTCTATCATCTGCCACTCTTGTCCAGTATGACCCCAGGGTCAACCGAATTCTATCTTGATAGAAGTCAGCCTTCTTGTGCTGTCCCTTGGGTACCAGAGTGACTAGCTTACTCCATGTTTGATGGACGTGGCATGAATGCAACGTAGCATATGTCCTGCCCAGCCTCATTTTTGATGGTCAATATAGGCAAGTTTCATTTTTAATGCCATAGGTGGCAAACATTCAGACGGGCCTGATGGTAAGCAGTCACCGTCGCCTATGGATACTTGTAACACCAGAGGCATCACAAATACGTTGCCGATCCTTCAGGACTATTAACTCAATGTCAATGAATATAGAATATCGGCAACTTTGGTTTTGTTTCTTTGTATTTGTAATTTTATATCTCAATCTTACCCCCAACATACTGTCTAGTCTCTGCACCTTTTTTTATCGCGAATAAGTCCGCGTTTGACCACCAACTCGCCTGTTGGTAAGTGACGATGTGGTTGAAGATGAAGCATGCAGACTTAGAAGATACCTATTCACTCTGGCCTTGAAAAGGCCCAGATTATATCTCTCAGGAAACAAGGAAGCTGGCAGGTTGTTTCAATCCTTGGCTGTACAGATTAGAAACGTAGTATCGCAATGTTTGGTATGTATCCGAGGAAAATCCACAATGTGTAGGTGGTAGTGGGCTGATTTCCTCTACTTGTCCTGTAGTAGAAAGAGGATGGTAGGATAAGGTCATGTAGCTCCTATGCACATTCTCCAAAATGAATCTTGTAGAAAATTTACAGACTCGCAACTTAGTTCACAGTTTTGATATCAGACCACCATTAATCAGAATCATCGAGTTCAATTTTGTTAGGAAAAATAACCGATTCGTAAACCTCTAAAGGATTCTTTTCTACACTCGTTGAGCTATGGACAACACTTTCACTGGCATACATACATTTCGTTCTCGCTTTAGTTAGCTCATTCTGGAATTGGACTTGCAAATCTAATGCTATGTTGATTGGTAGCCTTCGAAGTTGCGCTGCCATGCTTTGACCGAAGAAATAAAATTCGTCTTCTTGCCTTGTATTTGAATTGGGTACACTGTCAAAATTTCTTGACGAATCAACTCTCAATTCTATAGAACTATTTGTTGCGTCAAATTTTCTTGATGAACGTTTCGATTTCACATTTGAGGTTACATTTGTACTGTCAGCGATTCTTAAAGAATCTTCCCAGTTGCTTGACGAGTCATATTGTCCCCATTCGTGCTCACTCCACAAGTCATCTTGATTTTGTTCACTCGAAAAAGTACTCACTGATCTTTTTGAAACACGTTTTTCTATCCGCTTTGATGCTTTGGTTCCAGTATTGGTTTTGCGTTTTTTTGGTGGTATTTTTGTGTCAGAATCGTCTTCATCTTGTTCGCTCCACGAAACTGTGTTATTTCTTTTAGAGACTGTTTTTTCTTTTCGCAACGCAGATTCTATTTCTGACCGTAGTCTACTTTTTCGTAGGTTCTTTTTTGTGTGAACGTTTTCTTTAGTTTTTGTGTCGCTCCATCTCCGTTCTGCTGCCAATGTATATATTTTTTTCAACTTCTTTTGTGACGGTTCAGGGTCCTGAGATGGATCATTGGGTTCTTCTTCTTTGACTTTAACACATTCTTTTACTGGAGCCTGTAAAAGATGAGTTTTAAATCATTACTCGTTATAGAGGTTTGCATGCTGATGTCAAAATAAAACCGGCCAAGTGCGAGTCGGGCTCGCGCACTGAGGGTTCCGTACCACCACATAACTTGTTAGTTACTAAAGTACACAAAAAATGTGCAAAAAGACAACATCCCATCAACGCCCAGGCGGTCACCCATCCAAGTACCGGCCGCGCCTGACGTTGCTTCACTTCGGTGATCGTACGAGAACTGGTGGTGAACAGAAATTTGACACCGACTCGCACTTGGCCATTATATATTATTTGTTGTTATTCTTTAGAGTGTGTACTATAATCATGCCAAATTTGACGCTTGTAAGTATTACCGTTTTTAAATTACATCTAATACAAAAATACGTTAAAAAAACACGTTAGTTATATGGGGACACACCCCTTTAGTTTATACTTTTTGACTTTTTATGTATTTCTTATTTATCTTAACTTATATTACGGTTCGAAAGATACAGCCGATTAAAGGTAGGATTGACAGATAGACAGACAGATGAATAGACAGACAATGTAGGCCCGTAAAATCAATGCAATGTATGTATTAGGGTCCCGTTTTTACCCTTAGGGTACAGAACCCCAAAAAAGTTACAAAATACATGCCATTTTTGTTGCTTCCACTGGTACAGTTGCATACTTCAGTTGAACGGCCAATCCTAAAACATGTTTGCACATGTGTTTCATAGCAAACTGTGGACAAGTGCATGTACTGTCTGTCCACATTTGAGCATCCTTAATCATAGTCACCTTCCAGTGCGAAAAATATATATCCTTGTATTCATCAAACTTTTTCCATGAAGTATTAGATTGCAGATACGTTGTTCTACTTATTGGTGGGCTTTTACTGGACTGCACCAAATATATAGTTTTATCTTCTTCCGTATTTAAAATGGTCGTCTTTCTATCCATTTTAAGCCACTGGTGTGCTTTGGCCCAGTCTGTTAGTTCAACGGTGTACTTCGTAGCAAAGGAGTCCAGTTTATTCTGTGACCATTCTGTAACGATGTCACAAGTGGTAATTAGAAATCTCTTCGCTGGTAATCGTTCATATATTAATTTGCTATCTTTTATGTTTTGATTAATTGTTTCTATAGAGGTATTTGCGACTGGCGAATTCGCCGCCCCTAAGTACCAGTTACGTTGTCTCACCAACCATTCTTCTCTGAAATAATTAGTGAAATCTTGCTCTTCTTCCCATTTTAATAGAAACAGTTCTGCTGCCACGTCAAAGTCTCCACGAGAAGTAGCCAAGTGCAAGGACTCAACGTCTTCTAGTATCGAATTCTGTTTCCTGTCATTCATCTGCTCTGTTGCTGATTTTATTTCATTTTTAACATGCGTCCAACATATCCGTATTTGAGGAGTTAAGCCGAACATGCTGGTGAAAGCTTCACTGATAGCTACATCGTCACAAACTAAAACAGATGGCTCGAAAAAACATGTATACATCGATGCAATACCGTCTTTCACGCCTTTGAATAGCATTTTGAAGACTTCAGCGGTGTCAGTGCTCGATACGGCCAGGCAAAGTGGATAAAACTTGCTATTCATATCAGTGGTCCCTACGATGAAAATCTCAAATCCTTGCCAGTTTAATCTACACGTAGCATCGGCATGTATAACAGAAGATCTAGATGCCAATTCCAGGAGTTTTTTCGTTGACAATACGTAGCAAATCTTTGTACTGGATTCCTGTACACAGTACGAAATCACAAATGCTTCGTGTTCATTTTCCGGGACTTCTGTGTGATTGGCGATCCACTTTTTAACTTTACCAACGTTTGCGGCACAACCATACTTTCGTCTACGAAGATCGTTCAAATAATTATTCAGTTGCATAATCGTTGGCATTTTTAACCCCGGCTTCTCCATTAAATGGTTGAAGACAACCCTTGGTTTAGTGATGTGCAAGCTGAATAGCTCATTGATTGCTCTCTTCGTTTCTGGATCAATGCCGTGGTAACCAGATCGAGAGCCTATCAAGTGATGGTCATGCTCAAACTCCTTACGAAATAAAACAACATCGTCGGAATACGCGTCATAAAGTAATAATATTTGGGCTATGCACTGAGGTCCACGATTTTTCACTTTATTGCAACGGTACACTTGTTTTCTACCTTCTTCTGTAAATTTGTTTGTTCTAATTGACCACGTATTTTCCAAGCGCACAGCCTCTTCCGCTTCTATAGCATTTTTAAATTTTTTCACGAATAGCCAGTTGTTGCCTTTACCTCTCGTCTTCTTGGGTGTGTCTTCTTTCACTTTCTTGGGCTTTGGTTTTCTTCCTCTCTTCTTGGGTAGATTTTTGCTTAACTGGGATTGTTCACTCTCAGTATCTGAACGATACAACGGAACATATTCAGCCTCGCATTTTCCGTCTAAAGCGTTTCCATCGGTATTCACTTCCATTTCAATGTTCAAAACCAACAATTATTAAATGTAAATTCTTTACAAACACACAACCAACACCACAGCAAAACCAAAATTTACCAAAACAAATACTGACAATGACTGAAAGAATGTCAAAGCCAGTCTGAAGTCAATGTCACATAGATGTAAATTTTTTTTTTTTTTTTTTTCCTGGCTAGTGCCTTTATTAACTAAACAAAATACAAGCTAAAACTAAAACTACAAATACAGTTAGACTGCCCATAGACCGTTGAAGGTCTAAAGACAATCCAAATGCTCAAGCCCACTACCAGTTGGCAGCGTACCCAGCATGCTGGCGGCATTACCACGTTGAATGGCAATGCTTAATTTTCTTAATATTTTTTTGTTGTTTTTTGTCCATTACTGTACAAGCTAAAACTATTAAAGCCATACCGCCTGTATGTTGACATAAATAAGACATTAGAGGTAGGCTGCTTGAAGGACAATTCATTATCAACTTCGTGGCACAGCTTCGTGGAGATGATCGGTGTAATCTTCTCCTTTGATGAGTGTAATATTTTCTATAAGCCTCAAGCAAGTACGAATCGATATTTGACTCTCCTCGTCTATTTCACCATAATTTTATAGTCTGCAATTCTCCTTTCGATTCCCATAGTTTTTTTTTGTTATCTCTGGTTAGCGTTCATTTCATTCATTGTTATTGTTTGAGTAAGACGAGAGATAATTGCGATAATTTACTGAAAATCAATAAAATAGTAATAGAATTACCACTCAGTGCATCAATTATTTTATATAAGAATGTTATCTATATGCCAGATTTGTTTATCGACTGATAAAACGCTTCAAGCATTAAAGGAACCATTATCCAACTGGCACGATGAACTCTGTGATTTTGGTGTAAGTATTTCACTACTATATTACAAGCCGCGTTTTTGACTTCACTGAGAGCAGAGCAGTGATCCAATACACGTTAGAATCGTTCTAGAAGACAGAAAAAACTCAATGCCATCGATGCTCCATACAGAAGAAACAGCCACCGCCCCACCAGCGACGCTCAGACCGCTAAAAATAAATAGTTGACTGGACTGAACTGGATAAATAGTTGATCGGGTATTTCTCATACAAACTTGGAAAAAATGAATTATAAACTTGGTCTAAGCATTTATTTGCTCTGAGCTACAATAACATAGGAAAAAACCGGCAAAGTGCGAGTTGGGCTCGCGCACTGAGGGTTCCTTACCACCACAAAATGCAATAACTTTCAACTTCAAAATTAGTAACATGGCATTTCGACCCATTGGCATTTAATCCGCCGTAACATTACATATTCTGTGAAAATTTCAACTGGCTATTTACTACGCTTCTAAAGATACAGCCGTTAATAGGTAGGACAGACAGTCAGACACTATACAGAATTATAGACAGACAATGTAGGCTTAGTTATTACTCCCGTTTCCCGTTGTTACCCTTTGGGTACGGAACCCTAAAAACTAAATCAAAATCAGTTCAGCGGTTTCGAAGCTACGATTACACAGATAGACATGTTAAACTTGTATCAACCATCTTTTGCATTGTAGGTTAAAAAAACATTGTATTGTTTCACTAGCGACCTGCCCGTCCGGCTTCGCACGGGTGTAATGTACGTGCGAAGCCGGGGCGGGTCGCTAGTTATATATTTATAAACCTTCCGTGAAAATGTATCTAACTGATGGAGAAAACCGCATCAAAATCCGTTGCGTGGTTTAGGAGGAGTTAGCGGCCATATAGACATACAGACAGACGCGGAAAGCGACTTTAATTTATACTATGTAGAGATTATTGAAAAGTAACTTATTACAGACTGACAGGTATCATAGACATACTGACAAGGTATGTCTTTTGCGAGAAAGGGATAGAGCATCCCCTCTCTATCCCCACCTAAAACTTTAAACATTCATATCTCAGAGATTTATCAGCCAATATAATTTATTTTTTCAGTATGTGTAATGTATTTAGTTATATTCATCGCTAAGCCGGTTATTTGCAATAAATTAAACATTAGGACACATGCATATTTGGTAAGTATGTTTTCTATTTCTGCATTTCAGATAGAAGACTATGCATTGTACTGCTCGGAATGTGCGCATATGCTAAGCAAATTCCATGACTTTAAAGAAAAATGTCTCAAAGCCAATAAAATTCTGAAGACATGGAAAAAGTTGAACCCAAAAGTAAGTGCTCCATTATAGACTGCATAAGTGCTTCACATCCTGCAAGATGGGGGTCATAATTTCAGCCTATCATGTTCCCACTGTTGGGACTTAAGCCTTTTCTTTCAGACCAGATGCCTTATTATAGATGTCTTATCGTGATTCGGATTGTGATCGCCTGCCAAGCTTGGGGATTATGGCAACACCCCTCTCTAAGAGGGAGGCCTTGTTCAGCAGTGGACATTTAATGGCCGATGATGTGATCGTGATTCGGATTGTGATTGTGATCGCGTGCCATCTCACTTACACACGTGGTGCGAGTAAGTAGATGCGAACGGGACGGCATGCAATCTCGATCACAATCAAACTTCTATAATAAGGCCGCTAGTCCTAATCCTGGCCCAGTGCATGAAAAGAATATTATGAAATTTAAAAAAAAATATAACTATGTTTGTTTGAACTTTAAAGGTTCTTGGACATACCGGTTTCCCCACAATGTTTTCCGTCAATGTTTTTGAGCGATTGCATCAAAACTGCACTTTTTTTTTTTATTCTGACTTACACTTGGCCAGTTTATTATTACACTGTGGTATTGCTGTACAAACCTATTTCTTATTTACAGGTCAGATCTCAACTGAGCCAACTCAAAAAAGAAATGCCACCGTCTTCAATTGGTCTCAGCAATATAAAAAACCACAGAGTATACTTCTACAAAGAACAAGACACTTCGGCCAATCAAAATGATTCCATATTACACACACACATTACATGTCCAAAAAACACACTAAATGTACATTCTGGGTTCCTAATAGACACTTTGTCCACTAGGACATCCATGGACACTGTATCGTTAAATGTAGATGTTTCAGCAACCAATGTTGACAATCGAATGTCCAATGAAGACGCTTCAACATCAAACATAAAATTCATCAAAGAAACTTCATCTGATTCATCTGAATGTCACCTATATAAAACAGATACAAAAGTAATAAACAAAAATTGTGAATTAAAAACAATCTTAATCGAGCCATTTGATGAAAACGAATTTTTAAAAGAATCCGATGTCAAAATTGAAGATGATGTACTTCACAACACAGAAACAATAGTCGTTGATGAGTTTCAAGTCAAAGATGACATTGATAGTGATTACGATGTCAGTGATCACAATATCAACAATGATAGTGATTGCAGCGAATTTGATGTTGAAAAACTGTTAAGCAAAACTCTTTATTCAGACTCGAGCAACGATGAAATTTTGCTGAAAAAACGCAAAAGAACACTCAAATCAGATTGCGACATAAAACGAGCCAAAAGAAAAGTAAAAGATATAAAAGAAGATTCAGATATACCATTAAATAAATTGAAGAAGAAGGTAAAAGAAGTAAAAGATGTTGAATCATGTAAAGTCAAAAAAGTTAGAAATATAAGAGGTCCATATAAGAAACTTAACTTAGAATCAATAAAGTATAACCTTTTGTGCAAATTTGGAAATAAAGAAGTTAAAGATGAAGAGGGTAATGTTATAGATAAAGATTGTATAATAGAAAGTTTGGATAAAATGCACAAATATACATTGAACAAAGTCAAGAGACATTGCTTAGGTAACTAAACTTTTTTATTCACTGCAGATTTCCATGGTTTTACAAGATTTTATTGCCTTGCCTTGTTAGAAGAGTTGTTACTGAATTTTATTTATTATTTTTATTTTATTTTTATTATCTTTGAGAAACTAACGGTCTTAATTAACAGAGTTAATAATTAGCTAGAGACAAAGGGGCCATTTAAAAGTTTCTACTTAAAACCGTTTGTTATTTTAAAACCGTTATCCTCAACTGATTGAGCTGAAATTTTGCATCCATAGTTTGGATGACAATGGTGTCGATTCTGTTGTACCATTATCTAAACTAAACTAAATTTGACAGCTCTAAAACTGTTGTCATCCTTCTCTCACACATTGAAATGAAAAGAGACGCAGATAATTTTAGTCCTGTTAGATTGGTTTAGTTTAGTCAGTGCTATGACAGAATCTATGCCGATGCATGGTTAGCTAGATGACGTCATTCTAAATCCAATATGGCGGACTCCTAAATATGGCGGACTAGTTATTTTTAATGATATATTCCCCAGAGATACACTTTCCCCATAGAGACACTTTTAATAAAACTACGCTTTTATTTCTGTAAGATACACTTTTTTAAAATCCCACCAATTGTTCCTCATAGGTACACTTTTCGGTACTATAATGTAGCTCCATATAGGTATTAAATGAAAGGGCTTGCTGAGAAGGATACGAAAAATAGAATGACGTTATACTTAATTCAATATGGCGGACGCTTAAAAGCTTGTTTATTTTTATTTTTTGCGCACTCTGTCGTCTGACCCACACTAAGCAAAGCTTGTGATATGGCTGCCAGAGACTGCTTTTAAATCTAAACTAATATTAAAAAGAGGAAAGATTTGATTTGTTTGCATTGAATAGGCTCCGAAACTACTGAACCGATTTGAAAAATTCTTTCACTGTTGGGAAGCTACTCCATCCCTGGGTAACATAGGCTATATATCTATACCTTTGCGAAGCCGGGGCGTGCCGCTAGTATAACATATTTTTAAATACATACTTAAATAGATGTTAACACCCAGATATAGAACAAACAAAAATGTTTGTCCTAGGTGGGAATCGAACCCACACCAAGCGCAGAAGGCAGGTTCACTACCAACTGGACCAACGGGCTTTCTTTTCCCACAGGACCAAAACCATTCACCGCAGAAGCCATCCAAGTCCTGTCACAAGTACAGAAGAGGTACGGCAATCAGTTCTCAAGCGTGTTTACAACTGCACATCTGTCGACGATGGAACAAGTGCTAGAAGAATTCAATATGAGACAGCAGCACAAAAGTTATCTCACTTCTGAACATCGGTGCACTCTCTGCTACCGAGGATTCAAGCATAAAAAACTGTTGGAGTATCATATCAGCGAGTATCACAATGTAAGTAGACAGAAAATATTACAAATCTTAAGATTCAAAATGACAAATTAAAATGACAAATCTTACCAGACCAGCGCTGGTTGTTCACAACCAGCATTACGCTGAGTTTTGCCGGCTTGTGACAGAAACTATTTTCTTATTTATTGTGTTTCCCTCGTACTTGTGCTTACTGTATTCACATCACACCCATATATCATTTTTATCTCATATTTTTGTCTTACCACATTTAATTGTGAACGTTGTAAACACCTGTTAAAGGTGTACATATCAGAACTGTATCTCTACATAGTATAAATTAAAGTCGCTTTCCGCGTCTGTCTGTCTGTCTGTATGGCCGCTAACACCTCCTAAACCACGCAACGGATTTTGATGCGGTTTTCACCATCAGTTAGATACATTTTCACGGAAGGTTTATATATATAACTAGCGACCCGCCCCGGCGTTGCACGTAAATTACACCCGTGCGAAGCCGGGCGGGCGGGTCGCTAGTCAATTATAAATGAGTGTTATTTGTATTATATAATATGTGTACTGTTGGTGTTTCAGTATGAATAAAAAAAAAAAGTATTTGTATCTGTTGTTTCTGTCATAAATAAATATTTTTCTTCTTTCTTTTCTTTTTAACCGACTTCCAAAAGAAGGAGGTTATCAATTCGACTGTTTTTTTTTGTATGTTTGTTATGCGATTACTCCGCCAATTTACAATAGGGAATATGCATGTGGTTTAAATATCGTTAAAACAATTTTTTTCCGAATCTTTATTGTTCTGACTTTATATTCTACAAAATATTTTTTTATTTAGTTGCATTATAATTGCTTAAAATATTAAATAAAAAGTGCAAAATATAAGAGAGAAATTCAAATTTGCGAAACGCTTCACCATTGGTCGAAACGAAACGTGACGTCAAAAGCCACAACATCTTCTTTATCGGCGTCGATATTCATACAATTTTAGTAGTGTTTGATAGAAAAATAGTTTTATGTTGAGTTTCTGTAATTGTTTTCCATTAGATAGTGTAATTTTAGCATTCTCGTGAAACTAGGAATCTTTAGGACGATGACTGAGACTGGTTTTGTCAAAGTAGGCACCGTAGAAGTCTCGCCTATGGCGCTGGTAGTGCTAAAACCGGCACTGGTACAGAGTGCATAATATTAAATAGGAACAAAACACACTTCTGACTAAATCACACCATGCTATCAAAATATAACATATTTACATTAAAATTAATTACACAACAATGCAAACATGATGTTGGAGATATCTCTTCTCATAACCTTACACCATTGCTTACGTATTTTCGCATCTCTTGGAATGGGGAAAAAAACACTTATCGGGTGTATTTCTAGTAGTGTTTGTACACTTTGGCACAAGACAATACCAATAAAATTGTTTTTAGGGATCCGTACCTCAAAAGGAAAATAACGGAACCCTTATAGGATCACTTCGTTGTCCGTCTGTCTGTCCGTCTGTGTGTCTGTCCGTCTGCCAAGACCCTTTTTCTCAAGAACGCGTAAAGGTATCAAGTTAAAATTTATACTAAATACTTGGGTCTACGGTTTCATTCGGCTGTAAAAAAATTAAAGTTGTAAGTCAACGCAATCAAAAGATATGAACGTTTATTTCGCATATTTTGCGATTTCACAGGGGAATCAAAACCTATAGGGTACTTCCCGTTGACCTAGAATCATTAATTTTGGCAAGAGGCAAGATCTTACAGCACATATAAAGTAATAAATCTGAAAGTTGTTAATTTG
Source organism: Agriopis marginaria (assembly GCA_932305915.1). NCBI lineage: Eukaryota > Metazoa > Arthropoda > Insecta > Lepidoptera > Geometridae > Agriopis > Agriopis marginaria. The sequence goes on along the minus strand of OW029942.1, from coordinate 3,838,348 downwards.
AAGTTATATCCTAAAAATAATATTGGTTTAGAATTACAAACTTACATTTTGTAGTTGTTATGTATGGAAGAACCTTAATTTCAACTACAAAGTTAAGTTTGTCTTTCAATATTTCAACTTCAGTTAGTTTTTTTTTTTGGACTCGTGCTCTCTAGACGTTTCTGTCCAACGGAACCCTCAGAGCACGAGTCCTAATCGTACTTTTCCGGTTTTTTTAGCTTCTTCCATGGTCTGAATATCTATAAAACTGAAAATCTGTGTGAAATAACTGTATTTTCTATAGTAAACAAACACAGAGCGTGGCTTATGACGTCATCCAAAGCCCGCGAAAAATTGCGGCGTTCATACAGCTCAAATTTATTCGACGTTTTTAATATTTTTTTAAAAAATAATTTGAGCATTTCCAACTGTAATTATATTTTTTACTATGATATAACGATGTTAACAGTTGATTAAAAATATAAAAAAAACACATGCATATTCCCTATTATTTTTGATGATTCTTTTTTTGGTTGGTAGGTCATATCTCATAGGTGGTCCCATATTTTTTTTATCGACATTGATTCAGCGCTTTTTGAAAAATCTACAAAAACATGACAATAAGCAACGAATTCAATGTACATTGTACAGTGCCACCAACTTAGCTGTTAAAGTGGGCAAAATTGGAACTACAGTTATTTTTTGGTGAATTTAATACTTCGTTTTCCACTAGCGACGCTGTCAACTGAACAGCAAACATAGAGGAACTGTTCCTAGAACAAAACTTCAAAAAAACAAAGAAGTGTCTCCATGGCGACCGGGCCCTGTTGTTTTTCGTTAAATTATTCATGACCATGGATACAAAGTATTTCAGTCGTAATATTCAGTTTGTAAATGTAGTAAATGTATGTATAGTCATGAAGTCGGTTCTTTTTTTTTCAAAAAATTATAATTATTCTATAAATTATTCTTTCTTTAAATTGGTAATCTAAATAAGCTTGTAAAAACAAGGATTGCTTGTTTTCAGCCGGATCGTGCCCATGTCTGTCCCATATGTCAGATGCGGTTCAAGAGCGCCCCGGGGCTCTGTAAACATAACGCAGCCCACCGCAGTGTCTTCAAGTGCAAGCTCTGTCCGCTTGTTACCAACTATAGGTGAGTCTTTGGTCATCTGGTTGTTAATATCTATTTAAGTATGTATTTATAACTATACTAGCGACCCGCCCGCCCGGCTTTGCACGGGTGTAATTTACGTGCGAAACCAGGGCGGGTCGCTAGTTATATATATAAAACTTCCTTGAAAATGTATCTAACTGATGGTGAAAACCGCATCAAAATCCGTTGCGTGGTTTAGGAGGAGTTAGCGGCCATACAGACATACAGACAGACAGACAGACGCGGAAAGCGACTTAAATTTATACTATGTAGAGATAAATGTACTAGCTGACCTGACAGACGTTGTCCTGTCTAAGAACTGTCAAACACGCAAAGTTAAAATTGTATTTTTTTACACCTTGGATTATATTATTGAAGTTTTAGTAATGATCCCATTTTTTTTTGTAAATATAATATAGCCTATGTCACCCGGGGATAGTGTAGCTTCCGAACAGTGAAAGATTTTTTCAAATCGGTTCAGTAGTTTCGGAGCCTATTCAATGCAAACAAACAAACAATCAAATCTTTCCTCTTTATAATATTAGTATAGATAACACTGTTTTAAACTATCACGGTTGTTCACTAACCACGGGATATTTACCTTACCACGGTAAATGTCTCGTGAATAATCATATAACTTTGTATAAATGTACGTATATCAGTATCTGGCAGCCATATCACAAGCTTAGTTTGAGGTCAGATGACAGTGTGAGCAAAAATGTCCCGAATATAAAAAAAAAAATATTGTTTGGATTTGCCCACAGACCTATATCCAAGTAGACGCCACAAGTCGACCTACCTGGCTTGTCATAATTTCAATACTACTACTATAAATTATCGTAGTTGAGTCCGGCTAAAACCAGTCTTCTTGATTGATAATAAGCTTGCGTTTGACCGCCAACTCGCATGATGTAAAGCGACGATGCGGTCTACGATGGAGCACGCTTGCCTAGAAGCAATCGATTCAATCATTGAAGACACCCAGGTTGTCTATACTAATATTATAAAGAGGAAAGATTTGATTTTTTGTTTGCATTGAATAGGCTCCGAAACTACTGAACCGATTTGAAAAATTCTTTCACAGTTGGGAAGCTACACTATCCCCGGGCGACATAGGCTATGATTTATGCCCGTGCGAAGCTGGGGCGGACCGCTAGTAACTAATAAATCGGTTTTGTTGAATCTGAAATGTACTCTTGTGCCTGCAGGACAGTGATGGAGAACCACTACAATCAGCACAACGGGGTGAAGTATACTTGCGAAATCTGTAAAGCGGTGTTAAAGTAAGTACACCCGGTACTACCCTTGTATGGGACGCAACTTGTGTCGATACTTTGGCGCCGTCACATTTTCCTGACACACAGGGTAGGGCTGGCGCGGCTGCCAATTCGACAGAGCAGCACAAGCGACGCAAATATGCTAACCTCGGCAGTGGTTATATATTTGAGGCGTTTGGGGTCGAGACATTGGGCCCTTGGGGACCGGGAGCTCACTTCATTTTCAAAAATCTTTCAGAGCGCCTGGTTAATGCGACGCGTGACCAAAATGCTGGCGTGTTTCTGGCTCAACGCATAAGCATTGCCATTCAACGTGGTAATGCCGCCAGCATGCTGGGTACGCTGCCAACTGGTAGTGGGCTTGAGCATTTGGATTGTCTTTAGACCTTCAACGGTCTATGGGCAGTCTAACTATATTTGTAGTTTTAGTTTTAGCTTGTATTTTGTTTAGATAATAAAGGCAAATGCCCAGAAAAAAAAGTTAAAAATGAAAAAAAAATAAAAAAACTACAAATTACAACGTACTTACTGTACGTTGTAGTTTAGTACAAGATACAGGCTTTGCCTAGTTTGGGGCCCACTGCAGACTTCTTTTTTGTGTTCTTCTATATTTGACTGCCCCGGTGGCTCAGTTGGTAGTGAACCTATCTTCTGTGCTTGGGGGCGTGGGTTCGATTCCCATCTAGGACAAACATTTGTGTGATGAACATTTGTGTTTGTTCTATGTCTGAGTGTTAATATCTATTTAAGTATGTATTTAAAAATATATATGTACGTATATCAGTTTCTGGCAGCCATATCACAAGCTTTGCTTAGTTTGGGGTCAGGTGACCGTGTGTGCAAAAATGTCCCAGATATTTATTATTATTTCATAAAATTCTCGGGTTTGACCCGGTCATTTGTTAGGCATTGGTGGAGTCGAAACCAACACCAAGAGGCCCTGTTGAATACAAAATACAATTTCTATGGAATGAGTATAAAATGGAATATAAAATTATTATTATTATATTGTATGTCTTTTAAGAATTTTATGTGCTGTTCTTTCGGAAATATTATGATTTACTAGCGACCCGCCCGGCCGGCTTCGCACGGGTATAATTTACGTGCGAAGCCGGGGCGGGTCGCTAGTTATACATATAACCTTCCTCTTGAATCACTCTATCTATTTAAAAAACACGCTTCAGAATCCGTTGAGTAGTTTTAAAGATTTAAGCATACATAGGGACGGACAGACAGCGACAGCGACTTTATTTTACGAGTATACTATGTAGTGATGATGATTTATGATCACTACATAGACAATGACAATGTCGTCGGTCCATCTAGTGGGAGGCCTACCTACGCTGCGTCTTAGGGTTCGTGGTCTTTACCCGACATAGCTGTTAAAATTTGCAAGTTGAAGTGGCAATGGGCAGGCCACATCGCTCGAAGAACCGATAACCGATGGGGAAGAAAGGTTCTGGAGTGGAGACCACGAACCGGAAGACGCAGCGTAGGTAGGCCTCCCACTAGATGGACCGACGACATAGTGAGAGTCGCTGGCATTCAGTGGATGCAAAAGGCAGGCTGTCGTTCAGTGTGGAGGTTAAAGGGGGAGGCCTATGTTCAGCAGTGGACGTCTTCTGGCTGATGATGATGAATGACCCTTTGGGTAAGGAACCGTAAAAATGATGAAATGAAGAATGTTTTTTTTTTTTTTACATCGGACTAGGCTAACGTCGATATCGCGACGCGAGATTGCGGTCAACCGCGATCTCGCCTGATGGAAAGCGATGATGCGGTCGATGATGGAGCACGTTTGCCTAGTAATAACCTATTAACCCTTGTTCTAAGAATGTAATGATTGTACACTACATTGCGAGACTCAATGGTTCTTACTTACTTACAACTAAAAAAAAATTGTGCACTAAATTGACAAGTCCATAATGGGAGCATTTGTAGTATATATTTTTTATAAAAATTATTAATAATGTGATTTTATGATAATAAATGATATTCTATTCTATTCTTTTCATTGCAGTAGTAAGACCAGTCTGAACGCGCATATCAACTACGTGCACCCGTCCAGGTACATCTGTCCGCTGTGCGCACGGACGTTCGTCTCCGAGTGCGGAGTCACGCAACATAAGATACGGAAACACCCGGTACGTCATTTCGCAAAATCTGTTAAAAAATTCAAATGTCCATTAAATTTGCCAAAATGACCACTCCCTCCATGATAATTTCTCTAAATTACCACTTCTCAAAAAGTCCACTTTAATAAAAATACCCATATTGCTAAATTTGGTAACTTAAAATTATCACGTTCCTGAAATGGTCCCATGAACTTTTACTTAACCATTTATCGAGTTCACAATGGCAAATGTTCACCCCACTTTTCAAAATATCTACTTATCCAAAATGTCCATGTACCAAAATTTTTTTTTTCAAAATGTTCACGTTCCCAAAATGAGGACTTTTAAAAAATGACCACTTTTCCAAAATGTTCACTCTTCCAAAATGTCCACATTTCAAAATGTCAACTTTTCCAAACTATCCATGATCCAAAAATTTTTACGTTTCCAAAAATTTCGACGTTACCAAAATGAGCACTTTTCAAAAATTTCCACTTATCCAAAATGTCTACTTTTCCAAATTGTCCACTTTTCCAAACTATCCACGATCCAAAAATGTCTCATCATCATCAGCCCTGAGTGACCCACTGCTGGGTATAGGCGTCCCTTTGTTTATGCCACTCTCCCCGGGGAGAGTGGCAAAAATGTCTACGTTTCCAAAATGTCCACTTATCCAATACCACTTGTCCATGTCCAGAACGAAGAGATGACGGAAGGCCCCGACAGCAAGAGATGCGAGCCCTGCAACATCACGTTCATATCGGACAGCGTGTACCAGAAGCACATAACCAAATCCCACACCGAGAAGTCTACCACCTCCAACTACGCATATACGTATAAGAAACGCACCATGTCAGGAAAGAGACAGACGCCCAACTTCGTGTGTCGTGTGGTGAGTGTAATTATTTATTTATTTAGTTTATTCAATTCAATTCAAATTGTTTATTACAAGTAACCATGGACTCAGACTTAGCAATATTTAGACACAGAATTAAGTATAAAAATAATTTTAAAAATGTCAGTGGAAAGTCAAAATAAAATCAATACAATGTCAAATATTAATAACAAAAAATAAATAATAATAATTAAATGTCACATGAAAATTTTAGTACTTAACAAAAAATTAAAAAGTCAAAGAATTAAAATACATATTATAAAATAAAAAAAAATAAAAAATTACAATTTCCTGATCGGCAATGGAACTTTGACATGCCTGTCACAGCCATGCCGGATGTACACACAGTCAAGCCTATCAGCGATCATAGCCAGGACGGCGTTAGGGCTGGCCCACACCCGGCGCACCAGGGACGCACTCCGTTTGCGCATAGTAGCGTGGAAACAGTCAGTGCTCGCCATCGCGAACATGCCTGATGCACTACAGGAGTAGGGCAGCCCCAACACCGCCCGGAACGCGTTGTTGTACTGGACGCGGAGGGCACTGTAAGCCTTTTCCGTGTAGTCCACCCAGAGGCTGCACGTGTACAGAGATTATTGGCACACAAAACAAAATATGGTCAAAACAATTTAAACTTAGAGTAAACTAAACCATATTCCTAAATATGTATATGTTACCGGCAATGTGTATAATTCAGGTATTCTATACAATGCCTAGGCAATGTATAGAATGCCTGGGGCGTCCAGGCAATGTATGAAATATTAAAAATATTATTGACCGTTTCATACTTTGCCTAGGCAATGTATAGAATTCCGGATTATACACATTGCCGGTAACATATACACAACATGTTTTTTTTGGTGAGTGTAATTAGGGAAACCGTTACAGTCACGCACACACATCAACACACACACACACACACTTGCACATACACACCCACACATACACTCTCTTACACACAAATACGCACACAGCACTCTTTTCACAAACCAAGCGTTGTGTTCTAGGTAACTTCCAATTACGTAACAAATGAAGTTATTTTTTTCTTTCATAATTCTACCTAGATTATAATTATACTAAATCAGTATTGTATAGATTGATTTGATTTGATTTAATATCTGATTAATAGACAATGTTTGTCAGCCCATGAAACCTAAATTGTTAATTTGTTGTTGGTTCCTGCGATACAAGCTCTCGCTTAGTGCGGGGGCCGCTGCTACTTAATGTGTATTGTGCATTATCTATACTAATATTATAAAGAGGAAAAATTTGATTGTTTGTTTGTTTGCATTTGCTCCGAAACTACTGAACCGATTTGAATAATTCTTTCACTGTTGGGAAGCTACACTATCCCTGGGTAATTTTTTTTTTAAATAGTGATCTTTACTACAGCTCTAATAATGTAACCAACGGTGTAAAAAAAAATAAGATTTTCAATTTTAACTTTGCGTGTTTGACAGTTCTAAGACAGGACAACGTCTGTCAGGTCAGCTAGTTTTATAATTAAGATAGCGTAAGTTGCATATCCTCTTTGCTCAATTATACAACGCACGCACACACACATACACACACGCTCACACACACATACACACACTCACACACACAAACACACACACACACACAGAACACTAATGAATGTCACACAAACGTAACATTCACGTACGCACCCCTACTTACACCACTTACACTTAATTTAATGCAATTTTTTAATTAATTTCTTTGCACTCACACAATGTATCTTTAATATTTCATCTGTTGATCGTTAATGTTTCATATAATGTAAATAATATGTCTATAAACACGTTTCGCGCGTAAACCATTTTTTGTAATCCGTTGGAACCGGGCCACCAAGATACAGGCATCGCCTAGTTTGGGGCCCACTGGAATAACACACTATGTACAGAAATTTTAGTAAACTGTAACTTAGCTTTGTTTAAATAATAACGTAAGGTACTTGTATAATATTTTCTAATTCTGTAACACATAGGAAACGTATTTTTATGGAATAAATTATTTATTTATTATTATTATTATATTATGATAACCAAATAAATAAATTTATTATTATTATAATTAATATTGTGTGTTCAGTGTAAGAAGGTGGAGCACAGCATAGGGCGGATGACGTGGCACTTCAGGACGGAGCACCCGAGCGAGAACACGGACACCGTGTCCATGTGTGCGCAGACATACAAATATCTCTGCCACGAGTGCGGGAAGGGATACACGGTGAGTGCACGTTGCCTTTTTACACGACTGCGCGAGAAGGAGGGTAATGTTTTAAGAGTGTATGTATGTATGATGGTTTTTTGGCACGCCCTACAGTCTAAACGCCTTAAATTCCCAAACGCGTTACGCACCGCACGTCGGCGTAAGCGTAAAGTGTCCGCAAGGGTATAGTTATATAACCTATTCAAATAGCCTTTATTAATCAGTGATAATGTAGCATTCAAATGGAGAAAGAATTTTTAAAATCGGTCCAGTACTTTTTGAGCCAATTCGTTACAAACATACTTACATACAAATCTTTGCTCTTTATAATATTAGTAAAGATATAGACATCGTACTCGATTCTTTAACGATGGCAAATTAGTAAAAATCTTTTCACTGGCGTCCAAATACAAGTGTTTGTTTGTTTGAATTAAATAGGCTTCTAAACTACTGAAGCGATTTGAAAAATTCTTCCACTGTTGGGAAGCTACACTATCCGTGGGTGACATAGGCTATGTATCTATACTCGTACGAAGTCGGGGCGGACCGCTAGTTGTCTAATAAACTTGTTAAAGGTGCTGCTCGAGGAATGATACTGATTTCATTTCATTTCATTTATTCAATAACATACAAAACAGAATGCAATAATATTAAAATAATATTGAATTTACATTTAGTCGATCTGTATCACATTCTAAAACTATGTATGTCTAGGTGCATTATAATAACATAATTGTGGGTGATTATAAATTGATAATTAATAAAATATTGAACAAATAATATTTAAACTTAATGCTAACATGCAAACTATAAATTAACAAGACATTTCTTTTTTTTTAAAAGAAAGAAAGATTTTTTCTAACCAATTTCTAAAGAATTTTTCAAATTAAAGTGCAAAAACTTTTTTAATTGCCTTTGAAACGGAAGTAACTTTAAATGATTGATACGCGATGACAGCGCCGCGTCTGACTTCTTTCATGAAAAGCACTTTAGTACGCGGTAAGGTATTTTCTTTTTAAAACATCGAGATACAATACATATAGAGTCTCAATCGTGCCAAAAAAATATCAGTACCCTTAGTACAAGTTTTGATAGTATTCGAAAACTTTTTTCGTTTTTGTATTGTTCCATACATTGCTGGGCTAAAAGGTGTTCGAAAACTTTTTTCGTATTAGAGTGAAGCAATCTATACCGCTGATAACTGCCAAATTTAGTTCCTCCACGTTTCCGATAGAGGCGCTTTTCTAAAATGTATGGAGCAATACGTAAACGAAAAAAGTTTTCGAAAACTATCAAATCTGGGACTATGCCTACCGAACCATAACTCGGCGCACGCTACGAATTGCGCCGACTTTTTGGTTAGTTACAAGGTAACCGCGATCCGATTACAACGCCGCGCGATGCCAGAGCTACGATGACATAGCGGACAACTAACGTTGAACACTATGCAAGTGACATAACGTCTAAATTGGAGTTAATGTGGCATTGTGAACGTGAAATGACGCTCGGACGTTTTGTGACGTGTTTTCACTGTGAGATTGTGACTCTATAGGAATTTTATCTCAATGTTTTAAAATCGGACCCGGGTATGTCCTAAAACTGCGACCAGAACCACCGGAGGATGGACAGCAGCGTCCTATTAGTACACGGTAAACGTACTGCGATCCCCAAGCCGCCTGCCAAGCGTGGGGATTATGGCAACTCCCCTCTCTAAGAGGGAGGTCTTTGTGGACGTTTAATGGCTGCTGATGTGTGATGTGACGTGTGTTTTAAAATCATTGTAATTATGATTTCAGAGTATAACAGACTTCAATGAACACAAGCACCTGCACACTGGGGCGAAGCCCTACGCTTGCGACAAGTGTCCCAAAGCGTTCCATCGCAAGACAAATCTACGCAGTCACCTAGAGCGGCACTTCCCGCCCACTCGGGAGTGCCAACATTGCGGCAAGAAGTTCCTCAGCGCTGCCAACCTAAACAATCATGTAAAGGTTAGTACAAACCCCACCAAGATTTTTTTGTTAAAATTTTAATGACCGTGGATTCAATGTCCTTTAGTCATAATATTAAACATGTTTACATAGTATTAAAAGCGTCAAACAAATCATAGTCACAGTCAAAGTCAAGTTAAGTATGTCACGATCAAGTCAAATTCATGCCCCTGTAAAGTGGTGAAGATTTACAAGAGGCTCCAATGGAGTTTTGGAAACAACACGAAAAGACATGTTTCACCTCGTTATATCACTTGTCCACACTCGAGCACGTTTACGAGCACTTAACGGCCAGCTATCCGAGTCGCGTAGGCAACAAAACGCTCCCTCAGCCCCCGCCAAGTTATAGCGACGATGTACTTTGCCTCGCTACAGTCAGGACGCCCGCGGGGGGAGTGCAACGACAAAAACGAACATAGGTCCGACCTCGATGACGCCTGACGCGGCACTGAACGCGGGGCGCGCAAATTCTCGCAACCTTTTTACGGTTTTAATTTCACTAAAATACGAAACTATTCACTATCAAAATACTATCCAAATAAAAAAGTGTTGAATAAAATTGCCTTTCAGTACATGCAATTTCCAGATTGTTACGAGCTTTCATTAGAGCATAAAATGAAAAAAATAAACTGAATCGACTTTGTTTCAGATTTTTTTTGATCGAGGCAAGTTTATTCTATCGTGTTTTGAACCAAATCATAAACTCAAACACAGATGTATCTGTGACATATACTTTTTCCAGCTCAAATATTGTAATTTAACTGAATAAAATTGATTTAAAACCGCCAAATTTGCTATAACCGGCCGTTAATAAATAATAATTCACAATTTACTACACATTAACACTCGAAAATACACAAGTTTAGGAAAATAATTCAACGAGCCGAATTTTTTTTCCACGTTGGCGCCAAACTCCCATTGAGATATGGTAAGGTACCTGGTTAGTATGGGTTAAATTTTGAAACAAAACTTTTAAACAGTTATCCCCAACCGATTGAGCTGAAATGTTACATACACGTTTAGTTTGGATGACAATGGCGTCGATTCTGTCATACCACACTAAACCAAACCAATCTATTTAACTTGTAATTTATTTTTCTTGTCCACAGATGCATATTGGTATCAGGCGGTTCACTTGTGAGTTATGCGGAAAAAGTTTTCTGCACCGCAGCGCGCTCAACGCGCATGTGCGCGGCGTCCACCTCCGGATACGACGCGCGCGGAAACCCAACAAGGAACTGGGGGAATGAATAAATCGCGCGTGTAATGGGTGTTCCCCGATAGGTATAACCAGGGGGGTTAGACAAGAACCACTTTCTGTTAGCGTTCACGCCTGCGGAAAGATGAAAATGACATTAGCTTGAGATAATGATAAAGCTAAATTGTTCCTCCATTCGTATTCGGTTTAATCCCCTTATCAACATTTCTAAGGTCAATACAAATGAGCAATACATTTAACTCCACTGATAAGCGAATAGGCCTAGACTTATTCTGTACTAGCATTACATCGGCCAGGCGGTTGTTGAGCAGTGAATTCTTTAACTAATTTGGTTATTATTATCTGTTTTCTTTTTTAATTTAATTCTGTTTTATTTTCATTATGTTTTTATTGTATCCTCAGTGTTCATTCTTAGATATTATTCTTACTATATTTGTATCCGTGATGACCTGTAACTGGCTTTGTGTATCTATTTAAGTTTATTTATAAGACATTTGAAACCAAGCTGTTGGTCGTCCTTTTAAGCAAAAAATAAAATAAAATAAAATAACCTCTCTCAAGCTAATGTCATTTTCATACAATTTCATCTTTCCGTAGGCGATAACGCTAACAGACAGTGGGTCTTGTAATTGTATGATATATGTACAAGTGAATCTATGTGTGAAATAAAAATCGTTACAAAGCTATTGAACATTGTTTAATTTATTAGACCCTACGGTAAGATGGATAGTTTTTTTTTTTTTTTTTTAATAGAATAAGTGTCAAACAAGCTACGGGCCACCTGATGGTAAGTGGTCACCGCTGCCTATAGACACCTACAATACCCGGGGCATTGTCAGTGCGTTGCCTACCTTTGAGGACTCTATTCATTTTGCGCGGCCCATTGACGATATAAACAAAGACTACTATGTATTATATACCCGAAGCCGTGGTAGCCTATTTGGGAGACCGCTAGATTTGAAAGCGTGAGGTCGCGGGTTCAAAGCCCGGGCCCGTACCAATGACAATACAGTCAAAACCGTTTATGGCGACATCGTTTAGAACAACATACCGGTTAAATTGACCAAAATCAAAGGTCCTGGCTGAATGTTATATGACCGCCTTATCGGTTGTTACAACTATCGGTTTTTACGACTCAATATGAGTAGTCCCTTCGATGTCGTTATAACAGATTTTGACTGTATATATATATAAACCTAGGTGGGAATCGAACCCACCTCGACACCGCTTTATGGTTGGTATTCCGAAAACCCGAACGAAGCGCTTTGATTCCACTTTTATTGTGCGAATTGATAGTCTGTGGAATGCGCTGCCTAAATGGGTGTTCCCCGATAGATACAATCTGGGTGTCTTCAAATCACGAGTGATTCAGTTTCTTCTAGGCAAGCGTGCTCCACCGTAGACCGCATCATCGCTTAACACCAGGCGAGTTGGCGGTCAAGCGCAAGCCTATTAATTTATATTTAAAAAAAAAAAACCACGCCCCCAAGCTCAGAAGGCAGGCTTACTACCAACTGGACCAACGGATAACAACAACAATACTTCGCGGAAATGTCGATGCTCCCTGCTATGTAGTTTTTTTTACCGGATCGCTATCTTCGGTGCAGGAACCACAAATTTTTTGCTATTCCAAAATGGAGGACAGTATCGCACGCCAAGTCCCCGATACTGCGTCCCTTGCTAGCCGTAACGTCCTTGTGCTAGCCTTAACTCTATTCTTGATGGCAAAAAGGAGTATGACATATTTGCTGACGATTGGAAGGAGATTTTATCTGAATGTTTGAAATTCTGTGAGGCAATGTGCTGCCGTGATTCAAGCATTTAGTGGTTATAATTATAATCTAAGTTTAATATTATTATTCTTGCGTCGCGGTTTTACCATCGCACTAGCCGCCACCGCCTGAAGGCTCATCCACACATAATAGATCAGTGGAAATCGCACACTGTGCGTTTCACACTATCCTTCTTGCCTCATACCTGCAAAATGTGGAATGAGCCTCCTCCTACGGTGTTTCCGAGAAGCTACAACATGGGGTTCTTCAAAAGGCGAGTTAATCGAGTTCTTAAGGGTCGGCAACGTATTTGTGATGCCTCGGGTGTTACAAATATCCATAGGCGACGGTGACTGCTTTCCATCAGGCAGCCCGTCTGCTTGTTTGCCACCTATAGCATTAAAAAAAAAATAAAAAAAAATTGACGGACCTGTTATAGACATATTATTATTTCTGATTTCTTATTTAATGACATTAATTATCCTTTGAGTATTTATTCAAGCCGTACTAATTGAATAAACAAATACAAAATACAAATACAACGGGCTATTTATGATTATTAGGTACCAGGGTGTAATGAGTAACAAGGAGGTGTGTTGTAAGTTTTATTAATGTCTATATTAGGTTGTGTTGTTTCCTGGCGCGCCGTATGTGATGGTGCACACCTCTGACGTGCTCCTTCATGGCCGCGCTGTGCAAGAACCCCTTGCCGCATATCGAGCACTTGTAGCGCCTCTCTCCCGTGTGGGACTGCAAACAACACCTCAATATAGGGCTGGTGCGGCGGCCAATAGGCATCATCATCATCATCATCATCATCATAGTCAGCCTTTTAACAGTCCACTGCTGGACTTTTAGCCTACCCCTGAAAGGGTGATTGGGCCATATCCACCACGCTGGCCCAGTGCGGGTTGGTGGCCAATAGGCATGACAACTAATATTTTTTAATCTATACCAATACTAACTGCGCCCCGCGGTTTCACCCGCGTAGTGATGAAAAATGGTGATGATGATGATGAAAAGATTTTATCCCAGTGTAGGGGGGTCCTCACTTCGCTGGGTTAAAAAATCAATTGCTTGCGGGCCCAATGTGTCGACCCTAAACAACTCAAAGTTTCACCTGCGTAGTGATGAAAATGGTGATGGTGATGAAAAGTAGCCTATGTCACACTCTGGCTCGTGAAATATACCCATGCAAAAAATCAGGTCGACCCGTTGTTCCGTTGCAGCGTGAAAGAGGAACAAACATCTATACATCCATACATACAAACTTTCGCGTTTATAATAGTACTAGCGCTCCGCCCCAGCTTCGCACGGGTATAGATTATAGCCTATGTCACCCGGGGATAGTGTAGCTTCCCGTCAGTGAAAGAATTTTTCAAATCGGTTCGGTAGTTCCGGAGCCTATTCAATGCAAACAAACAAACAATCAAATCTTTCCTCTTCATAATATTAATATAGATATAGACTAGCTGACCTGCCAGACGTTGTCCTGCTTTAGAACTGTCAAACACGCAAAGTTAAAATTTCAAATCTTATTTTTTTACACCTTGGGTTACATTACTGGAGTTTTAGTAAGGATCCCTATTTTTTTTTAAATACAATATAGACTATGTTACCCGGGGATAGTGTAGCTTCCCAACAGTGAAAGATATTTTCAAAATCGGTTCAGTAGTTTCGGAGCCTATTCAATGCAAACAAACAAACATCAAATCTTTCCTCTTTATAATAGTGTAGGATGTAGGATAAGTAGGATAATTACTGAAGGATTTATATTGTTTTTTTTTTTTTGTAAAGTTTTCTTTTTTAATTTTAGTATTTTGTATGGGCTGATGCCAGCCGTTATGTTAGTTTTTAGGAAGAGAAATGTCCATGTGAGACGGCTGACTTACCCTGATATGGTTGCTGAGGTTGGAGGCGCTGACGAACTTCTTCCCGCAGTGTTGGCACTCCCTGGAGGGAGGCAGATGCCGCTCCAGGTGCATCTTCAGGCTGGTCTTCCGGCGGAACTTGGCGGGGCACTTGTCGCAGGAGTACGGTTTGGCTCCCGTGTGGATATGCTTGTGTTCGCGGAGCGCGGTTATCGTCTGTAATTAAATATTAATTATCAATTTTTAAAAACCAGACAAGTATGGGTCAGGCTCGCGCACTGAGGGTTCCGTACCCCCACATAACTTGTTAGCTACTAAAGTACATCGTTGCTTACCAACAGGCGAGTTGGTGGTCAAACACGGAACTAAAGACAAAATCCCATCAACGCTCATTCATGCACCGGCCGCGCCCGACGTTACTTCACTTCGTAATAGGGTCCCGTTTTTACCCTTTGGGTACGGAACCCTAAAAACGGACTCCAAAATGAGTAAATACGCAATTTCGGTTAAGTACTTGGATCACAATTTTTTTCCAGCTTATTTAATAAACCAGCCAAGTGTGCGTCGGGCTCGCGCACGGAGGGTTCCTTACCACCACAACTTTTTAGCTACTAATTTACAATTTATGTGATGGTACGGAACCCCGACCCGCACTTTGCCAGTTTATTTGGAAACATTAAAATATAGCCTTATATAGGCTGTTATCCCAATACGTTTATGTATATTTTTACGTGAATATCCACGCCAGGTTTGAGAAATGTTCTACACAAACCATTAGCGGCAGCTGAGCATTTATGAACTAAAGTATGTTGGCCTCGGCTACGCCTCAGCCTACAATTTTCTTTGTTAGCCAAGCCATGCTGTAAGATGAAAAGTACCAGGGTATAATAACTCACGAAGAAGCTCCGTCCGCACTCGTCGCAGAGATGCTTGCGGCGCTCGTTTTGCAACAGGATCTTTAAAACAAGTTTGGTTTTGCCAGCCATATACGCGCTCATAACCGCCGCTAGTCAGGTTCGCCGTTGACGGACACGTCAAGGAGGCTGATATAGACCTGATTGTAGGGTACAAAAGTACCAGGGTATAATAACTCACGAAGAAGCTCCGTCCACACTCGTCGCAGAGATGCTTGCGGCGCTCGTTGTAGACTTGCTCGTACGGCACGTGGGGGTGCTCCGCTTGATAGTGTCGGTACAACCAGGTGTTGTGGGTACCGGACTTGCCGCACTGAGGAAGAGATGAAGCGATTGCTGAAGACTGGACGGAGAGACATAGCGAGCTGTAGGACTTTTGGTTAGTAGCTTTGTTGGTTGGCGTAAGTTGGTTCTAGTAGGGTTGTTGGATGGCGTAAGTTAGTTCTAGACAGTCGGTTGGTTGCTCTCATGTTATTTTCGAGTGTTAATATTTATTCTTGGTGGATTATTATTTAGTAAGTTTTCGTGTACGTGCTCGAGTGTGGATAAGTGATATAACTATAATTAAGACTGTAAGACTCTGTATCCGTGGTCATGAAAAATAATAAAAGCTATTTTTGACACTATTTTGTAGTTGTCAATTGAATTTGACAACCAGTTTTGTCATAAAGCTATGACTCCGTTCAGCTAACCCCCGCTAGTTTAATTTTTATCTGGTCAAAAATTATCCGGCTTCCGTACACGTACCCTAGACCTTGTCCTTGACTGTTAGCCTTTTGGAAAAACTCAGAGTCACTCAGCGGGCAATGGAGAGAGCTATGCTCGGAGTTTCTTTGCGCGATAAAATCCGAAACGTGGATATTCGCCAAAGAACCAGAGTCACCGACATAGCTGTTAAAATGTGCAAGTTGAAGTGGCAATGGGCAGGCCACATCGCTCGAAGAACCGATAACCGATGGGGAAGAAAGGTTCTTGAGTGGAGACCATCAACCGGAAGACGCAGCGTAGGTAGGCCTCCCACTAGATGGACCGACGACATAGTGAGAGTCGCTGGCATCCAGTGGATGCAAAAGGCAGGCTGTCGTTCAGTGTGGAGGTTAAAGGGGGAGGCCTATGTTCAGCAGTGGACGTCTTCTGGCTGATGATGACCCTAGACGTTTGGTTAATGTCAGTTAGTGTTGATTTGTCATCGCCGTATCAGTTTCACTTACCATGGTACAGTCGAAGACCCTCTCGTCCTCCTGTCTGCCGTTCAGCAGGTTTCTCTCGGCGTGCTTCATGGCGGAGTAGTTGTAAGACGGGTGGTGCTTGCGTCGGTGCGCGCGCACTTGGAGTTTGTTCTCGAACTGGGCACCGCATTCTGGACAACCTATGCTGTAATACAAATAGAGACTATGATATACCTAATCTATACTAATATTATAAAGAGGAAAGATTCGATTGTTTGTTTGTTTGTTTGCATTGAATAGGCTCTGAAACTACTGACCCGATTTGAAAAATTCTTTCACTGACGGGAAGCTACACTATCCCCAGGTGACATAGGCTATAATCTATACCCGTGCGAAGCTGGGGCGGACCGCTAGTATTATTACAAAGAGGAAAGATTTGTTTGTTTGTTTGCATTGAATAGGCTCCGAAACTACTGAACTGATTTGAAAAATTATTTCACTGTTGGGAAGCTACACTATCCCCGGGTGACATAGGCTATATTATATTTAAAAAAAATAGGGATCCTTAATAAAAAATAGGGAGGTACTCTCACGGTAGCAGCGATGTACTCACACGGTAGCAGCGAGGTACTCTCACAGTAGCAGCGAGGTACTCACATGGTAGCAGCGATGTACTTACACGGTAGCAGCGAGGTACTCTCACGGTAGCAGCGATGTACTCACACGGTAGCAGCGATGTACTCTCACGGTAGCAGCGATGTACTCACACGGTAGCAGCGAGGTACTCTCACGGTAGCAGCGAAGTATTCACGCGGTAACAGTGAGGTACTAATGGTAGTAGCGAGGAACTCACATGGTAGCAGCTAGCTCCTTATGCTTGGGCGTGGAGAGTACATGCACGATGTACACAGCGTGCGATGCGAACGTCAGTTTACACTCCGCGCACGTTGCACCCGTGTTCGTGCTATCGTGCACGGGACTCAGCTGTAATCACAAAATAATAATCTTTATTAATAAAAAAAACTTTTTGAACACAAGACTTTCTGTAATTCACCTTGAAGAGGTGAATTATATAATTATATCCTTTCATTTGATACCCATATCATGATTGGAACATTGTGTCCGCCATCTTGGGGCGTCCGTCATATTGAATTTATCATCTAGGACCAAAGTGCTTGGGAAAACAAATCCAATGAACCAATCCCTGGTTCAGACTAAGCTTCTTAGTCTCGAGCATCGGCGTAAAGTTGCTAGTCTATCGGTTTTTTTATCGAATACATTTCGGAGAGTATGCATCAGATCTGCATGATTTAATTCCTTCATGCCCTTTTTTCTATCGGACCGCCAGGGCGGGCACAAAAATCGACATCGTTTTATGGTTGATATTCCGAGAACCCGTACGAAGCGCTATGATTCCACATTTATTGTGCGAACTGCTAGTCTGTGGAATTCGCTGCCTGAATGGGTTTTTCCCGTTAGTTACAATCTGGGTGTCTTCAAGTCGAGAGTGAATCGGTTTCTTCTAGGCAAGCGTGCTCCATCGTAGACCGCATCGTCGCTTAACATCAGGCGAGATGGCGGCCAAGCGCAAGCCTATCTACTATAAAAAATAAAATAAAAATGAACCCAAACTCGACGGGGTTACGTCGTTTCGTTTAGGAGTTCCTATGGTCACCTTCTATCTGCATCATCAGACCAGTTCGAAGGTATCATAACATTGCATTCATCATTTCAGCCATAGGACGTCCACTGCTGGATATGTCCAGCAGTGGACGTCCTATGGCTGAAGGACTAGATAGAAGGTGACCATAGGAACTCCTGAACGAAACGACGATCGCCTCCCCCATCGATCTCCAAAATGGCCGGTTGGAAGCTGCCTGCATCCAGCTTTTCCCTGCGGTCTCTTTTAGGTCGTCTGTCCATCTTGTGGGTGAACATAGCATTGTCACCGACTTATTTCGGCACTAGCTCGAGTTTAAGACAGGGCAAACTACATAACTAGTAGTACGCTCCGAACTGAAACCTCAAGATGTTCAAGCTTTTACTTCACCTACACTAAGGTACAGCCGCTCCATAGTTTTCCTACTTACCATGATCTTGATTGAAAAATATGACAGTTAACGGCTACGATAATCAACTGACAATCTTCACTTCACTCATACTGACATTATTTGTACAAAACGACATTTCGGATTCTTTAGGAACTCCTTTAACCAACGGTATTTTATAACTTTGTTCACAACAGGGGTTGTAAAGATATTAAAATAACAAAGTTATAAAATACCGTCAGTTAAAGGAGTTCCTAATTAATCGTATACACACGAACTTAAAAATTATATTTACTAGAACTAATTGCTTACAAAATTTCATGAAGTCGAATGAACGGTACTCAAGTTATAGTCGAACAAACATAAAGTTTTAACGCCCACTGTAAACTCTTCACTCACTTCGTTCGGTCAATATTCAACGGTTGTTACCTTGTGCATTTTTTTTCTGTGCACGAGCAGGCCCGCGTGCGAGACGAAGGTTCGCGCGCACGTGACGCAGACGTGCTCCGAGCGGTGCCGCGTGCGGAGGTGCGTCATGTACGTCGAACTGTGTCTGAAATATTAGAAATAATTATCTACTTAATTAAAAAACAGACTTCAAACTTAATAAATAATTTTTAACCCTACTGAACCGATTTTGATGAAATCTCTATTTTTCAAATCGGTTTATAAGTGACGGAGTTCAAAGGTAACACATATCATACTATCTTCTATACTATAATCTCTTAATATTATAAAGAGGAAAGATTTGTTTGTTTGTTTGTTTGCATTGAATAGGCTCCGAAACTACTGAGCCGATTTGAAAAATTCTTTCACTGACGGGAAGCTACACTATCCCCGGGTGACATAGGCTATAAACTATACCCGTGCGAAGCTGGGGCGGACCGCTAGTAATATTATAAAGAGGAAAGATTTGTATGTAAGTATGTTTGTAACGAATTGGCTCAAAAAGTACTGGACCTATTTTAAAAATGCTTTCACCATTTGAATGCTACATTATCACTGATTAATATAGGCTATTTTAATAGGTTATATAACTATACCCATGCGGAGCCGGGGCGGACCGCAAGTAATATTATAAATGTGAAAAGTTTGTTGGTTTGTTTGTTCTTCTTTCACGCAACAACGGAGCAACGGATCAAACTGATTTGTTACATGGGTATAGTTCAAGGGCCGGAGAGTGACATAGGCTACACTTCATCATCATCATCATCACCATTTTTCATCACTACGCGGGTGAAACCTCGGGGCGCAGCTAGTAAAATATATAAACAAAATTGATAACCACCGTGAGATAATTACCAAGACGAATTTGACAGTTATCACGATAATTATCATTGACAGTAATCACGATAATTACATCGAGAATTATCCTTTCGAACTTATTTCGTACAAATAATGTCAGTATGTGGTGATGAAAATATACTAATTATTGAATTTTCCACCACCGGCGGGTGCTGGTTCATGGATATTTTCTTTTGTCGAGTATTTTCGCGGTAGCGGGAGGGGTGTGATGCTAGAAAATGTGAAGGCCGGGCTTCTGTACACTTTTATTGAAATATGAAAGAAATACATACCAATCCAACGTCCTGTAGGCGGCAAAGAGTCCTCGTATGTTAGAGGTATGTGCCGGCGCAATGGCGGCGTGATTTAAACTTGCAAATCTAATAAAATCAGCTCACAGGCACTACACTGGTGAGAATAAACACTCAGAAGCTGCTGGCTGTTGTCTTTGGTGTATTAAATAGTTTTATAACTTTATTCGCGGCGTAATAATAGTTTAAAGGTCCATTTGTTTGATGTGCACTCGTTGCTTAGAGCGGGATAGCGAAGAACTGACGCTTGCAAAGTTGTGTTTCGCAAGATCGCCGTAGGGTGCGCCACGCTCGAATGTTCGAACGTGAATTGGCATATTTTGAATCGATCATAATTCAAATAAAAAGAACCAGTATGAGTGAAGTGAAGATTGTCAGTTGATTATCGTAGCCGTTAACTGTCATATTTTTCAATCAAGATCATGGTAGGTAAGAAAACTATGGAGCGGCTATACCTTAGTGTAAATGAATCAAAAGCTTGAACTTCGTGAGGTCTCAGTTCGGGGCGAACTACTAGTATAATTATGTTGCTTACCTGTACACGCCATTGCAGTGTTTACATTTGAACTCCACCCCCTGGTGTTTTTGAAAATGGTGCATCATTACCATTCTGAAACATTAAGTTAGTATTTTTAATTTGTTGAAGTGGAAACTTCTTTAGGCGCGTTGGGAACTTCTTTGAGATGAGGAAAAAACACTGAACTCGCGTGACCGTCACGCTCAATTGCACTCATTCCGTAAATTTGCGGTACTAGATTACACTAATTTCTAGGTAATTAGTACGAACATAGCGGCACTAAGCTAATGACACTAAGTTAGTGGCACTAAGCTAATGGCACTAAGTTAGTGGCAAGACATTAAACTTAGCCCTAGGAAAGTGATATGAACTTTGTGGCACTGAGTTAATGGCACTGCATTGCTCTCATTCGGTAAATTAGCGGCACTAGATTACACAAACTTCTAGGTAATTAGCACTAAGTTAATGGCACTAAGTTAGAGGCAGTACATTAAACTTAGCCCTAGGAAAGTGATACGAACTTTGTGGCACAAAGTTAATGGCACTGCATTGCTATCATTCCGTAAATTAGCGACACTATATTGCACTAATTTCTAGGTAATTGGTACATAGTGGCACTAAGTTAATGGCACTAAGTGACACTGCATTGCTCTCATTCCGTAAATTAGCGGCACTAGATTACACAAACTTCTAGGTAATTAGTACGAACGTAGTGGCACTAAGCTAATGGTAATGGCACTAAGTTAGTGGCATTACATCAAACACATTCCTAGGTAAGTGATACTAACTTAGTGGCACTAAGCTAATGGCACTAAGTTAGTGGCACTACATTAAACACATTCCTAGGTAAGTGATACGAACTTTGTGGCACAAAGTTAATGGCACTGCATTGCTCTCATTCCGTAAATTAGCGGCACTAGATTACACAAACTTCTAGGTAATTAGTACGAACATAGTGGCACTAAGTTAATGGCACTAAGTTAGTGGCACTACATTAAACACATTCCTAGGTAAGTGATACGAACTTTGTGGCACAAAGCTAATGACACTGCATTGCTCTCATTCCGTAAATTAGCGGCACTAGATTACACAAATTTCTAGTTAATAATACTAAACGCATTACAATCTGAGTCGTCAGGTCATAAATGATTGCTCATCTTTCATCTCGCTCGCACCCACATGTCATATCTGTCTATCTCGCTCGCACTTACAGGTCTTATGGTATAACGTTTATTGCTCGACGACTCAGTTGGTAACGCGGTGACTATAGTACGAACATAGTGGCACTAAGTTAGTGGCATTACATTAAACACATTCCTAGGTACGAGTAAGTGATACGAACTATGTGGTACTAAGTTAATGACACTGCATTGCACTCATTCCGTAAATTAGCGGCACTAGATTTGATTACACAACTTCTAGGTAATAAGTACGAACATAGTGGCACTAAGCTAATGGCACTAAGTTAATGGCACTTAGTGACACTACATTGCACTCATTCTTTAAATTATCGAAGTTAGATTGCACTTACTTGTGATAAGTAACGAGCGGACATCTCTTGCACTTGAACAGTCCGTAGTGAACATCGTTGCTATGTTTGCGAACCGACATGTAGCGTTTGAAACGCATGTGGCATATATGACATGAGAAATCACCCGCTGATGGCTGAAAAAAATTATTTAGATTTTAATGAGTTACTAGTCCAGAACCACCGGAGGATGGGCAGCAGCATCCTGTTAGTACACGGTGAACGTACTGCGATCCCCAAGCCGCCTGCCAAGCTGCCTGCTAAGAGGGAGTCCTTGTTCAGCAGTGGACATTTAATTGCTGATGGTGTGGTGTGGTGTGAGTTACTAGTACAAACATACTTGACCACTGGAACTTGAAATTGATTGCAAAAACAGCTCAAGAATTTGGAAGCCGAATGGAAAGCAACCGTAGCTTAGCGGATAGAGCTCTCGGGACTCGGATGGTGCAGGGACGAATCCTGGCAGTCTGCAAGTTTTTGAATTGTCTGACATTTAAATATCTACTTAATAGGTTCTCAATTTGTTCTTTTTAGGGTTCCTTACCCAAGGGTGTAACGGGACCCTATTACCAAGTCGACGCTGTCCGTCTGTCTGTCTGTCCATCCTACATTTAAACGGCTGTATCTTTCGAACCATAATAGATAGCCAGTTGAAATTTTCACAGAATATGTAATGTTACGGCGTAGACAGCTTAATAATACGGTCCCGTTGATACCCAATAGGTACAGAACCCTAAAAAAAAATTGCGCGTGGAGTCCCTCCGCGCGGAAGAAGTTATACTTCAACAAGGAACCCTAAAATTATAATTAGAGTAAAAATATCAACAATTTAATAACATGCTTTTCTCGAGATTCGAACCTAGCTCCTTAGGCTTCTCAATCCATTAGCGACACCATTACACTACCGGTCTGCTAGTCGCAAAGCGAAAAAGGATACGTATTTCGCAACTATACCAGAGAGGAAAATTCCCCCTCCATGGTAGCGTTAAACGTTTATCGTTATATCTTGTTGCAAGTCGCATAAGAAGTATAACTTCAATAAAACTTACTAACATCATGCCACCTCATATGAAAATCCAGCAGTTTCTGACACTTGTATACAGTAAAGCAGACAGAACATTTAAACGGTGCAGTGATGTATCTTTCCAAATGCTGGCGCTGTTGGAATTCTTGCAAGACTTCGGTCTCCGAGTGGAACAACTGTATGTCGAACACTGTTTCATATTCGTGCTGGTTGGTGAGGGGTTTTCGCGCGCGTTTGCGTTTTGTTTTTGGTTCATCTGAAGAATAAAAAACATTATTAATTTAAACAAACCAGCCAAGTGCGAGTCGGGCTCGCGCACTGAGGCATAACACCACAAAATTCAATAACGAAATTACCAGTTATAACTTGGTAATAAACAGAAACTTGTCACCGACTCGCACTTGGTAATTTTTTATTATTTGGTGTTATACTTTAGAGTGTGTACTATAATCATGTTAAGTTTGACGCTTGTAAGTATTACCCTTTTTACTACCTTGAAATTAAACCTTTACACTAATACAAAAATACGTAAAAAATACGTTTGTTGTATGGGGACTTTTTTATGATTTGTTAGTTAATTCGCCGTAACATTACATATTCTGTGAAAATTTCAACTGGCTATATATCTATTACGGTTCGAAAGATACAGCCGTTAATAGGTAGGACACACGAACAGTCAGACAGACATCGTAGACATCCTATTACTAATCCTAAACCCTTTTTTTTTAAAGGGTAAACCCTTTGGGTACGGAACCCTAAAAACTTGTAAAAATAAGTACAGTGAAAATGTGTAAGATATTACCTGTTTCTGGTAAATTAACTTCAGGTTTGAAGCCAGTTTTATTTTTAATTTTACCCTTAATTTGACCTTTTTCCACTTTGATTGTATTCAAAAACTCGCTGAGATATTTGTCGTCATCATCTTCATTTTGATGGTCATCACTGTATTTATTTTGATGGCGGTCACTGTCAAAGTTCTGATGGCTGTCACCATTCTGATGATCAATGTCATAATCTTGATGGTCATCACTGTAATTGTTTTGATTGCAGTCACTATCAAAGTTCTGATGGCTGTTATCATTCTGATGATCAACGTCATAATTTTGATCACTACGGTCGTTTTGGTGATTGTGATTACTGACGTCATCTTCAGTTTTAGCTATATTCTGTATGATATCGTTTATAGGGCTTTCATTTTTTATATCAATAGTTTCCATAGTTTCTATATTGGATTTTGATGTGGTTTTCTTGTTGGGGCTGAATTTGAATGATGCAAGTTTTCGGTGTAACTCGTCAACTGGTGCTTTATCCTTTGAAATAATTCCAAACAGGTAAGTTTTTATTTAAATTACTAGCTGCGCCCCGCGGTTTCACCCGCGTGGTGATGACGATGATGATGAATAGTATAGCCTATGTGGTAATCCACTTCTTATAAGCTACTTCCATACCAAATTTCATCTAAATCGATTAATTAGTTAGGCATTGATTCCAGCCAAACATACACACAAACTTTCGCATTTATAATATTAGTAAGATAGTAAGATTACAGTTTAAAACCTAATAAATCTCAATATTTAAAAAAACCGTATGTGCTCTAACAAAGTGTTGCTATTTCCAAATCAACAGGCGCTCTAACAATAGTATTACTAAATGCCAAATCAACAGGCGCTCTAATAATATTATTGCTAAATTTTACCAAATCAACAGGCGCACTAACAATATTATTGCTAAATTTTACCAAATCAACAGGCGCACTAACAATATTATTGCTAAATATTACCAAATCAACAGGCGCACTAACAATATTATTGCTAAATATTGCCCAATCAATAGGCGTTCTATCTATATTATTGCTAAATGTTGCTAAATCAATAGGCGTTCTAACTATATTATTGCTAAATGTTGCCAAATCAATAGGTGCCCTAACAATATTATTGCTAAATATTGTCTAATCAATAGGCGTTCTAACTATATTATTGCTAAATGTTGCCAAATCAACAGGCGCCCTAACAATATTATTGCTAAAAATCCAATCAATAGGCGTTCTAACTATATTATTGCTAAATGTTGCCAAATCAATAGGTGCCCTAACAATATTATTGCTAAATATTGCCAAATCAATAGGCGCCTTAACAATATTATTGCTAAATATTGCCCAATCAATAGGCGTTCTAACTATATTATTGCTAAATGTTGCCAAATCAACAGGCGCCCTAACAATATTATTGCTAAATATTGCCAAATCAACAGGCGCCCTAACAATATTATTGCTAAATGTTGCCAAATCAACAGGCGCCCTAACAATATTATTGCTAAATATTGCCAAATCAACAGGCACCCTAACAATATTATTGCTAAATATTGCCAAATCAACAGGCGCCCTAACAATATTATTGCTAAATATTGCCAAATCAATAGGCGTTCTAACTATATTATTGCTAAATGTTGCCAAATCAACAGGCGCCCTAACAATATTATTGCTAAATATTGCCAAATCAACGGGCGCCCTAACAATATTATTGCTAAATATTGCCCAATCAATAGGCGTTCTAACTATATTATTGCTAAATGTTGCCAAATCAATAGGTGCCCTAACAATATTATTGCTAAATATTGCCAAATCAATAGGCACCTTAACAATATTATTGCTAAATATTGCCCAATCAATAGGCGTTCTAACTATATTATTGCTAAATGTTGCCAAATCAACAGGCGCCCTAACAATATTATTGCTAAATATTGCCAAATCAACAGGCGCCCTAACAATATTATTGCTAAATGTTGCCAAATCAACAGGCGCCCTAACAATATTATTGCTAAATATTGCCAAATCAACAGGCGCCCTAACAATATTATTGCTAAATATTGCCAAATCAACAGGCGCCCTAACAATATTATTGCTAAATGTTGCCAAATCAACAGGCGCCCTAACAATATTATTGCTAAATATTGCCAAATCAACAGGCACCCTAACAATATTATTGCTAAATATTGCCAAATCAACAGGCGCCCTAACAATATTATTGCTAAATATTGCCAAATCAATAGGCGTTCTAACTATATTATTGCTAAATGTTGCCAAATCAACAGGCGCCCTAACAATATTATTGCTAAATATTGCCAAATCAACGGGCGCCCTAACAATATTATTGCTAAATATTGCCCAATCAATAGGCGTTCTAACTATATTATTGCTAAATGTTGCCAAATCAATAGGTGCCCTAACAATATTATTGCTAAATATTGCCAAATCAATAGGCACCTTAACAATATTATTGCTAAATATTGCCCAATCAATAGGCGTTCTAACTATATTATTGCTAAATGTTGCCAAATCAACAGGCGCCCTAACAATATTATTGCTAAATATTGCCAAATCAACAGGCGCCCTAACAATATTATTGCTAAATGTTGCCAAATCAACAGGCGCCCTAACAATATTATTGCTAAATATTGCCAAATCAACAGGCGCCCTAACAATATTATTGCTAAATATTGCCAAATCAATAGGCGTTCTAACTATATTATTGCTAAATGTTGCCAAATCAACAGGCGCCCTAACAATATTATTGCTAAATATTGCCAAATCAACGGGCGCCCTAACAATATTATTGCTAAATATTGCCCAATCAATAGGCGTTCTAACTATATTATTGCTAAATGTTGCCAAATCAATAGGTGCCCTAACAATATTATTGCTAAATATTGCCAAATCAATAGGCACCTTAACAATATTATTGCTAAATATTGCCCAATCAATAGGCGTTCTAACTATATTATTGCTAAATGTTGCCAAATCAACAGGCGCCCTAACAATATTATTGCTAAATATTGCCAAATCAACAGGCGCCCTAACAATATTATTGCTAAATGTTGCCAAATCAACAGGCGCCCTAACAATATTATTGCTAAATATTGCCAAATCAACAGGCGCCCTAACAATATTATTGCTAAATATTGCCAAATCAACAGGCGCCCTAACAATATTATTGCTAAATGTTGCCAAATCAACAGGCGCCCTAACAATATTATTGCTAAATATTGCCAAATCAACAGGCACCCTAACAATATTATTGCTAAATATTGCCAAATCAACAGGCGCCCTAACAATATTATTGCTAAATATTGCCAAATCAATAGGCGTTCTAACTATATTATTGCTAAATGTTGCCAAATCAACAGGCGCCCTAACAATATTATTGCTAAATATTGCCAAATCAACGGGCGCCCTAACAATATTATTGCTAAATATTGCCCAATCAATAGGCGTTCTAACTATATTATTGCTAAATGTTGCCAAATCAATAGGTGCCCTAACAATATTATTGCTAAATATTGCCAAATCAATAGGCACCTTAACAATATTATTGCTAAATATTGCCCAATCAATAGGCGTTCTAACTATATTATTGCTAAATGTTGCCAAATCAACAGGCGCCCTAACAATATTATTGCTAAATATTGCCAAATCAACAGGCGCCCTAACAATATTATTGCTAAATGTTGCCAAATCAACAGGCGCCCTAACAATATTATTGCTAAATATTGCCAAATCAACAGGCGCCCTAACAATATTATTGCTAAATATTGCCAAATCAATAGGCGTTCTAACTATATTATTGCTAAATGTTGCCAAATCAACAGGCGCCCTAACAATATTATTGCTAAATATTGCCAAATCAACAGGCGCCCTAACAATATTATTGCTAAATATTGCCCAATCAATAGGCGTTCTAACAATATTATTGCTAAATATTGCCCAATCAATAGGCGTTCTAACTATATTATTGCTAAATGTTGCCAAATCAATAGGCGCCCTAACAATATTATTGCTAAATATTGCCAAATCAACAGGCGCCCTAACAATATTATTGCTAAATGTTGCCAAATCAACAGGCGCCCTAACAATATTATTGCTAAATATTGCCAAATCAACAGGCGCCCTAACAATATTATTGCTAAATATTGCCAAATCAACAGGCGCCCTAACAATATTATTGCTAAATGTTGCCAAATCAACAGGCGCCCTAACAATATTATTGCTAAATATTGCCAAATCAACAGGCACCCTAACAATATTATTGCTAAATATTGCCAAATCAACAGGCGCCCTAACAATATTATTGCTAAATATTGCCAAATCAATAGGCGTTCTAACTATATTATTGCTAAATGTTGCCAAATCAACAGGCGCCCTAACAATATTATTGCTAAATATTGCCAAATCAACGGGCGCCCTAACAATATTATTGCTAAATATTGCCCAATCAATAGGCGTTCTAACTATATTATTGCTAAATGTTGCCAAATCAATAGGTGCCCTAACAATATTATTGCTAAATATTGCCAAATCAATAGGCACCTTAACAATATTATTGCTAAATATTGCCCAATCAATAGGCGTTCTAACTATATTATTGCTAAATGTTGCCAAATCAACAGGCGCCCTAACAATATTATTGCTAAATATTGCCAAATCAACAGGCGCCCTAACAATATTATTGCTAAATGTTGCCAAATCAACAGGCGCCCTAACAATATTATTGCTAAATATTGCCAAATCAACAGGCGCCCTAACAATATTATTGCTAAATATTGCCAAATCAATAGGCGTTCTAACTATATTATTGCTAAATGTTGCCAAATCAACAGGCGCCCTAACAATATTATTGCTAAATTTTGCCAAATCAACAGGCGCCCTAACAATATTATTGCTAAATATTGCCCAATCAATAGGCGTTCTAACAATATTATTGCTAAATATTGCCCAATCAATAGGCGTTCTAACTATATTATTGCTAAATGTTGCCAAATCAACAGGCGCCCTAACAATATTATTGCTAAATATTGCCAAATCAACAGGCGCCCTAACAATATTATTGCTAAATATTGCCCAATCAATAGGCGTTCTAACAATATTATTGCTAAATATTGCCCAATCAATAGGCGTTCTAACTATATTATTGCTAAATGTTGCCAAATCAATAGGCGCCCTAACAATATTATTGCTAAATATTGCCCAATCAATAGGCGTTCTAACTATATTATTGCTAAATATTGCCCAATCAATAGGCGTTCTAACTATATTATTGCTAAATGTTGCCAAATCAATAGGCGCCCTAACAATATTATTCGTAGTACTGGTTCAAAAACTGTAGAGGCAAAGTAAATGAAATTTTTGTGGGACCATCTCATCAACGGATCAAATGTGGTGGACACTTTTCTGAGACTGAAGCATTCATGATGGAAATCCAAGACCAAGCCATTGGTCTCACTAGGAATTATCAAAAATATATAATCCAGCATAACATAAATGATGATAAATCTCTACATAGTATAAATTGAAGTCGCTTTCCGCGTCTGTCTGTATGTCTGTATGGCCGCTAACTCCTCCTAAACCACGCAACAGATTTTGATGCGGTTTTCACCATCAGTTAGATACATTTTCAAGGAAGGTTTATATATATAACTAGCGACCCGCGCCGGCTTCGCACGTAAATTACACCCGTGCGAAGCCGGGCGGGCGGGTCGCTAGTGAATAACATAAATGACACTTGTAGAAGATGCAACAGCAGTTCTGACCCCGCTATCTACTTACTTTGCGCTACGCGTACGAAGTCACGGGCATCAGCTAGTTTGTAATAAAAAGGGTATGTGCACACGACAGAAGTGAAAACTTCATCAAAGTTGACTATATCTCTCTCGTTCCCTTAGTCGACTCGAGCCGACTTTACCCGAACGAGTATCTGAGCGTGACGGTCACGCGAGTTCAGTGTTTTTTACCCATCCCAAAAAGTGCCCAACGTGCCTAAAGTTTTCATTTCAATAAGTGAAACATTATGACACAGGCCTAATGTGATAATTAAACAAAACTTGGACAGAGAATAGGATGTCATTAATAATTTTACCTGTGATTTTTTCTTTTTCCAATTGCGCAGAATTCTTTCCGCTTTACGACAATGTTTCTTGAAGTTATAGCATTTCTTGAGGACATGTTCACAGGAGATGCAGCTTAAAGTAGCGGCGTTGTCAGTCTGGAATAAAAAAAACTTTACTTAAAACTTAACAAAAGAGCCAGATTAAGTATTTTTAAGCTCTTTTGTTAAGTTTTAACAAAAGAGCGTCCATGGTCACAGGTTGACTAGATGACGACTGTCTATAGAAATGTTATGAAATTGTTGGTAGTTTTAGTCAAAATGTTCTCTACTAGCGGTCCAGCCCAGCTTCGCACGGGTATAGATTATATAGCCTATGTCATCCGGGGATAGTGTAGCTTCCCAACAGTGAAAGAATTTTTCAAATCGGTTCAGTAGTTTCGGAGCCTATTCAATGCAAACAAACAAACAATCAAATCTTTCCTCTTTATAATATTATTAGTATAGATATAGACTAGCTGACCTGACAGACGTTGTCCTGTCAAACACGCAAAGATAAAATTGAAAATCTAATTTTTTTACACCTTGGGTTACATTATTGGAGTTTTAGTTAGGATCCCTATTTTTTTTTAAATATAATATATAGCTTATGTTTCCCCGGGATAGTGTAGCTTCCCAACAGTGAAAGAATTTCTCAAATCGGTTCTTTAGTTTCGGAGCCTATTCAATACAAACAAACAAACAATCAAATCTTTGCTCTTTATAATATTAGTGTAGATATACGCAGTAGTTCTGTGTCCAGATGTCTTGCAGTTCTGCCCAGGCTTTTTTAATAATTTTATTAATTTGATGACTGGATCCCAAGAAGGTTGTACTATATTATTATACTGCTAAACAACCTGTTTTTGGAAAGAAAATCCATTAGTGATAAATAGTTAGCTTGTATTTTATTTATAGTGTATAAATAAGGTACGAAGTATTATGTAATAAAAAAAAAAAATTGTAATTTGCAGTCCATTAAACATAACAATATTTTTAAAGATAAAGTTTAGTTAACTTAATTAACTTAAGTTGTTAAGTTAAGTTTTTATGATGGTATTTTTAAATGTCTTTTTTTACATCTTCGAAGCTCATATCATACCTCATTGCCGAGGACACCCTCGGAGTGGTCAGTGAAAGTAAATGGTGGGCGAATTATTTTGACAGATAAAGAAGCTAAATTTAAAAAGTTATGGGCTAGGTTTACCACAGAGGTTTACTCCTTCTGATCTACGGTATACTCATACTCCAACTATGTCAGGAAGTAAAATACGTGTTCAAAAAAATAAAATATGTTGGGCACACAGAATTATCTCTACATGTAATCTACATTAATTAATCATAGTAAGGTTTTTGTTGAGCTTAGTCAAGCCGCTTGGAGGTGATAGAGGTAACTTGGCCATAAAAAGACGCGCGCAGCTTGGCCGTTCTATATTGATCGACCCAATTCCCAAATCTATGAAATCGTTTTTGAACTAATAATTATGAATGAAACTTGGTTCTAAATGTAATTTTGACTACAGAATCAGGATCTAAAATATGAATAACACTTAACATCACAATTATATCTAATACTTACAGTGTAATCACAAAGTTCTTCGTAGAAATCGGACAAATTATCACTTAGCTCCCTCAATTCGACATCCGTACGCAAACAAATCCGACAAATCTTGAACGAAGACATAATTTATTATTAAGAATAATAAATAGGATTTACTGTATATTTGATTATGTCTCAAGGCGACTGGTTTTGAAATTGAAACGAAACAAATATAAACTTTCAGAGAAATACTTTAGGAACAGAATGGATTTTAGTTTGCTTTTCTTTTTTGAATGAACGAAAAGAATGACATTGGCGTCGATTCTGTCATACCCAGTCATACCACTCACTGAACTAAACCAATCTGACAGGACTAAAATTATCTGCCTCTTTTCATTTTAATATGTGAAAGAAGTATGGCAACAAGTTTAGAGCAGTCAAATTTAGTTTAGTTTAGTTTAGAGTGCATCAGAATCGATGCCATTATTTCGATTCCAACAGTAAGAATTAAGGTGGGGTAGATTTGGTTGGCGCCGTAGTGAAAAAAACATGCCGCCAATTTGTATTAAATTCCTAAACTCGTGTTTAGTCAACTGTTATTGAATAATAATGGTGGTTTATTATTTAATGAGTGTCCGTGAATGTGCTCGAGTATAGACAAGTGATTTGAGGTGAATCGTATATTTGCATGCTGTTGTCTTTACTCATTTTTTGAAGTAAAGTTTCCACAATGCCTAAAATTGTATTGCATTGAATGATTATCATTCACGAAAGGTGACTATTATTATGTAAGAATGCAGTCTTCACTAATTTACTTGGACAAACAGTAAACTTAAGAAAATGTAGTATGGGTTTACAAGCTTTACTTACAAGTTAGCACAAGAGGCGAAAAAAATATATTGACGGTCGACGGATTACTGTCATAATCATGTCATAACTGACAGCTCATTTAGACAGACGAATGGATGGAATGAGATGAGATCATTCATTCATTCCACGACCAAAGAGAATACAGTAGAGATCCACGACCAAAATAACAAATAACAACAAATAGCGGCGGATTTGTGGTATTTATTACAAAAGTGAGTATATTAATATAACTGTTATTAAACTATTGATGATTACCAGCGTTAAAACCAATGATTAAAGTGGTTTATGTCACATGTAATACTCACCACTGCTTATTTATAAACAAGCATTGCCACCGCTAGCTAAATAAATCTTCATTGGCCTTATCTATGTACACAATTTACTGCTTACTCTGAACACAAAATAAAAAAAAAATCTGCACAAGTCCTGCACAACCAGTACAAAACAATTACTACACTGGGAACAAAAAAAACTTGAGCTTAATATGGATCAACAAATAAAAACATTAGAAACAAACAAATACATATAAGCCAAAGGAAACATACTAAACTCCGAAAAATACCAATCACATGTGACATTGCCTGAAAAATTTATCGGAACATCTATTCTTCCTGAAAAAAGACCTAAAAACCCTAACTACAACCTTCTAGATATACATGCTCCATCTTCGGCTACAACATCGCTTTCCATCAGGTGAGTTGGTAGCCAAACGTAAACCTATTTTATATTAAAAACCGCACTGTCTGTCTGTCTGTCCTACCTTTTATCGATCTATCTTTCAAACCGTAATAGATAGTCAGTTTAAATTGTCACAGAATATGTAATGTTATGGCGTATTTACTAAGAAATAATCAAAAAGTCAAAATGAAAGGGGGGTCCCATACAACAAACGAATTTTTCTACATATTTTTGTATTAGCTCTAATGTGAAAATGGTAATGTATACAAGTGTCAAACTTATGATTACACACATATTAGTACACACTCTAAAGTATACTTTATTTACTTGTGTAGCGGGCATTTTCCGCACTAGGGCATCATTGGTCCATTTTGCGTCACCCGGCTGCAAATAATGGCGGCGGTAGTTACAATCTGGGTGTATTCAAATCACGAGTGAATCGGTTTCTTCTAGGCAAGCGTGCACCACCGTAGACCGCATCATCGCTTTACATCAGGCGAGTTGGCGGTCAAACGCAAGCCTATTAATTACAAAAAAAAAAAGTTCCCGTTTTTACCTTTTAGGTACGGAACCCTAAAAACACAGAACATCTCGAGGTCTTAGTTCGGGGCGAACTATTAGTCAATAAATAAATGTGAATTCCAGGTTTCAAAATGACCCTAAAGCTGAACTTACAATTTGGAGGAGGCGCAGAACTATTGTTTGACAAGATAAAAAAGCGAGAAATAGAGTTGCCAGCGCTGTCGAAATATTTACCCGAAAGTGACAACGAAAAGTGGACGATACGAGAGCTGCTTCTGTGGATAAAAGATAATCTCTTGAAGGAGAGGCCAGAATTGTTTTTACAGGTAAATTCAATTTATTTATTGAGTATCATCATCATCAGTCCTGAATGACCCATCTCACCAGCAAATAATCTGCAATTATATGCTATCATCACTACATAGTATAAAACAAAGTCGCTGTCGCTGTCCGTCCGTCCGTATTCTTAAATCTTTAAAACTACGCAACGGATTTTGAAGCGGTTTTTTCAAATAGATAGAGTGATTCAAGAGGAAGGTTTATATGTATAACTAGGGATCCGCCCGGCGGGTCGCTAGTCATTCAATAAATGCAACAAATTGCTGTAAAAATATGTCAACATTAAGTTTGTATATCATAAAAAGGCACCTAATTAGGGGTCCATAGAGAGAATCCTTATAAGTTTGTTTTGTCCATACATTTAGGATTCCGTACCCAAAGGGTACAAAGGGACTCTATTACTAAGCCTACGATGTCTGTCTGTCCGTCGGTTTTGATGTAAAACTACAGTGGCGCCACCCCTTAGGTGCGGACTTATTTTGTATTTACACTAATAATTCCCCGATAGTTACAATCTGGGTGTCTTCAAGTCACGAGTGAATCGGTTTTTTCTAGGCAAGCGTGCTCCACCGTAGATCGCATCATCGCGGAACATCAGGCGAGTTGGCGGTCAAAAGCAAGCCAATTAAATAAATATAATAAATATTATATTATATTATATTTTTTTGAACATCCTGACACTGGCACACGCCAGAGAAGTGCGGGACCATAATCCTCTGAGGAGAAAAAATATAAAAAGTTAGAACATGTGAAAATAGAACTAGTTTTTTTTTTAATAATTTGAGTGTCTGTCAGTTGTCAACTGTCACTGTCAGTTGAAAGTGATTCTCCCTAGGGCTGAAATGTATTACTTTCAACCCGCGCCTCAGGCAACTTCAGACCTACTTTCCGAGTATGAGTAATGAAAAAATAATATCACTTTTTGTCTGCAGGGAGAATCTGTCCGTCCCGGCATATTAGTGTTAGTAAACGACGCCGACTGGGAGCTGTGCGGTGAACTGGACTACCAAGTGCAGCCGGGAGACACAATCATGTTTATATCGACGTTGCATGGTGGATAAATAAAGATTTTCATATTTAAGTTCAGTTTATTTTTTGAAAGCCGGTGGCGCCATCTCTTATCGAGTAGCTGTATCAAGCTAGTTTTTGAAATAGGGGTTTGCGAGACGCAGCCGCGCGTGCGCATTCACCTTGATAAAGACCGCCTAATGCGGTTGAAACTATAGTCGGAGTGACCGGCTTAATCTTACGTGAGTAATTCCCGTGCAATATAAATAAAGTTTGTGAAAACCACGTCAGTTTCTATAGTAAACATAAAATAAAATATTTATTCCAGATTTTCAAGTTCATATTATGATGACTAAATAAAATTATAAACTGAACTAATGCCCCTTACAGACCATGCGAAGTACAAGTAGCTAGTATTTACTACGCACCGTCTGCAACGTTTAGCTTAGTGCAAGTGGAAGTGCTTAGTAGCACTTCGCTCTGGTTCTTGCGCAAGTGAAATTTAAAGCTTCGTTTCTCCGCGCCACTCAGAATAAATAGTAATACTCACTGAACACTATTACTCGTAACTATACTAATAATATAAATGCGAAAAGTTTGTTGGTTTGTTTGTTGATTGATTGATTGATTATTATAAATATCAGTTAATAAAGTTTTTTTTTAATTGATTGGTTAACTCTTTGTAACAGAGAACAATTTGATACAGAGGAAAAAAAAACTCTTAAATACTAGTGTAACAACTAGCGGCCTTATCGCTAAAAGCGATCTCTTCCAGGCAACCTTTGTTCCTCTTTCACGCAGCAACAGAGCAACGGATTGACCTGATTTTTGCACGGGTATAGTTCACGGGCCGGAGAGTGACATAGACTACTTTTCATCACCATAATCATTTTTCATCATTCTCAGCGGGCAATGGAGAGAGCTATGCTCGGAGTTTCTTTGCGCGATAAAATCCGAAACGTGGATATTCGCCAAAGAACCAGAGTCACCGACATAGCTGTTAAAATTTGCAAGTTGAAGTGGCAATGGGCAGGCCACATCGCTCGAAGAACCGATAACCGATGGGGAAGAAACGTTCTTGAGTGGAGACCACGAACCGGAAGACGCAGCGAAGGTAGGCCTCCCACTAGATGGAACGACGACATAGTGAGAGTCGCTGGCACGCAGTGGATGCAAAAGGCAGGCTGTCGTTCAGTGTGGTGGTTAAAGGGGGAGGCCTATGTTCAGCAGTGGACGTCTTCTGGCTGATGATGATACGCGGGTGAAAGCGCGGGGCGCAGCTAGTACTTCTATATTTGCTGTCAATCTGTGAAGCCTCAACTTATTACTTCTGACTATTCTGCAAAATTATTCGGTCTACACGCAGAAAACTATACATTTATAGGAGGACCTAGATCTGGATTTAGATTTGAGCATTTGGATTGTCTTTAGACCTTCAACGGTCTATGGGCAGTCTAACTGTTTTTGTAGTTTTAGTTTTAGCTTGTATTTTGTTTAGTTAATAAAGGCACTTGCCCATCAATGTCAATTATACATCTACACTGTCATTGTCTGTTTACTCATGTTACAGTAGGACTATGAGGACATGTAACAACCTCGTGGTCATAATGGTATGAGAATCTATATAGTATGACCGCGACGAAACAGTACACGCGACGCCCACTGCGCATCGTTCGTCTCATTCGAACACTCGTGCGAGTACGTACTCGCACGCGAGTTGTGCGTGTCTCCGCGTCAGTGGCTATTTACTTCGCATGCTCTGCAACGGGCTTAAATGATAAATGTCCATATTTTCGTGACTAGACTTGGTACGATCGTCACAAAAACGATATCATCATCATCATTTCAGCCGTAGGACGTCCACTGCTGGACATAGGCCTCCCCCATCGATCTCCAAAAGGGTCGGTTAGAAGCGGCCTGCATCCAGCGTTTCCCTGCGGTCTCTTTTAGGTCGTCTGTCCATCTTGTGCGTGGACGTCCTACGCCGCGCTTACCGGTCCGTGGTCTCCATTCTAGAACCTTCCTGCCCCATCGGCCATCTGTTCTACGTGATATGTGCCCTACCCACTGCTACTCCCAACTTGCTAATCCGGTGGGCTATGTCGGTGACTTTCGTTCATCCACGGATCATCTCATTTCGGATTCGATCTCGTACAGAAACTCCGAGCATAGCCCTCTCCATAGCTCGTTGTGCGACTTTGAGCTTGATTATGAGGCCCATAGTGAGAGACCACGTTTCATTGCCGTATGTCACACTAGTCGAAGATTTTCGTCATAAGACACTGAGGTATTTTAGATGAGAAGACGTTGCGAAGTTTACCGAACGCTGCCCAGCCGAGTTGGATTCGCCGATTGACCTCTTTCTTGAAATTGGACCTACCTAGTTCGACTGTTGGTCCTAGGTAGACGTACGCGTCAACAGCTTTAAGAACTGAGTTCCCTACTCAAGGAACATTATTACTCCTAGATCCTACTGATATAGACGATATAGAAACATAAAACTACATAAAATTTGAACGAATCCAAATTCCAAATCCAAATTCAACCTCATTTAAGGTTATCTATCTATAGATATATATCTATATATACATATAAAAGGCTTTGTCCTGAATGACTGACTGGTGGATCAACGCACAGCCTAAACCGCTGATCATAGAGACCTGAAATTTGGAGGGTGTGTTCTTTGTATGACGTAGGCATCCGATAAGAAAGGATTTTTCGATATTCTACCCCTAAGGGGGTGAAAAAGGGGGGCAAAGTTTGTATGGGACAACGTGATTCCTTGGTTCAATCTACTTCAAATTTTGCAGAAACCGTTCTTAGTATGACGTAGGCATCCGATAAGAAAGAATTTTCCGAAATTCTACCCCTAAGAGGGTGAAAAAGGGGGGCAAAGTTTGTAAGGGATAACGTGATTCCTTGTCCAGTCTACTTAAAATTTTGCATAAACCTTTTTTAATAGAATTGAAGGAAGACCTGTTTCATATTTTATTGAAATTGATACCCTAACGGGGTTACAAAGGAGTTGAAAGTTATTTTGGCTGTGATTTGCCACGAAGTTGATATCAATACTCCTTATGATAGTGCTTTTGATTGAAATTACATTTTATTATAACACATGTTTGAAAACTGAATCCGATTTTATTTAAAAAAGGACTAACTCACTTAAAAATATAAGTAAATACTCTTTAAAACTGGAATGTTTAGAAAGTCAAAGTACTATAATTAGTACCTCATTTGAAGGTTTCTAAGCTTAAAGAGGTTATTATATGCACTTTTAGGACACGGGCTCATAGGGACGTTTGTTGTGTATAATAATACTTAGTTTTCTTTTAGTTTGTCTTCGAAGTTTAATTTAGGGTAAAAAACCAATTAAAAATCCTATTAGAACCATTTTCGACTTCTACGCGGACGAAGTCGCGGGCAAAAGCTAGTAATTAAATAAAGAATGACAAAAATATACACTTCAATTATTATTCTAGGTAAACTACAAACAAATGAACAAGTAATTATATAAAGCCACTTGCTCCTATAAAAAACAAAGGAGTTAGACATATATGTTTATAAAATCTATTGGCTAAACCAATAATTTATAATTTATAGTTAGTATTCAAAGAGTAGTACATTTACATCGATGTTAGTATTGGTGAAATATTTAAACGATATGTTTACGATACAAAAAATAATTAACAATAAAAAACGACTTCACAAAATTTGCTAAATACGCAATTTCGGTTACTTGGGTGACATAATTATGTTGTCATCGAAGTAACCCAAAGTTCCAATTATTTTGATTTAAAAGCCAAAATACTAAAACGATTTTGATGACATTTCTATGGGACCTCTAAAGAATTTTCCAAATTGCTTTAAGTTAGGTATTTAAAAATAACATATGATCTCATGTAAGTCAAATAACCGGGATTCATTATATAATATTCCAATCTAAGAAGAGTTTTTTTTTCCAATGAAATTACTGTTGAGATTAATACACTATTCAATAAACATATTATAATTATTATTAAACGTATCAAAAGCGCACAAAGAAATAGTCAAATTGAAAATCTCCTTGTTCAAAGTCGATTAGAAATCATGGGAAGGGATGGCCTCTTTAACGCGATTTAATTTAGATGACTGCGAAAAGTTGCGCGACCAAAAACCGTATCTCGGCGAGTTAAGGTTCACGTTCGCGTGATTTCCCGCAATCACCTAAACTGAACGGCTTAAAACAGGTGACTTTATTGGCGTCCTAGACCAGGCCAGACTCGATGCCTTGTTTATCGCCTTTTGTATTTTCAACGTTCTCAATTACTTTTGGGTGAGGATGCCTTTTGAGCTGGTCTACATTGGCAAAGCTGTGATTATCAAAAGCTATTTCCTGGGCGTCTGTTTTCTTAAGACACGTAAAGTGTAGAATCATCCATCGCACCACCATAGGACCATAACAAATCATGAGAGAGAGAATTATGAAAACCATTAACGACGAAAGGAAACTTGAGGTGTATGTATGACTGCTTATTTGCCTCCAAACCGTGCTGTCCAATTCTGTCTTCAAATCACTTTCCCCTTGAACGATATGCTGAAGGATGTCATTAGAACTATGCACCATTTCAGTTTTTGTTATGTTAAATACACTCCTTGAAGAATTGTAGGTATGTATAGTGAAGTCGATTGGTTTAAAGTATGACGCCGCAGTTTGTGTTGTCACTAATCTGTGCGCAACTAAAGTGTGGTCAGGTGCCTTTATGAGACAGTTATCTGATAGCCGAATTAAACCGATACCTTTCAGTGTTTCTTCTTTTCTTTGTCCATCGCATAATACTGAAACTCTTACACTATCTTTGACAAAAAACAACCATGTGTTCTTCATGTACAATTCATGCCATAGAACTTGCTTTGCGAGGTTAAATGATTTAGTTAAGCACTTGGTCTGCGTTTGGTTCGTGAAGATATGATCAACAATGCAATTCTCGTTTAAACGCATTTTCTTCACCAACCCCGGGTAGCAAATGAAATGGTTCAGCTTCTGTAGACATTGTTTAAATTCATTATGGGTCATGTCGAAATATAGTTCGTTGTTGTAGTCTACAGCTACAAAGGACTTCTTGACTTCTATGCCCTGAAACGAGTTATCTTCGTTTCTTCTTGGAACTGGAGTGACGTGAAGCAACGTATATTTCGTGACTTCTTGAATGGGAAAATATGCATGTACTTGAACATGCGTTGCGTTTTCCACAATTTTCGTATCAATAAGTAGCTGCTGGACAATTTTTAAGTTTGAAGGTAGTTTCAGATTTGCCGACGCAATAATGTCACTCACGTTGTTTGGCGTCAGAATGCTGTATACTGAAGCCTTCGAAGTATATATCTCTTGTAATCCAGCGTAGTGGTCCGTGATCTCTTTTATGTAATTCCTTGCCAGTTCATAAGTTGTCATCACTTGAAGGTTTAGGCTATTTCTGTCATATTTAAAGTACCATTTATCGTTTTTTGCTATGTAGTTTATAACTGCAGCCAACTGGGTCTCAAATGTCTCTAATTTTTTATTAACGTTTTTTTCTGTAGTATTTATTTGTGCAATGGCTGAAATCATAAATTTTGTTTGATGATTAGCAGAACCAATTAAATTGTCTTGGTTTTTCTGAAGCGCTTCGATATCTCTATATACTTCGTCGTTTACTCCAAAAACAGACGTTAACAGAGATCCCAATAAGCCTCTTTTCTTCCTGGTAATGTTAATTCCTGTTAGAAATTCTTTAGTATTTTCAAACATTGACTCTTGCTCTACCAAATAATGATAAAACTGCTTGCAATGTGTTTCTTCGGCTACAATATTGTGCCGTTTACAGAGATAGTGGAATTTCACAATTACTTCATTTATTTTGACAAAGTTTTTCTCTATGTTATTCCTTTCAAAGTTGGTCTCAATTCTGAAAACTCCGCGGTCTATGTTCGCGGTTCCTATGTCTTCAACATAGAATCCTGGGTCGATAGATTTCACAGTGTAAATTGACGACGCATTGCCAACTTGCAGTGCCACCAGCAATGTAACCCATAGCAGTTTACTGGCTGTTTTGGTGTTTCGTCTACCATCCTTATGG
The DNA here is from genome assembly GCA_932305915.1 of Agriopis marginaria. Lineage (NCBI taxonomy): Eukaryota > Metazoa > Arthropoda > Insecta > Lepidoptera > Geometridae > Agriopis > Agriopis marginaria. The sequence goes on along the minus strand of OW029942.1, from coordinate 3,797,100 downwards.
ATACTGTAACTCTGAGTTCGCATAGTAACCACGTTTACTGGACCTTCTTCCTGGTCATCATCGATTTTTACTTCTTTTTCTGGTAATCTTTTCATGATAGCAGGACGACTCTTTACTATAGAAACAGGCGTGGTTTTCACACTTCTAACTCCATGGACCTCTTGAGTCAGGTCAGCGGTCGTGAGCTGACTTAAGTGTAGTTAAAACTTGTCGGTGATGATGGAACGTCTTGAAAAGGCACCAGCTTCTTCGGCAACCAGGCCTCCTATCTTTCTTGGTTTATTCAGATCTTTGGAGAGTAAACTGCAGACTTGATTGTGCCGACAGCTTGCGGCTTCTTCGTCTTTTAGATACTTCTAGCGTCGTGAATCTGAGTTCAGTGGCCAATGATGGATTTGATTGAGGATGTTCTGTTTATATAATACTTATTATCACTATTTATAGTACATCTTGGTATAGTTGACCGCAAATTCGTCAATAGCTTTGTACTACCAGTGTTGCAGCCTGTGGGATGCTGATAATATATTCTTTGCGGTGATGACACTTTTGTAAGCAGGATTGGATCCAGGGCAGGGTGCATCGATAGACTTTGTTTAATTTTTAATCGACTTCAAAAAATAGGAGATTATCGATTCAACTTTGTTATGTACCTATACCTATAATTACGCAATGTCTTTGCCGATTGTGAACGGATTTTAGTCTTTCTTTTTATTTAATTATCATTTTTTCAGCCACAAGACATCCACTGCTGGATATAGGTCTCCCCCATCGATCTCTAAAAGTGCCGGTTGAAAGCGGCCTGCATCTAACGTTTCCCTGCGGTCTCTTTTAGATCGTTTGTCCATCTAGTGGGTGGACGTCCTACGCTGCGCTTGCCGGTCCGTGGTCTCCATTCGAGAACCTTTCGGCCCCATCGGCCAACTGTTCTTCGTAACATGTGCCCTGCCCACTTCCACTTCAACTTGCTAATCCGGTTAGCTATGTTGGTAACTTTCGTTCATCCACGGTCTCCTCATTTCTGATTTGGTCTCGTATTAAAACCCCAAGCATAAGCCTTCTCCATAGCTCGTTGTGCTGCTTTGAGCTTGCTTATGAGGCCCATAGTGAGAGACCATGTTTCACTGCCGTATGTCATCACTGGAAAAAAACCACTTATCTACACAAAAACGACATTACACATTTAGACGAGTATCGAGCTAGTCTAAGAATAACATTAAAATTCTAAAATTACCTACTATTTATAGATTTTTAGGATTCCGTATTGAAAATTGTAATTAGAAACCCTCATGGTAAGCCCGTTCATCTAAGATCCCACCCGATTTTCTTAGGAATAATTACCCGGCCTAGCCACAAGGACAAGAAAACTGTTTGTTATTTAAATTTCCCGCCACAGGTGAACGGCTGTATCTTTCGAAACGTAATAGATAGCCAAGAACGCCCGTTAAGGTTCACGTGATTTTGCGCAATCAGTGAAACAACCATAGGGCTACCTGTTTTTAGCGATTCTATTTAGGTGATGAGAAAAGATGCGCGACCGCGAACCGTATACCTCTGCGCACGTAATTTTCCGCCTACTTACCCTTTGGGTACGAAACCCTAAAAGTGACAAGGTTTTTTTAAACTGATTTTTTTTATTGGCTGTCTATAACGGTTCGAAAGATACAGACGTTAGAAGTTAGGACGGACGGACAGACAGACAGCGTAAGCTTAATAATAGGGTCCCGTTTACCCTTTTGGGTACGGAACCCTAAAAATTAAGGGTTCCGTACCCAAACGGGTAAACGGCTATTATTAAGCTTACGCTGTCTGTCTGTCCGTATGTCCTAACTTCTAACCGCTGTATCTTTCGAACCGTAATAGAGCGTAAGCTTAATAATAGGACCCCGTTTACCCCTTTGGGTACGGAACCCTAAAAATTAAGGGTTCCGTACCCAAACGGGTAAACGGGTATTATTAAGCTTACGCTGTCTAAGTGGTCCTGTCTAGTTTGAGTACGTCCACTCAGCAAACATTAAAATACTTAGTTATCATAATTATTACGTAAGTATTATTTTATTTTACCACAATTTGCATCATTCATTAGTTACACAACAGTATTGTTTTCTTGAGTTTTTGCGGTTACAGCATATTTATATTCTCTTTGGGTTTCAGTACAGAAAACAAACAAAAGAAAACCGCATCCTAACTCATTCATGATTCATAGGAGGTGGCAAAATGGCCGAACTAAAAATAAACTAGTAGTACTAGTAGTCGTCAGCGCTTCCAATCTCAGCAACCAGAACAGGGTACCTAAGTCACGTAGTCTGACATGGATACTTCTCTACACGAAGACCTTTAAAAAAACCTACAGCCGAAAAATCATGATCTTTCTATGATATACTAGTAGTTCGCCCCGAACTGTCACCTCACGATGTTCACGCTTTTACTTCTCCCACAAAGGTACATCCGCTCCATAGTTTTCCTACCTACCATGATCATGATTGAAAACCATGATACCTACTACCCAAAGGGACGGAACGCTTCAAACAGAAAAAACGAGCAGAGCGAGAGGTACCACGTTTAGCCATTTGTCCCTTTCTAGTGTTGACATAATCACTGATACTAATTCCTCATTACTTTTCATACTTTTTATATTTGTATACAGAATAGATCAACGTTTGGCCACTAACTTGCCTGATGGTAAGCGACGGTGTGGCCGAGGATGGAACACGTTGATCTAGAAGAAATCTATTTATTCTAGCCTTGAAGATTGATTGTAGTTCTCAGGAAACAAGGAGGACAGCAGGGAGTTCCATTCTTGAACAATACGTATCATAAAAGACAACCCAAATCGTTGTGTACGAATTTTTGGAATTTCCTCGAGGATGGGGTGATAGTGTGCTGTCCTTCTACTTGTCCTGTAGTAAAAGGGGGAGGGTGGAATAAGGTCATGAAGCTTTTGCTCACACTCACCAAAATATATCCGGTAGAAAATAGACAGACAAGCTACTTTACGGCAGTGCTCAAGGCTTTGTAATTTATTGGCGACTAGCTTGCTGTCACCAATCAGCCTCATAGCACGCCGGTCTACGGAATCTAAAGCTTCCAGTTGGTACTTGGCTGCTCCGTCGAATAGGTGGAAGCAGTACTCAACACACGTACATACTAATTTATTCCTTATTTATATCACTACAATAATAAACGGATGCACCCTAAATAACCATGAGAGTTTTCTTTTAGGTATTATGTTTCACAAATAAAAATATAAATAATTAAAAATGATGCTGATAAAATCATGTACGGAGTACCCAAATTAATACCAAATTTACGGTTACAATATTTTTCCAAAAGTGGCAACACCACACACTAATATGTGTTCATGAATGTCATTGTATATAAGACATGTAGTGTGAAAGGGACAAATGGCTAAACGTGGTACCTCTCGCTGTGCTCGTTTCTTCTGTTTTAAGCGTTCCGTCCCTTTGGGTAGTAGGTATCATGTTGAAAACACAGATATTGAAAAATACAGAAAAATGTGACAGTTAACGGCTACGATAATCAACTGACAATCTTCACTTCACTCATACTGACATTACCATGATACCTACTACCCAAAGGGACGGAACGCTTCAAACAGAAAAAACGAGCAGAGCGAGAGGTACCACGTTTAGCCATTTGTCCCATTCTAGTGTTGACATAATCACTGATACTAATTCCTCATTACTTTTCATACTTTTTTATATTTTTATACAGAATAGATCTACGTTTGGCCACTAACTTGCCTGATGGTAAGCAACGGTGTGGCTGAGGATGGAACACGTTGATCTAGAAGAAATCTATTCATTCTAGCCTTGAAGATGCCTAGATTGTAGTTCTCAGGAAACAAGGAGGACAGCAGGGAGTTCCATTCTTGGACAATACGTATCATAAAAGACAACCCAAATCGTTGTGTACGAATTTTTGGAATTTCCACGAGAAAGGGGTGATAGTGTGCTGTCCTTCTACTTGTCCTGTAGTAAAAGGGGGAGGGTGGAATAAGGTCATGAAGCTTTTGCTCACACTCACCAAAATATATCCGGTAGAAAATAGACAGACAAGCTACTTTACGGCAGTGCTCAAGGCTTTGTAATTTATTGGCGACTAGCTTGCTGTCACCAATCAGCCTCATAGCACGCCGGTCTACGGAATCTAAAGCTTCCAGTTGGTACTTGGCTGCTCCGTCGAATAGGTGGAAGCAGTACTCAACACACGTACATACTAATTTATTCCTTATTTATATCACTACAATAATAAACGGATGCACCCTAAATAACCATGAGAGTTTTCTTTTAGATATTATGTTTCACAAATAAAAATATAAATAATTAAAAATGATGCTGATAAAATCATGTACGGACTACCCAAATTAATACCAAATTTACGGTTACAATATTTTTCCAAAAGTGGCAAAACCACACACTAATATGAATGAAATGAATGAAAAAGAATTCTCATCATCATTCTTCTTTTCATGAATGTCATTGTATGTAAGACATGTGGTGTGAAAGGGACAAATGGCTAAACGTGGTACCTCTCGCTCTGCTCGTTTTTTCTGTTTGAAGCGTTCCGTCCCTTTGGGTAGTAGGTATCATGGACATTACCTATTTGTACAAAATAAGTTCTGTTCATTTCGGATTCATTAGGAACTCCTTGCTTTAACCAACTGTATTTTATAACTTTGTTATTTTAATATATTTACAACCCCTGCATCAGATTAACACATATACAAACTTAAAAGTTGTATTTACTTGAACTACTTGCCTACAAAATGTAATGAAGATCGAATGAACGGTACTCAAGTTATCGTCGAACAAACATACAAACATGTATAGTCATGTATTAATTTTGTCCGTAACATTACATATTCTGTGAAAATTTCAACTAGATATCTATTACGGTTAGAAATTAAGATACAGCCGTTAATAGGTAGGAGAGACGGACGGACAGACAGACAGCGTAGGCTTAGTAATAGGGTCCCTCTTTTACCCTTTGAGTACGGAACCCTAAAAAAAGAAATTGTCATCTAAGTCACCTTAGACTTAGGTAGATTACAGTTGCTTTTAAAATCTAAGTCAAAGGGGGTTGCTGTCGCTAACAAAGAGGTTCCTTCAAGAAAGTAGGTATAGGTATAACGCTGGTTAAACCGCGGGGTGTATCTAGTTTTTAGGGTTCCATACCCAAAGGGTAAAAACAGGACCCTATTACTAAGCCTACGATGTCTGTCTGTTGTCTGTCTGTCTGTCCTACCTATTAACGGCTGTATCTTTCGAACCGTAATAGATAGCCAGTTGAAATTTTCACAGAATATGAAATGTAACGGCGGATTGACTGACAAATAATTAAAAAGTCATAAAGTAAAAACGAAAGCGGGGTCCTCCATACAACATTTTTTTACGTATTTTTGTATTAGCTCTAATGTAAAAACGGTAATACTTATAAACGTCAAACTTGGCATGATTATAGTACACATTTTAAAGTATAACAACAAATAATAAAAAATTACCAAGTGCGAGTCAGGGACAAGTTTCTGTTTATTACCAAGTTATAACTGGTAATTTCGTTATTGAATTTTGTCTTGGTACGGAACCTTCAGTGCGCGAGCCCGACTCGCACTTGGCCGTTTTATTTTTTGTTAGGACTAGGAAGGACTAGAGAGCTACCATCATATCAGTGTACAAAACTGACAGATAGGTACTTACACGTGGGAAATATTTAGTTACCTCGTTTGGACAACTTTACCGATAAGCTGGACGGGGCGTAAGTCATCATCATCAGCCAGAAGACGTCCACTGCTGAACATAGGCCTCCCCCTTCAACCTCCACACTGAACGACAGCCTGCCTTTTGCATCCACTGGATGCCCGCGACCCCGGGGCGTAAGTACTAGGAACATAATTATTTTCTTGAACAAAACGAAACTGACTTCAAGACTATACCTACATAGTTAAAACAGAGATTGAAAGACCTCAATAAACTTTTTCTTTCTTTCTTCTTTCTTTCTTTCAATAAAACTTTAGAACCACAAACCAAAACGCCATTTTTTATTTTTCTTGGATTTTTCAAAAAGCGTTGAATCTTTTTTGATAAAATTTATATGGGACTCCCTCTGAGGTAACCTACCAAACAAAACAATAATCAACAAAATCAATTTATAATTGGCGGAGTAATCGCGTAACAAACATACAAAAAATAGTGCGTGTAGTCCCTCCGCGCGGAAGAAGTTATACTTCAACAAGGAACCCTAAAATTATAACTAGGGCAAAAATATCAACAATTTAAAAACATGCTTTTCTCGAGATTTGAACCTAGTTCCTTAGGCTTCTCAATCCATTAGCGACACATTACACTACCGGATCTGATAGTCCCAGCGCGAAAAAAGGATAGCATTTCGCAACCATACGAGAGAGAAAAATTCCCCCTCCATGGTAGCGTTAAACGTTTAACTCAACCTTGTTGATTGCAAGTCGAATACGAAGTATAATTTTATAATTTTGATGACTATGTTAAACTGCCTGAAATATTAATGGATTCGTCCATAAATATTTCAGGCAGCTGCGTTAATAAATAATTATTAATGAATTAATTTGACATAATTATGAAATACTGACATAATATATTGTAATACATTTTTGCTCATAATATTTTTAATTGAATAAGTTATTATTTAATTTGAATTATGTACACATAATAATATTATTAACATATACTGTTTATATACATCGATGTGGAAAGTGTACTGGAGAAGTTTGACTTGTAACTATGGAGTTATTAATAAAGAATTGTATTGTATTGTATAACTTCAAAAAAACATACAGTCGAATTGATAACCTTCTCCTTTCGTCGGTTAAAAAGTGACTGTTTTGTTCTGAACTGAAATAAATAAGTTCTTCCTGGCATATAATAATATAATTTATAATACTACTAAGTATTACTAATAGGGTATTCAAGGAATTCATTCTCAATATTTATGTTATTTGTTTTCGATTTAGTCATAATTATTTCAAGCTAATAATGGGGCATTCTGACTGTAAAATTGCATCATGATAAAAGACAGTTTTTTTTTTAATAATTTTGCGTATAAATATTTTTTTGGTTCAATACCCAAAGGGTGTAGGTAAACGGGACCCTATTACTGAGCCTACGCTGTCTGTCAGTCCGTCCGTCTGTCCTACCTATATCTTTCGAACCGTAATGGACGCCAGTTAACACTTTCACAAAATATGTAATGTTACCGCGAATTAATCTATACTAATATTATAAAGAGGAAAGATTTGATTGTTTGTTTGTTTGTTTGTTTGCATTGAATAGGCTCCGAAACTACTGAACCGATTTGAAAAATTCTTTCACTGACGGGAAGCTACACTATCCCCGGGTGACATAGGCTATAATAATTATATACCCGTGCGAAGCTGGGGCGGACCGCTAGTTAAGAAATAAAGGCAAAAAGTAAAAACTGTAGCCCCCCTATAGTTTTTACTTTTTGCCTTTATTATTATGGGGGGTATTTTTTTATGTAAGAAAATTTCAACATTTTCTGAAGGGAATGAAAGGGATCCACAAACCAAAACGTCATAATATGTGTATATATTTTTGATTTTAGTTAATTTTTCAAAAGGTGCAGCATGCAGTTTCGATAAAAATAACGTATATGGAACCACCTGTGAAGTATGGCCTATCAAACAAAAAAGAATCATCAAAATCAATGTATAATTGGCGGAGAAATCGCGTAACAAACATACAAAAAAAAACAGTCGAATTGATAACCTCCTCCTTTTGTCGGTTAAATAACCTCCTCCTTTTTGAAGTCGGTTAAAAATATTTATTATTGTTATTTGCAGAATCCTCCCTTCTAAGTAATGATAAGCTTACTATACTGGAAAATCATTAATTTGTTTGTCAATATTGCTTTACATAGAAAACCAGCTAAATCGTTAAACTTTATATGAAAACAACGTAGGTACCTATTTATCTACCAATGTTTATTGTCAGTATGCATTTTATATGCTAGTTATTTTGTATGGTAGTTTTTTGAGGGTTTGTTCCGTCCGTCCGTCTATCTGTCTGTCCGTTCGTCCTAATTTTTTGTAAGGAAATATTCTTTGTGAAGATCATTTTATGAAAAGGCCAAAGACCTTTGAGCTAGATTCTAGAACGTCTTGAGTTCGTTACAGTTTTATCGCTCGTACAGTCTTTAACTCGAAAACTTATAATCAGAAATGTTCGAAATAATTTTGAATGCAGGTTTTTATATGACCTATATGGTTTTTATATGGCAAGTTATAAGTTTTTAAGTAAGTTTGGAAATACAGGGGGGCGACCTCCTTGCCATATTGGCGGGCTATATTTCGTAAACTCACTTGATAAAAAAGTGATGGATGGAACCTTTTGTTTTTATTTTTAGACTTTTTCATTATTTGTTATTTAATCCGCTGTAACGTTACATATTCTGTGAAAATTTCAACTGTCTATCTATTACGGTTCGAAAGATATAGCCGTTAATAGGCTGGATAGACGGACAGAAACACAGACATCGTCGGCTTAGTAATAGGGCCCCGTTTTAACCCTTTGGGTACGGAACCTTAAAAATGGTAGTGATGACATATTTATGGTACTGAGACTTAACCTCTTTTGGAAAAACTCAGTCACACAGCGGGCAATGGAACAGCACGGGCATGGAATGGAACGGGCAGCGGGGAATGCTCGGAGTTTCTTTGCGCGATAGAATCAGGAACGTGGATATTCGCCAAAGAACCAGAGTCACCGACATAGCCTGTATTAAAAGTTGAAATAGCAATGGGCACATCGCTCGAAGAACCGATAACCGATGGAGAAGAAAGGAAAAATCTTGAGTGGAGACCACAAACCGGAAGACGTAGCGTAGGTAGGCCTCCCACTATAGGTATAGGTGGACCGAAGACATCGTGAGAGTCACGGGCATCCAGTGGATGCAGATGGCACGCTGTCGTTCAGCAGTTGACGTCTTCTGGCTGATGATGACGATGACAAATGCACAAGACGTGCGGTGCCAAAATACTCTCAAAGAGGGCAGAAAAAAATGAACCCACGCCGATCACAGATCTACTAACGCCGATATTATGTTCTTGTAGACTAATGCATTCGCTCGGTAAGCAAGCAAAGCAGTAAGTCAACCTTATAGCGGCGTCTGCAATCTCGGCTGATGACTCATGACCTCACGACAAGCAATATATTGACAAACCAGTCCGAGCTGTCAGTGAGTTGCTAGACCGCAGTCAGACTGCGCGTGTCAACGACTTTTTTAACTTTACTTTAAGTTTTGTGCTAAGGTGTAATGTGAGTATTTACTGTCTTTTTCATAATATTCTATCAAGACCACAGAGCATAAATATTTAGCTAGACAAACGAACCGGAATAGTTCTAATACTTATATTTTTGCTAAATGATTTACAATGACTTAGATTTGCTTCTGCTTAGATAACATCCTGAATGTTGATCTTAGAAAGTTAATAAACGTGCGTAACTTATACATACATAGCAAAAAAAAAAAACTTTTCTGTGTTAGCAACAGATAGGTATCAAACTTTTTTGACAACAAAACCTTTATGAACACATTGTTTTACAGATCCCTGAAATAACCATAACCTGCATGGTTTATGTGAAAATCATAGGTTTGACTGCCCCGGTGGCTCAGTTGGTAGGGAACCTATCTTCTGTGCTTGGGGGCGTGGGTTCGATTCCCATCTAGGACAAACATTTGTGTGATGAACATTTGTGTTTGTTCTATGTCTGGGTGTTAATATCTATTTAAGTATGTATTTAAAAATATATATGTACGTATATCAGTTTCTGGCAGCCATATTACAAGCTTTGCTTAGTTTGGGGTCAGATGACCGTGTGTGCAAAAATGTCCCAGATATTTATTTATTTATTTATTTATTTATAGGTACAAAACAGGTGCTTAAAATTAAAACAATGAAAATCACGAATTCTGATCACAATCGCTAGATTTTTAGGGTTCCGTAGCCAAAGGGTAAAAGCTTATTACTGAGCTTACGTTGTCTGTCTGTCTGTTCGTCCGTCCGTCCGTCTACGAACCGTAATAGATAGTAGGTAAGTTGAAATTTTCACAGAATATGTAATGTTACGGCGGATTAACTAAGAAATAATAAATAAAACCGGCTAAGTGTGAGTCGGGCTCGCGCACTGAGGGTTCCGTACCACCACATAACTTGTTAGACACTAAAGTACAAAAAGAAAACATCCCATCAATGCCCAGGCGGTCACCCATCCAAGCCGCGGCCGACGTTGCTTCACTTCGATGATCGTACGAGAACCGGTGATGAACAGAAATTTGACACCGACTCGCACTTGGCCATTATTTATTATTTATATAACAACAAACAATAAATAATGGCCAAGTACCAGTCGGTGACAAATTTCTGTTCATTACCAAGTTAAGCAACGTATTATGCTACTTATATGACGTCTTACCTAATCGTTTTCACCGAAGCGAAATGCCACCATATTTTACTAATCTTGAAGTCGGTTTTTTAAATTGATAATTATTGTAGTTAATTTGTGGTGATACGGAACCCTCAGTGCGCGAGCGCGACTCGCACTTCACCGTTTTTTTGTTTGTTTGACAAACTGTAACAGTTAAGCTACGATTTCTAAGTAGTTAAGTGCCTTTATTAGGTAACTAAACAAAATACAGGCTAATTTTAACACAAAATCAGACAGCCCAGAGACCGTTGAAAGTCTAAAGACAATCCAAAATGCTCAAACATTTGGTTTAGACAAGTTTTGAGCGACTCGATAATGTAGAACTGATAAACGTGATGTTTTGTAAGATTTATCCTGTAATCGCTCAATGAATGCCAAAGGTTACGTGCTATGAGAAACCAGCGATAAGTTTCGTGGTAATTATACCTAATATTTTATATTATCAAGAATAACACTTCTGCTTAACATTTCACATTAGTTTAACATGAATACGCATAAGCATTGCCATTCAACGTGGTAATGCCGCCAGCATGCTGGGTACGCTGCCAACTGGTAGTGGGCTTGAGCATTTGGATTGTCTTTAGACCTTCAACGGTCTATGGGCAGTCTAACTGTATTTGTAGTTTTAGTTTTAGCTAGTATTTTGTTTAGTTAATAAAGGCGCTTGCCCAGGAAAAAAAAAAGTTTAACATGATGGCAAGTAATTATTTTAAATTTATTAGAAAACTAGTAGATCGTGATATATAGCCTATGTCAACCGGGGATAGTGTAGTATCCCAACAGTGAACGAATTTTTCAAATCGGTTCAGTAGTTTCGGAGCCTATTCAATGCAAACAAACAAACAAACAATCAAATCTTTCCTCTTTATAATATTAGTATAGACTAGCGTTGTCCTGTCTTAGAACTGTCAAACACGCAAAGTTAAAATTGTAAATCTTATTTTTTACACATTGGGTTACATTATTGGAGTTTTAATAAGGATCCCTATTATTTTGAAAATATAATAATTATACCCTATGTTACCCGGGGATAGTGTACCTAGCTTTTCAACAGTGAAAGAATTTTTCAAATCGGTTCAGTAGTTTCGGAGCTCAATGCAAACAAACAAACAAACAAACAATCAAATCTTTCCTCTTTATAATATTAGTAAAGATAAAGGTTTTATTAAAAAATAATTAACAACCTTTTATTTAGGTAAATGTTGCTTTTAATTTTAATTTAACGGGAATACTTACTAACGTCAAACTTAACATTATTATAGTAGGTACACACTCTAAAGTATAACAACAAATAATAAATAATGGCCAAGTGCGAGTCGGTGACAAGTTTCTGTTCATTACCAAGTTATAACTATTAATTTCGTTATTGAATTTTGTGGTGGTCCGGAAACCTCAGCGCGCGAGTGCGAGTCGCACTTGGCCGGTTTTATTATTATTTCTTAGTTAATCTGCCGTACCATTACATTCTGTGAAAATTTCAACTGGCTGTCAATCAAGGTTCGAGAGATACAGCCGTAAGAAGGTAGGATGAACAGACAGACAGAACATTATAACAAAAAAAAGATAATTAATTTATCATGCTCTGTGGTTGTATTAAGGCCTATTCAGACCTGGGGCCTTACGGACAACAGCTATTGCGGCACCTAATCCGCTCAGTTGGAAAATCACTCGAACGTGAACCTTATCGCGCCCAGGGGCCTTACGGACAACAGCTAATTGCGGCACCTAATCCGCTCAGTTGGAAAATCACGCGAACGTGAACCTTATCGCGCCCAGATACGGTGTGCGGTCGCGTGATTTTCCAACTGAGCGGATTAGTTCCAACTGAGCGGATTAGCTGTTGTCCGTAAGGCCCCTGATACGGTTTGCGGTCACGTGATTTTCCAACTGAGCGGATTATGTGCCGCAACAGCAGTTGTCCGTAAGGCCCCTGAGCGTTATTCACTACTGCTGTGGATAGAGGAAAATACCGCGCGGATCTCGCTCGGGTATTTCATACAAATATAGGCGGAATAGCGTGCGTTTTTTTTTTTTTTCTCATTCAGTTCAACAAACCGCTAGGGCTCCAGGGCACACCCCTTCTGGGGTGCCTGGGCAAGTCTGATTCCCACTCCCGGCGACGGCCCAAGCCGAGGTTCGTACCTTCGAGGTGCCCTTGTGCTAGTCGCCCAAAAACTTAAACCATCAAGTTATGCCGAACGCACTCTGCGTTCGCTAACTAGTCCGGTCCATCTGTAGAGGCCAAAAGGCCAACATTACAAGTCAATATCAAAAATGAAAAGTGCGTTATTTTTCGCTACCTACAGCGGTAGCGAATTTCACTTAGGTCTGAACAGGCCTTTATGTTTTGTGTAAAGTATACGTACATTATACCTAGTATGAGTAACCGTGGGAACTTCGGACCTTGATTTCTCGTTTCATTCTAGTCTAAATAAGGAAACGTACGTGATGAATAAGTAGGAAGGCATAACAGTCTCGATGTGCTGTCAGCTGAAGCATTACTCATAGTTTGGACAATTACAACAAAAGCATAGTTGGGACAAATAAAGCAAAGCATTTTAAGTACAACCGCTATGCTAACAAAGGTGAAAACAAACTAGTTGCCAAAATTTTGGAAAGCCTCTAGCACCGCCATATAACTTTAAATTTATGACTTTCGGATTTATTCTTTTATAATTATGTGCTGTGCGACCTTGCTTATTGCCAAATTTCATGATTCTAAGTCAACGGGAAGTACCCTACAAGTTTTGATTTCCTTGTGAAATCGCAAAATATGCGACATAAACGCGCATACCTTTTGATTGCATAGACTAGCTGCATCTCATCTCACATAGTATAAATTGAAGTCGCTTTCCGCGTCTGTCTGTCTGTATGTCTGTATGGCCGCATAACTCCTCCTAAACCACGCAACGGATTTTGATGCGGTTTTCACCATCAGTTAGATACATTTTCAAGGAAGGTTTATATGTATAACTAGCGACCCGCCCCGGCTTCGCACGTAAATTACACCCGTGCGAAGCCGGGCGGGCGGGTCGCTAAGTAGATTACAAGTTTGATTTTTTCACAGTTGAAAGAAACCGTAGATTCGAGTATTTGACATTTCAACTTGATAGCTTTCGCGTTCTTGAGAAAAAGGGTCTTGACAGACCGACAGACGGACAACAAAGTGATCCTATAAAGGTTCCGTTTTTTCCTTTTGAGGTACGGAACCCCAAAAACCTAAATGTATTAAAATTGTGCGTGGAGTCCCTCCGCGCGGAAGAAGTGAAACTCTCGCTCTGTATCTTTCTATTCCCCCTCCATGGTAGCGTTAAACGTTTAACGCAACCTTGTTGGAAGTCGCATAAGAAGTATCACTTCAATAATAAACATTGTTTGTCCACAGCATGCGTATTCTACTGATATTGGCGTGCGTAGCGTGTGTGTTTGCACGCACTGCTGTCCGTCAGCAGTCTGTCTCTGGGCCCATAACCTCGCTTACGGACAAGGTAATTCCTTTCTTTTCCACATCCCAAAAAGTGCCCAACGTGACTAAAGAAGTTTTCACACCACCTGCTCGACAATGTTCAATTACATATCGTGCAACCTCAACGTAAAGTAAAGCATTATCTCGGGATATAAAAGTTGTATTTTTTTCTGGGCTAGCGCCTTTATTAACTTAACAAAATACAAGCTAAAACTAAAACTACAAATACAGTTAGACTGCCCATAGACCGTTGAAGGTCTAAAGACTAAGTTGTATTAAACTTCCTATGGGGAATAAAGTGATTTGAATTAGGAACGTCAAATTCGCGTGGAAACTGGTAGAAAACTCTTAAATAAAAAAATGCCCATATGGCATTGTAAAGAGGTTTGTTCGAAAATCGAACAGATGCCTTATTGTGGATGATTCGGATCGTGATCGCGATCGCGTCCCATCTCACTCACGCACGTGGTGCGAGTAAATAGATGCGAACGGGACGGCATGCAATCTCGATCACGATCAAACTTCTGTAATAAGGCCGCTGGCCATCATAAGCAGAACTCAAAAAAATTAATAAAAAGGTGCGTTTACAAAGAATGTGAAACAAAACAGTGTTTGGTGCTGTGATTTTCAGTGAAACCTGGCATTTTATTATCTCGCAGGTGTGAAAAGAAGAGTATGCTCCTCTGGAATAAAGCCTGTCTTCGTGTTGGGCAGCTTGAACCCCTCGCTTCACTCAGGACTCTACATAACTCTAGAGTCCCTCGTTACGCTCAGGGTTCAATATGCCGCCCGCGACGTAAGACACTGCTTTATTCCCTTAGTGCATAATCTACTATTTCGCTTCAAAAACGAGCAGTTGCCATAAAATACAACACCCGGAATTAAATTCATAGAGTATTACCTCGTACGTGCTCTATTTAAATGTAGAATATATGATAGTAGGTATTAGATACGTACGAAATGCCCTTGATCTTAAACGAGTCTGCTTTATTGGGCCATTGCTTCTATAGTGGAGCTATTACCTAGCCACATATCTTACACCAGTTACTAAAAAGTGTTTCCTATATAGGGTTACCATCCATCCGGATTTTTTTAGACGTGTCCAGACTTTTAAATCTATGACCGGATTTTGTCCGGCTTTTTTAGCTTGGGCGATGTAATACGAGTAATAAAACTTTTTTGAAGTTATACTTCTTATGTGACTTGCAACAAGGTTGCGTTAAACGTTTAACGCTACCATGGAGGGGGAATTTTTCTCTTTCGTATGGTTGCGAAATGCGGTTCCTTTTTTCGCGCTGCGACTAGCAGATCCGGTAGTGTAATGGTGTCGCTAATGGATTGCGAAGCTTAAGGAGCGAATCGAATTCGAATCTCTAGAAAAGCATGTTTTTAAATTGTTGATATTTTTGCCCTAGTTATAATTTTAGGGTTCCTTATTGAAGTATAACTTCTTCCGCGCGGAGGGACTCCACGCACTATTTTCTAGCTGCTCCTCGCGTTATTTACTCCTTGGTAACGACAGCAAACCCCTTTTACTTAGATGACAATTTCTTTTTTTTTGACGTGATAACGTCTTATAAAACGATGAACGCCACCTGCTCGCACGAAAATATGTCACGTTCCGCCTGAGCCGCGCGTGCAAGTGAGAGCGCGGAACAAGCGATAGAGAGGCACGATCGGCCTAAGCGTTATCATGTAAAACTATCGTTCTTACCGACTTTACAGACAACCTTTTACGAAGAATCGACACCGCTTTATGGTTGATATTCCGAGAACCCGTACGAAGCGCTTTGATTCCACATTTATTGTGCGAACTGCTAGTCTGTGGAATTCGCTGCCTGTGTGGGTGTTCCCCGATAGTTACAATCTGGGTGTCTTCAAGTCGAGAGTGAATAGGTTACTTCTAGGCAAGCGTGCTCCATCGTAGGCCGCATCATCGCTTAACATTAGGCGAGTTGGAGGCCAAGCGCAAAACTACTTATAATTTAAAAAAAATACCTTTTTTCGTAATTTTGTAATTGTTGATACTAGATGACGCTAAATATAAGGTGTATTATGTTATTATGTGTATTACATTGGTAATATTATGGCGTTTGCAACGCACACCTACTGTTTTGACGTGTGTGACGCCACCTGTCGGTTCCAACGGAAGACCAGCGCTGGTTGTTTACAACCAGCATTAGGTACGCTGAGTTGGCACCGGCTTGTGATAGAAACTATTTTCTTTTTATTGTGTTTACCTCGTAATGTATTTGTATCTGTTTTTTTTTCTTTCTTTCAAATAAAATGTTGTTTATATTCATGATCCTAAATAGATGCATTTGATTTCCAGGATGCCAGATCCAAGGCTCGGATGCACACTGCGTTCACCAACGCTGGCAGACAAGCCGGGGTGGAGTTGTGGAGGATCCAGAACTTCGAGCCAGTACCAGTGGCGCAGAGTGACGTCGGCAAGTTCTATAGAGGGGACTCCTACATACTCCTGAAGGTAACTTATCTCTATCTCTTCTCTTCTCTATCTCTACATAGTATAAATTAAAGTCGCTTTCCCCGTCTGTCTTTGCCGCAATAGCAGTGGTCGATTCGTCCGTCGATTTTCAACCTTGGTCTTGATCTGATCACTACAGAAGCATTACAATGAAGCAGTCAACAACGTAATTGTCGTAATTAAACGCAGTAATTAGAGCTTAACCTTTAATTATCTACCTAAACAAGTAGGTATCTGTCGATGGAATCATCAATGAGTCAATGTCATGTCCAAAGATTATATTACGTAGTACTTAAAATATAGTATGAAATCTTTGATCACGTCCTTCTTACCAATTAAGATCAATTTGTGGCGTGCCGCGTGAAATTTTCGGCATGGAAACCAAAATAAACTCGACAATACTCGACATCTATACTAATATTTTAAAGAGGAAAGATTTGATTGTTTGTTTGTTTTTTTACCTGGGCAAGCGCCTTTATTAACTAAACAAAATACAAGCTAAAACTAAAACTACAAATACAGTTAGACTGCCCATAGACCGTTGAAGGTCTAAAGACAATCCAAATGCTCAAGCCCACTACCAGTTGGCAGCGTACCCAGCATGCTGGCGGCATTACCACGTTGAATGGCAATGCTTATGCGTTGAGCCAGAAACACGCCAGCATTTTGGTCGCGTTTGTTTGTTTGCATTGAATAGGCTCCGAAACTACTGAACCGATTTCAAAAATTCTTTCACTGTTGGGATGCTGCACTATCCCCGGTTGACATAGGCTATATATCCCGGCTTCGCCCGTGCGAAGCAGGGGCGGCCTACTAGTACATTATATAGGTCCTACCTCTAATTTCGTATAGTACCTACACAGACCAAGGTTTTCACATAGCACAGTATCAAAGGCTTTGGAGAGATCTAGGAAGAAGGTGTAAAAATGAATGAATTCGATTAAAACCACTTCTCTACATAGTATAAATTTAAGTCGCTTTCCGCGTCTGTCTGTCTGTCTGTCTGTATGGCCGCTAACTCCTCCTAAACCACACAACGGATTTTGATGCGGCTTTCACCATCAGTTAGATAAATTTTCACGGAAGGTTTATATATTGGTATAGGTGTTAATATCTATTTAAATATGTATTTAAAACTATATATGTATGTATATCAGTCTCTGGCAGCCATATCACAAGCTTTGCTTAGTTTGGGGTCAGATGACCGTGTGTGAAGTGTCCCAAATATTTATTTTATTTATTTATTTATAACTAGCGACCCGCCCCGGATTCGCACGTAAATTACACCCGTGCGAAGCTGGGCGGGCGGGTCGCTAGTAAAAGATATAATACACATTTCAAATTTAATAACTGGCCAAAAGCGTGTCAAGTTTCATGAGACGCATATGGTCTCTGGAATGAGGGCGCAGCGAAAAAACATCCTCTTTTCACATGTACCAGAGCCACCCAATAGCAAAATTATTTTTAGGGTTCCGTAGGCTAAAAACGGGGCCCTATTACTAAGCCTACGATGTCTGTCTGTCGAAGTCACTTTTTTCCTTTTTGATTTTTTTATTATTTCTTAGGTAGGTAATTTTATCTCTATCTTCTCTATCTCTTCTCTACATAGTATAAATTGAAGTCGCTTTCCGCGTCTGTCTCTCTGTCTGTATGTCTGTATGGCTGCTAACTCCTCCTAAACTACGCAACGGATCTTGATGCGGTTTTCACCATCAGTTAGATACATTTTCAAGGAAGGTTTATATATATAACTAGCGACCCGCCCCGGCTTCGCACGTAAATTACACCCGTGCGAAGCCGGGCCGCTAGTCAGAATTAAATTGAAAAACTGAGTGTATATGCCTCTAGCATAAAAACCATTTAATCAGCGACTTATACACGCCCCGTCCGTGCTGAAATGTCTTGATTTATGCACTGATACAATCTACTATTTATCTGAATTTGATTTACAGTTGATAAACATGACCTTATCCTACCATCCCCTTTCTACTACAGGGGCCTTACGGACAACAGCTAATTGCGGCACCTAATCCGCTCAGTTGGAAAATCACGTGAACGTGAACCTTATCGTGCCCAGATACAGTTTGCGGTCGCGTGATTTTCCAACTGAGCGGATTAGGTGCCGCAATTAGCTGTTGTCCGTAAGGCCCCAGGACAAGTAGGAAAACGGCCCATTACCATCCATTCATTGTGGATTTTCCTTGGGTACGTACCAAACGTTTCGATATTACGTTTCTAATCCGTACGGCCAAAGATTGGAACAACTTGCCAGCTTCCTTGTTTCCTGAGAGATATAACCTGGACCTTTTCAAGGCCAGAGTGAATAGGTATCTTCTAAGTCTGCGTGCTTCATCTTCGACCACATCGTCGCTTACCAACAGGCGAGTTGGAGGTCAAACGCAGAAATATCCGCGTAAAAAAATATTCTTTATTTGAAGACAACATTTTACCTACGATGGTACAGAGAGTATCGTTGTCATATTTCTAGTTATTTTTCCACAGACCACCTCAGACAACCGCAACAAACTATCCTGGGACATATATTACTGGATCGGCAGCCAGTCGACGCAGGACGAGTCGGGAGCGGCCGCTATACTCACCGTGGGTCTCGATGACAAGTTCAATGGAGCAGCCGTGCAACATAGAGAAACTGAGGGCGCCGAGAGCGCGGCGTTCTTGGCTTGCTTTACTAGCGGTAAGTGCTGCTCTCCTGGTACACTGTGCAACAACAAAGTCAATTCAGTAGTTCTATAATTTCAATGACGTGACAAAGATGAAATTAATTTAATTTTGATTATTTAATTTTATTTTGACTATTATTATACTATTATATTATTATTGTTTTTCTATTGTGTATGAAAATGTGATTTTTTTTATGATTATTGTAATAGTTTTAAATTATTTTATTATCAATTATTTTCTGTGACGTGTACCTGTAATTTGTTACCAATAAAGTACTATGACTATGACTATGACTATGTAGGGATTTTAAGGTGATACCTTAGATAGAATATTTGGTTTAGTTAGAATATCATGGCAAATTAGCATAAAATTTCGGAGGCCCCCTCTTAACTACACACACTGAGGCCTATTCTGTCATACTAAACTAAACCAATCTGACAGGACTAAAATTATCTGAATCTCTTTTCATTTTAATACGTGAGAGAAGGATGGGCAACAAAACGCTCCCTCACCCCCCACCAAGTTATAGCGACGATGTATTTTGCCACGCTAGAGTCAGAACGCCCGCGAGGGGGAGTGCAACGACAAAAACGAGCATAAGTCCGACTTCGATGACGCCTGGCGCGGTACTGAACTGAACGCGGCGCGCCAAAATTCTCGCGTCCTTTTTACGCTTTTAATTTCACAAAAAAACGACTCTATTAACTATCAAAAATCTATCCAAATAAAAAAATATTAATAAAATTGCCTTTCAGTACATGCAATTTCCAGATTGTTACGAGCTTTCATTAGAGCATAAAATGAAAAAAAAAAACTTTGTCGACTTTGTTTCAGATTTTTTTTGATCGAGGAAAGTTTATTCCATCGTGTTTTGAACCAAATCATAAACTCAAACACAGATGTATCTGTGACATGTATTTTTTTCCAGCTCAAATATTGTAATTTAACTGAATAAAATTGATTTAAAACCGTCAAATTTCGTATAAGAGGCTCTTAACGCGCCCAGATACGGTTTGCGGTCGCGTGATTTTCCAACTGAGCGGATTTAACGTTAGTTTGGTGCCCCAAAAGCAGTGGTCCGTAAGGCAGGGCCGTTGATTTTCAACCTTGGTCTTGGTCTGATCACTACAGAAGCATTACAATGAAGCAGTCAACAACGTAATTGTCGTTATTAAACGCAGTAATTAGAGCTTATCCTTTAATTACCTATATCTACCTAAACAAGTAGGTATCTGTCGATGGAATCATCAATGAGTCAATGTCACGTCCAAAGATTATATTACGTAGTACTTAACATATAGTATGAAATCTTTGATCACGTCTTTCTTACCAATTTAGATCAATTTGTGGCGTGCCGCGTGAAATTTTAGGCATGGAAAGCAAAATAAACTCGACAATACTCGACATACATTATATTATACCTCTAATTTCGTATAGTAGGTACCTACACAGACCAAGGTTTTCATACAGCACAGTATCAAAGGCTTTGGAGAGATCTAGGAAGAATAGATCTAGATTTGAAAAATTATTTCACTGTTGGGATGCTACGCTATCCCCGTGTGACATAGGCTATAATATATACCCGTGCGAAGCTGGGGTGGACCGCTAGTCTACTATGTAAAAATAAGTCGGGTTTTCCTTCCTGACGCTATAACTCCAGAACGCACGAACCGATTTCCACGGTTTTGCATTCGTTGGAAAGGTCTCGGGCTCCGTGAGGTTTATAGAAGTCATCTGGTGACGGAGTTCGCCGGGTTTGCTAGTTAGTTATAAAATTGTTATTTTGTCCGCAGCTCCTCAGTATTTGGCGGGCGGATTCGCGTCGGGTTTCAACCATGTGGTTACGAACGCGGGCGCCACCAAGCGCCTCCTACAAGTCAAGGGAAAGAGAAACATTCGCGTGCGAGAGGTGAGAATATTATATTAACTTGGCTTGATACACTACCGTCTGTCTAGACCAGCCTTTCCCAAAGTGGGCGATAACGCCCCCTTGTGGGCGCCAGGCCTAAAGGGCTATTAGCGCCCCCATTTTTTCAAAATGGGGGCGCTAAAAATAATTTATTCTCAAAGTAGGCAGTAGACAAAATAAGTTTGGGAACCCCTGGTCTAGACATTCCTGAGAGGGTTTAGCTTCGCTTCGCGTGTATTATGCATATTAAATTCAATTCAACTAGTCAATTCAAAACATTATTTGTAAGATCATGGTAGGTACACATACAAGCAAAGTAGCTTACAAGGTAGTACAAATGAAACGTATCTCTTGCTCTAGCCAGGTGCGGCGTACATATTGTGAGAGCAAAATAATTAATATGATAAATGTCAAACAGTTTTTTAAACTGGCAAGTGCCTTTATTATACTTATGAACAAAATACACCTTACCTTTAATTACTACCTATGGCTATCTTACTAAATAATACTTACACAATAATGATTAGAAAACCATCATCTAAGAAATCGCTTAAGGCGATAAGGCCGCCCATTATACTGCCGTATATTTGTTTTTTATGTTAGTTTAAGTTTCATTTGTTTTTTCGGTGTTTAATAAAGAAATATTGTATTGTATTGTAAGTTTCAAAGTGGTGAAATATTTGTGGACCTCATATAACATTATGGTATATGAAAAGAGGTTTACATTTATATGAATCTTTTAATTTGAGTAAGATTTAAAAAAGGCAAATTTGCCGCCCCTTATCTGGTGCTCTAAGCCACAGAAGACATGCCTAAGCTCCAGCCTACTTACTATTCCAGTCACCAGTGATTAACATCTCTTCTCTACATCTCTACATAGTAATAAATTGAAGTCGCTTTCCGCGTCTGTCTGTCTGTATGCCCGCTAACTCCTCCTAAACCACGCAACGGATTTTGATGCAATTTTCACCATCAGTTACATACATTTTCAAGGAAGGTTTATATATATAACTAGCTACCCGCCCCGGCTTCGCACGTAAATTACAGCCGTGCGAAGCCGGGCGGGCGGGTCGCTAGTACTATATATATTTGTTCGGAGAAAGGGGCCATTCAAGTATTACGTAAGCAGTTACAATTATTTACCCCCCCCCCCCCCTTGTCAGCAAAAGTAAGCAAACCTCTTCCGTCTTCTTCCGTTCATGCTTACGTAATCATTGGTACCTATATGCATTTTTCTAAACAATAAAGTAAATATCACGTAATCACGATATCGACCCCCCCCCCCTCACCCACCAAGTCAACAAAAATAAGCAAAGCAAAGACCCCCCCCCCCCCGCCCCCTCAAGCGCTTACGTAATACTTGAACGCCCCCAAATGTAACACCTCATGTTCCGTGAAATAAATCATTATTAAAAAAAATACATAATGTTGTCAATGTAATTTTTACCTTTCCCAGGTAGATCCCCTAATCTCGTCGATGAACGCCGGCGACAGCTTCGTCTTAGATATTGACAACAATGTTTACGTATACGTCGGTCCCAGATCAAGGAACGTCGAGAAATTGAAGGCAAAATCTATTGCCGACCAGGTTAGGGATCAAGACCACAGAGGGCGTGCGAGAGTCGAGATTATTGGTAAGTTAAAAAGTTGGGGACGCTAGGGAACAGATGATTGGGGATTTTAGGGCAAAGATGGATGGGTTGTAGGGAAATCAAGGGCAATAATCAATGAAACAACTACATATATATTGACGAAAACGACAAAATTGTCGAAAAATGGCTGGAAACATCTGTGGCTAACCAGATCAGGGACCAGGGGCCTTACGGACAACTGCTATTGCGGCACCTAATCCGCTCAGTTGGAAAATCACGCAACCGCAAACCGTATCTGCGGGCGCGATAATGTTCACGTTCGCGTGATTTTCCAACTGAGCCGCATATTAGGATTAGGTGCCGCAATAGCAGTTGTCCGTATGCCCCAGGGGTAGTACCGTAACCTGTTGTGAGCCATTCTGTTTAGATGTTTGCGAAAAGTTGCCTGACCTCAAACCATAACCCGGCGCAGTTTTTTTATCTAATTCTATTTTTTTTTTATCTGATCATTTAATTTTGCCACACCACATTTAAGCGTTTAAAAACACTTATATTGGTAAATTTTGCGATTGTTCCGTGCCTTAAAGTGTTGCGATCAGTACCCTAGTACAAGTTTTGATAATATTCGAAAACTTTTTTCGTTTTCGTATTGTTCCATACATTGCTGGGTTAAAAGGTATTCGAAAACTTTTTTCCTATTAGAGTGTAGCAATCTATACCGCCGATTACCATCGATTTTAGTTCTTCCACGTTTCCGATAGAGGCGCTTTACTAAAATGTATGGAACAATGCGTAAAAGTTTTCGAAAACTATCAAATCTGGGACTAAGCTAGCGTACTGGCTTTCTCTTACAAAAACCCCATCAATTCCAGACCAGTACTCCAGCGACGTGGATATCCAGAAATTCTTCACGGCACTAGGATCAGGTAATAAGGACTTGGTCTCCGAGGAGAGCGCTGGTGGAGATGACTTGGTAATTATGGCTTATTTAATCTTCTTATTCAGGGTTATACATATAGATGTTAGATAGGAAAAGTATGGAGAAGTCGCCCTATCCGTAGCAAAGAGCCACTATTGCAAAACCACAGCTTTCAAAAGGTATTTTCTAATTTTCCTCTAAAATTTCTTGGACAATGTATGTTTTATGATATCTTAAACGATTAGATGATGTAACAAGCATACGGTGATATATTTATTTATTTATTACCATCTGTTTTTATATTTATTATGTGTATATGTATTCCGCGGAATTTTAGCGCATTTACGTGGACTTAAACTCTATAAGGGCCACGTAAAATGACGTGCACGCGTTAATTTATAAGACGTTAGGACCTTTTTCGCCGGAATTAGCGAAGTGGTGGCTTTTTACGAGCAAAATGTAAAGTTAAACGGCATATTTTTAGTGAAAATTTGAGAAAGAAAACATTTTTTTTCCATGTACGGACTGATTGATATCCTATTGATTTATTTTTAGTAAGTATCATCATCATAAATACCTTTATATCGACGCACTGGCGTTAGTGGCGGTATTTGTCGGAGTATATTGTAACGTGGCTGTTTGAGTAATTTTTTTTTAAATATTATTTACAGTCGATTTTTTTTTGTGAATGTGGCTTTTTTTTAATATTGACTTGTAATGTTGGCCTTTTGGCCCCTACAGATGGACCGGAGTGGCTAGATGCATATGCTTTATAAGACCCCAAAAATGCAATAAAAGAAAAAAGCCCTAACGACAACTGTGGCCCTCTTCTACGGATAGGACGAAGTATACATGGTGAAGTAAAAGCTTGAACATCGCGAGGTCTCAGTTCGACGTGAACTACTAGTAATTATGAGTACAATGACCTCCTTTCGGTTTAGCATACACTTCTCTACATAGTATAAATTAAAGTCGCTTTCCGCGTCTGTCTGTCTGTCTGTATGTCTGTATGGCCGCTCTGGCAACTCCTAAACCACGCAACGGATTTTGATGCGGTTTTCACCATCAGTTAGATAAATTTTCACGGAAGGTTTATATATATAACTAGCGACCCGCCCCGGCTTCGCCCGTAAATTACACCCGTGCGAAGCCGGGCGGGCGGGTCGCTAGTTCCTTATAAACCTGTATAATAAACAATTTGAGATGGTTTCGTGAAAATATTCTAATACCGTTTCAGGCGTTTGAAAAGAAGGAAGAGCAGACGGTCGTACTCTCGGAAGTGACGGAGGTGGGAGGCAAAGTGAAAGTGACGCCTCTTGCCAAGCCCTTGCGTCAGGAGCACCTCAAACCTCAGGTATATACATTCAGACAAAACATCTTTTATGTTTTTTTTTATTATTTTTTATTAATTGTTTATTTATTCTCCACGGACTCCTGGGTCCGTGCCCTTTGTCAACTTTTAACATATATTTTTAAACTATATTTGATATAACATATAACTAATGACTATACAAAAGGAATATACAAATTATAAAATCTTATGACTATGTTGCGTGTATACACCGAGCAGTCCAGCGAACTTATTATAGAAGTTTGATCGTGATCGAGATAGCATGCCGTCCCGTTCGCATCTATTTACTCGCGCCACGTGCGTAAGTGAGGTGGCATGCGATCCCGATCACGATCCGAATCATCCATAATAAGGTATCAGCTCCCGCATCTTTTATGATTACAATCTATACCAACTTGAGAACGACTTTACCGATTTAATTCATCTTTTTGAAGTTATACTTCTTATGCGGCTTGCGACAAGGTTGCGTTAAACGTTTAACGCTACCATTGGAGGGGGAATTTTTCTCTCCCGTATGGTTGCGAAATGCGTATCCTTTTTTCGCGCGGCGACTAGCAGATCCGGTAGTGTAATGGTGTCGCTAATGGATCGAGAAGCCTAAGGAGCTAGGTTCGAATCTCGAGAAAAGCATATTTTTAGATTGTTGATATTTTTGCCCTAGTTATAATTTTAGGGTTCCTTGTTGAATGATAACTTCTTTCGCGCGGAGGGACTCCACGCACAATTTTTTTTTTTATGTTTTCTAATACTGAGTAGGAGGTTCTTACTGAAAGAAAAATTATGAAAATTGCGCAAAAACTTGGAAATTTTTAGAAAATTTATGAAGAGGAGAGAGAAGAGGAGGAAGAGGAAACTTACTTAACGATGGTTTTAACTAGCGGGTGAAACCGCGGGGCGCAGCATAATATAATATTTAGATAGATACATAGATAGAAACTCTTGATTGTGTACACCAGAAAATAAAATTACAACACGATAGAAAACACTTACGAGCTAGTGCCACAAATGGCGGCCTTATCGCTAAAACAGATCTCTTCGTATTTATATATCTTCGTATTGATAATATTTGTGAGCAATCTCGCGAAAAGAAACCTGATCAACGCTTACAAACAAACAGCATTTGTTTTTTAGGGTCCTGTACCCATAGGGTAAAAACCGAACCCTGTTGCTAAGCCTATAAACGATGTCTGTCTGTCTGTCCGTCGTACCGTCTGGTGGTGAACAGAAATTTGATACCGACTCGCACTTATCTATACTAATATTATAAAGAGGAAAGATTTGATTGTTTGTTTGTTTGTTTGCATTGAATAAGCTCCGAAACTACTGAACCGATTTGAAAAATTCTTTCACTGACGGGAAGCTACACTATCCCCGGGTGACATAGGATATAATCTATATCCGTGCGAAGCTGGGGCGGACCGCTAGTATACTTATAAGCTTAGTGTAGGTGAAGTAAAAGCTTGAACATCGGGAGGTCTCAGTTCGGGGCTTACTACTAGTTACATATAATTTACTTATTATTATAATTTTTCAGGAGAGCTATATTTTGGATACGGTCAGCGGCAGCATCTATGTCTGGATCGGAAAACAATCTTCGGATAGGGTAAGCAATAATCTGTGATCTTCCAGACATCATAAAAAGCAGAATAATTTTTTTGTTACCATATTTCTCCAAATAGTGAAGCCTGCGGCCTTATTGTAGAAGTTTGATTGTGATCGAGATTGCATGCCGTCCCGTTCGCATCTACTTACTCGCACCACATGCGTAAGTGAGATGGCACGCGATCACGACCACGATCCGAATCACGATCACATCATCAGCCATTAAGGCGTGCTCTGATCACGATTTCAAATTCGTTTTTCACCCGCTCACGCCATGATCTATTTGCTATCTAAAATGGCTCTGCTTAAAGTCGAAAATCGTATATCATCATATTTGATGATGATGATGACTTAGTTGTTGTGTTTATATTATTTTGAGGGTTTTTATTTAATTTATCATAATATATAAATGAATTTCAACAATTAACTGGTTAAAGTTTTAAAAGACTAGTCTGGCTATACAATTCGTACAAAAAAATATGATGTTGTCGCTGAAAATTCAGAGTTCTTCAATTCAGAAGCTATTTTTATTGCTCAATTTGTAATATGTTTTTTTTTAAGAATCTAGATAATTAATAAAAAATATATTCGGTTAAGATTATTACCAAGGGGTTTTTTCTACTAGTAGTATTTTTTTTATCTGATCAGTTAATTTTGTCACATCACATTAAGCGTTTAAAAACACATCTTTTGGTTAATTTTGCGATTGTACCGCGTCTTAAATGTCCACTGCTTAACAAGGCCCCCTCTTAGAGAGGGGTGTTGCCATAATCCCCAAGCTTGGTAGGCGGCTTGGGGATCGCAGTACGTTCACCGTGTACTAACAGAACGCTGCTGCCCATCCTCCAGTGGTTCGAGTCGCAGTTTTAGGACATACCCGGGTCCAAATCACGACCCGAATTACGATAGCACTTACTGTACTTATAGACATAGACATAATTTATTTGTGCCAATAATTTGTACAATAGGTTATAAGGTAGTTGTATTTTATTTTATTTTATTTAAGGTCCAATGCTTGCTGTGCTTACAGCAAAGCCAAAGCGTACAGCAAGCCAACATTACAAATAAACATTTTCTGTTATGCATAACAGATAAAGTTACGTGACAATACTTCAATATATTATAGGTACATTATAGTTATTGTCACTTAAGAAAATTAAGTATTATTTACTTTTTTTTTTATTTTTTTATTTTTTTTTTAAATTTTTGACGGGCTTGCGCCTTTATTATCTAAACAAAATACAAGCTAAAACTAAAACTACAAATACAGTTAGACTGCCCATAGACCGTTGAAGGTCTAAAGACAATCCAAATGCTCAAGCCCACTACCAGTTGGCAGCGTACCCAGCATGCTGGCGGCATTACCACGTTGAATGGCAATGCTTATGCGTTGAGCCAGAAACACGCCAGCATTTTGGTCACGCGTCGCATTAACCAGGCGCTCTGAAAGATTTTTGAAAATGAGGTGAGCTCCCGGTCCCCAAGGGCCCAATGTCTCGACCCCAAACGCCTCAAATATGTAACCACTGCCGAGGTTAGCATATTTGCGTCGCTTGTGCTGCTCTGCCGAATTGGCAGCCGCGCCAGCCATACCCTGTGTCTCAGGAAGATGTGACGGCGCCTTTATTTACTTACCTGTACTTATTTTGTTTCCAGGAAAAGACTGAAGCTATGGCCAAGGCTCAAGAATACTTCACTGCTAAGAAATATCCTTCATGGGTAAGAAAACAACTCTTTAGATAACAATTCTTTGACCAACTGATGAAAGTGTTCCGAAACTGTGTAAAAATCTATTGCCCGCGATTTCGTACGCTTAGGCTTTCATCAGGAATTTCTTCAGGCGCACTTCGCACTTTAGGTATGAAGCTACAAGTACCCGACTTGTCGGACCTGCCGCGCGATACACAGAGAGGCAACTTCTGTATGTAGGTAGTTAGCGCTCGCACTTCCTGAATTGCACTTTATTGTGTAGTAGCAAGAGTCGCTACTTATTTAAATGACTGCGGTCTGCGGGAAGATCTAGTTGAAATACGTGAGCATTGGCGGATCCAGCGGGCATGGGGGCCATGCCCCCCCCCAAAACACCTAGCAATTCAATACATTTGACTCAGTTTTTCGATTTGATTCAGGTGCACTTTTACACAACATACTCATAGGTACTATTAGGTACCTATACTTGTCAGAATGACCCTCCTCTAAATTAAATCCTGGATCCACCCCTGTACGTGAGAACCAGTTGAAATACGCTACATATAACTTCAGTGTTTCAAAGTTTTCGGCTATGGCGTGAAAATACATTTTAATACGCTATTGTTATCTTTAATTGTAACTATCGGATTTTAACCTACTTCCAATTGTTTTTTTTTTTGCACCGCGATCTCGACTGAGTGGAAGCGATGATGCGCCCGAAGACGGAGCACGTTTGCCTACCTACCATATTTTGCAGAGTGAATCTTCTGTAATTGTATTTATATGGATACTGTGCTCCCGCGTAAAGTAATATATACTACATTATACCATGATCCAAGAAAACAAGATTTAGCGCTCCGGGAGTTGACACCCAATTACGTCACTTTCCAGTTGCCACTTTATTGCAACAAACACGGATATTGGGAAACAAGTTTTTTTATAATCTATTAAATAAAGTACAAGTAGCATTTCATTTGGTTTGTCCGCTCAAGCAAAGCACGAATTTAATATACACATATAATTATATACACATTATTTATAACAAAATCACATTGATTTATTGAATTCCCACAGGTAGATAATATACGGAGATTGGGGAGTTATAATTACAAGCTGGTAACACAGAAAACCAACTGTCTCAGAGATTCCGCCGTTGTTTCGTGTATCGTCATCTCTCTCGAACTTGTAGTAAATTACTTATTCTGCTCTTGCTTGTGTACGTGTATCCATGGCATCGATGACGTAGTTGCGTGTCACCCACGTGACCTTTTTTCTCGGAGCGCTATACCTGGCTGAGTATATTATTATACCATGCATATACTTATTGTTAGCGCGGCCACCAAGCTATATGGCGGAGCACGCCGAAATTTGAGGGAGCGGGAGAAAGGGGACGATAGTGAGAACGACGACTGACCTGAGTATTACCGGGTTAACGAGCAAAGCTGCGTAACCCCGTTCCTGATGTCCTGGAATCTTCTTTCTGCGTCTTTGGATCAACGCGTTCTCAAGCGTTAGTGGACTGTATAGTGGAGCGGTTTCAACACTCGCGGCGCGAGCGCGGGGAAGCTATTTGGCACAGCTTCCTACGGGAACCGTATCCCGGGCGGTGGGATCGCACGATCTCTCAAGAGGACGAGTAACCGACGATCAGCGGTAAGATTTGCGGTGGTGTAAGCAAGGAGTGCTCGCACAATGCGGTATGAATCCGTCGCCGAGAAGGGTCAAGCGCTGCAGACTACCAGACTGCCCGCAGTTTATCAAATTATAATATGAAAGGTGATTATCGCCGAGAATCTAAAAAAATATAGTAAACTGCTATGCAATGTTTGGTTTAACAATGTCGCCGGCATGTGTCGCAGAAAGTATAGACGGAAAAACAAAAAAAAAAAAAAAATACTTCCCGCAGGTGCAAGCAGCGAGTCTCATCTAACCACGGAACGTAGAGTCTGGCTAATGAAAGAAGAGACTGAAAACGCACGCCAAATTAAAAAAAAAACACATTGCAACCCCAAAATTAATATGAAATGCAAACATTACTGTGTTCTGACTGTGTTGCAATAAAAATTTATAACTTACAAGTATCAAGTGAGAATGTGTGAATGTGAGTTGAAGTGGCAATGGGCAGGCCACATCGCTCGAAGAACCGATAACCGATGGGTAAGAAAGGTTCTGGAGTGGAGACCACGAACCGGAAGACGCAGCGTAGGGAGGCCTCCCACTAGATGGACCGACGACATTGTGAGAGTCGCGGGCATCCAGTGGATGCAAAAGGCAGGCTGTCGTTCAGTGTGGAGGTTAACGGGGGAGGCCTATGTTCAGCAGTGGACGTCTTCTGGCTGATGATGATGATCAAGTGAGATGAGTTGATCAGCATTGAAACCCCAAAAATTGTATAAAATGCCTATTTTATACAATTTTTGGGGTTTCAATGCTGATATTTTTAAATTTGCAGCGGTTTTTCAGTCTC
The DNA here is from genome assembly GCA_932305915.1 of Agriopis marginaria. NCBI lineage: Eukaryota > Metazoa > Arthropoda > Insecta > Lepidoptera > Geometridae > Agriopis > Agriopis marginaria. Next base: position 3,766,436 of record OW029942.1, on the reverse strand, counting down.
TACTTTCAGTAGCCAGACTCTAACAGAAATAGTCGTCGTTCATGGAAGTGAGGGTGAGGGTAGGAAAATGTAGGTAGGAGATAAATAAAGGAAGCGTCACTGAGTAGCACTTATTATGTCTTCAGGTGCACGTAGAGAAGATCCTTCAGGGCACGGAGCCGGCCATTTTCAAGCAATACTTTGGGACCTGGCGCGACATCGGCATGACCCACTCAAGAATTATTTAATTAACTTACTGTAAGTACCTACCTATTTACTTTTATTTTTATACAGGGTTACACGATACGGAACTAGGCCGAAAGGAGATCATTCTACCTACTTGTTTTTTTAAGTGATAACTTCTTTAAGCACTAAAGTTATATGATTATTTACGGGGGAAATTTACCGTGGTAAGGTTGTGGAAAAAATCATATAACTTTAGTGAACAACCGTGATAGTATAAAACAGTGTTTTCGTTGGGCAGTTTTTAGGGTTCCGTACCCAAAGGGCAAAAACTGGACCCTTTTACTAAGCCTACTAAGCCTACTATGTATGCTGTCTGTCCGTCTGTCTTACCTATTAACGACTGTATCTTTCGAACCGTTATAGATTATCATCATCATCATCAGCCAGAAGACGTCCACACTGAACGACAGCCTGCCTTTTGCATACACTGGATGCCCGCGACTCTTACAATGTCGTCGGTCCATCTAGTGGACCGTTATAGATAGCCAGTTGAAAATGTTCACATACCTAATATTATTATGTAATGTTACGGCGGATTAAATAAGAAATAATAAAAAAAAAAAAGTAAAAACGGAAGGGACAATAATACAAAAACTACATTAAATTAAATTTTTTACATCATCATCATCACACCAAAACTATTCAGTAATGGAATCGAAAATCAAAACTTACGTGTGAAAGGTTATATTTTCATGCTTTCGTTCCGTGCGACTAAAATACAACAATTTACCAATAACAAAGGTCAGATTTACAAGAACTCACTAGAAATCAGCAGGTAAAAACGTTCAATATACTTTTTTTTTTTTTTAATTCTTTAATTTTTTGGGGGCTTTTAGACAACATGTCTATGTCAGCACCATCGTATCCTGACAAAACACAAATTTCCTAAATAAATTTATCTAAAACTAATTACTTTTTTACACACAAAAACAAACTTACCTAAACCACAGACCTACCTAGCCGGTTAATTAAATATACATTTAATAAAGCACAATTAAATATACATTTAATATAGCAACCTAGACAGTGGGTATATATTTGAGCCTTTTGGGGTCGAAACTTTACGCCCGTGGGGACCGGGCGCTCAAAATATTTTTAAAGATTTATCAAATCGTCTGGTCGAAGCATCTCGTGACCAAAATGCTGGCCGATATCTTGCACAGCGTATAAGCATTGCAATTCAACGCGGCAATGCAGCCAGCATTTTGGGTACGATGCCTGCTGGTAGCGGATTATTAGATTAGTTTGAAGTAGCTTATTATAAAATTCTAGTGCCGAATAGTAAACAATAAAACAATGTCGAAACTTATAGATAAAGCACAAGCACAAAAATACCGGAAACAAAAATTTGCCGACCGGTTTGTTGCCCCGACTGAACTTTGTGGCAGACATCGCAATATAATAATCGCTCGTATACTATCAGCTAACGGTGTACAAGTTTATTTCGCTTCATCATCATCAGCCAGAAGACGTCCACTGCTGAACATAGGCCTCCCCCTTTAACCTCCACACTGAACGACAGCCTGCCTGCATCCACTGGATGTCCGTGACTCTCACAATACGTCGGTACATCTAGTGAGAGGCCTACCTACGCTGCATCTTCGTTATTTCGCTTGCACAACTGTTATTAGTCGAGCAGCTCCTCTATAACATAGTCTTTCCACGTTGACAATGCACAAAAAAAATATTTCCCATTCATCTATATTAATATTATAAAGAGGAAAGATTTGATTGTTCGTTTGTTTGTTTGCATTGAATAGGCCCCGAAACTACCGAACTGATTTGAAAAATTCTTTCACTGTTGGGATGCTGCACTATCCCCGGTTGACATTTTTCAAATCGGTTTACTAGTTTCGGAGCCTATTCAATGCAAACAAACAAACAATCAAATCTTTCCTCTTTATAATATTAGTATAGATTAATTTCAATAGTACAAATTGTTATAACGAACTTTTTGTTACAGATTTAATTACTTTGTTTCAGTAATTTTGTTCTTTTATGTAATTAATATTTAAATTCAGGTTAGGTTTAAATTAGGATCACAAATATCTGTAGATAAAATAGTTTAACCTAAATCCTTATTGTACTCGAAACGACGTAGAAGCGGAATTACACTAGAAATTCGACATATACAAATTTCCATACTAGTTGGCATTAAACTAATAAACGACACTATACTTCTATAATTTGTCAACGTGTCAAGAAATGAATAACTTGACACCTTGACACACTATAATGATACATAACACAATATATGCAATTAAATTAGCATTTTAAAATAAGCTGCAAACTGCTAACGCTCAGAACTCAGTCTGTTATACAGTGTGTTGCTCGGATAAGTGCAACCTTTACGGTCTATGAGCCTTACGGTATGCAGGGTAATCGCGCTAAAAAATTACAGACGAATCGTTGACGAAAGGCAAACGATCCACAACTTTTAGTCGATTTCGTAGCGGCGCGAAAAAGTTGATATTTTCTAAATTTATCACAAACGTTAGTTTGACAGCGTCTAGGTTCCAACTGTGATCGGGTTGCATTTCGTCTTTGGTTAAAATCATTAGCGCGTTACGAAATCGACCAAAAGTTGGGGATCGTTTGCGTTTCGTGAACGATTCGTCTGTAATTTTTTAGCGCGATTGCCCTGCAGTTTAGGTGATTGCGGGAAATCACGCAAACGTGGACCTTAACGCGCTGAGATACGGCTAAACTGAAAAGCATAAGATAGGCGACGATACCACCCAAATTTTAAAAAAAGATTTAAAAAATACCCTTTTTTTCTTCCAAATTTGAATACATGAGTTGAAATAATGAAATAAACTTTATTAATTTAAAAATACTTTTTAGAAACAAGCTTTTTCGTATTCTTCTTAGCACTCAAATTTTATTTTATTCCGGACATTTCAATATTTTTTTTTTCCCATAGAACTGTCTTCGGTGATTAACAAACATTTAAAAAAGTCAAATCGGTCCAACCGTTCTCAAGAGATGCGCATACCAACAAAGAACATTTACTAAATAAATAAATAATAATAATTTAATACATTTAATATTGATTTTATGGATAAATACAGGATTACGCATTTATAGACTGTGCTATACCGGAAGCAGGTCATTGTACTTATCATTATGATTTCAGGGTTGGTCCCGTAGTAAACATTTTACATAATGATGAGTACAATGACCTCCTTTCGGCTTAGTACAGTCTATATGCGTAACCCTGTATAAATTTCTCCACCAACTCAACACACATCCATACAACCACAGTCTAACTTTTTTCTCTCTTTTTCAGGTACCGTCTTATTTGCCATGACATACACATTTTTCTCTAGTTTATGTAATAGTGCCATACCAATGATTCTAATTTTACAAGAGTTTAATTATGTATACCTGCATGAAAACACCCTGTATATTAACAATGTAACAAACAATGTTGTAATTAAATAAATATTTTGCTTATAATAATGTATTTTATTTATTAATCATTGTCTCAGGAATCCGGTCTGTTTCTTGTACCCAAGATTTGATTTAGGATGGAGTTAAAAAATAAACAAAACACATGTTTTAAAACGAACAATTGTTTATAGAACACTAGTTGAATCCCGCGGTGTTACCCGCTAGGAGTAATAGTGTTCCGTGGGTGTTACCCGTGATTTTCCAGTTTTTCCGCATTTTCTGTAAGGAAAAGTACCCTATATCCGCCCTTATGATGTCATCCTGCCAAATATCGTTAAGATCGATATATTCTAATGTATAAATATTGAGAGCAGTGGATTTTGTTAGGTAAATAAATAAAAATAACATATAACTTTTGATCGCGTTGATTTAATGTTTTTTTTTTTAAATCAGGCTTGCGTTTGACCACCATCTCGCCTGATGTTTTCACACCTGTACGCTTAGTACGGTCTCTAGCCGTAGGAAGTGCGACACGAGACTATTGTTACATGATAACGAAACATCTGACAAAATTCCTTCGTGTGCTTTCCCGAAGTGTAAATACACAACAAAAAACCGCTATCTATTTTTTGTAACAAATGTACCTACTGTCGCTTAGTCCCAGATTTGATAGTTTTCGAAAACTTTTTTCGTTTACGTATTGTTCCATACATTTTAGTAAAGCGCCTCTATCGGAAACGCGGAGGAACTAAAACCGGAAGTAATCGGCGGTATAGATTGCTTCACTCCAATACGAAAAAAGTTTTCGAATACCTTTTAGCCCAGCAATGTATGAAACAATACGAAAACGAAAAAAGTTTTCGAATACTATCAAAACTTGTACTAAGGGTACTAAAGAGGTTATAGACCCGAGTATTTCATATAAATTTCAACTTGATAATTTTACGCGTTCTTGTGAAAGAGGGTCTTGACAGACGGACAGACTGAGACGGAAAAGAAAGTGATCCTATAAGGGTTACTTTTTTCCTTTTTAGGTATGTAACCCTAAAAAATTCGATTGTTTACCAAGGGATGTGAGATATTTGGGTGTGAGATAGATACTCTGCTCTCCCGAGATACTCTGATTTTCAGTAACAGTTGAACTGAACTTTAACTATAGGAGCAACACTGAAATCGAGAAAAAAATTTGCTGTGCCATAGAAAACGGTCATTCACACGACAAAATGTATGGTACAGCCCACAGAAAAGAAAAAAATATTTTTTAAATTAGAACGGCTGTCAAGGCATTTTTGTAAGAAATTTGTTGTAGCCAGTTGCACCCATATAAACGAAACGTCAGTCATTCGAAATCAGTTAGCAACTGTGATACGTACAAAGAACTTTGAGTCCTAACCCAAAAAAGTAAGGTCCAAGTTCTTTGGATGCGGAGTTCGACGCGTTGACATAAATAAGAATGTTCAATCATGTTTCTGTCATAATGCCTGGCGACAGATTTTCCTTCTCATTTCCGTTCTATTTACTTCTCTTTTCTGTGGTACAGCCTCAGAGCAAATAAACATATTTTTTATTTGATCTGAGGATACCTACAGCAGATCTATTTCAGGGTTGCTCCCATAGTAAAAGTTGTTCATAATGATAAGTACTATGGACCCCTTTCGGCTTAGTACACCCTTTCCGCGTAACCTTGTACCTAAAGACAAAAATAAGGACCTAATTTAGAACTCCTCTCTTCCCTATCCTCTTCTCTCCAGCAGGCCTAGCACGGGCCGTGGACAAATCGTCTTTCCACCGTTTTTATCCACGCGTAAACGCAATAAAGCTAGAATATGAATAAGTTTGTCTCTTTTTCGCTGGTTAAAACGGAGGAAAGAAATTTTCTCCACGGCCCGTGCTAGACCTGCTGGAGTCAGTTAAAAATTAAACAAAATTCAAGTGTAATTATTATTTTATCGAATAACTTGACAGCACTGTGCACATTGTCTATGCTCACTAGTTGTATCTATTATTTTTATTGTATGACGTCATCGATGATGAAGGTCTGGACCTGGAACACACCGTGTTGTAAATCATCTCTTCGACATTGCCTCTGAAACAAAAAAAAAACAAAAAGGTTTGATTACAGACAGACGCAGGATAGGTGAAACGAAATAAAAGCTTGTAAAAATATGTCAGTACTAAAAATAATGAAGTCTTAAACTACTGCTGTTTTTACACTATGTGCATCGAGAGAAACAAAATCTGCCGTCCGATTACTAAAAGACCGTTAAGTGACATTGCCACAGTGTCACTTAACGGTCTTTTAGTAATCGGACGGCAGAAATAAAGTCACTCTGCCCGCAGCGCGCCAAAACTTAACTACTAATATTTAATCTGTGGCAACGCGCAGCAACGCCCCGTGCGGCCTAACGTGCTTCACCCCCTTCAACTTCACCTCACTTCACCCTCACATCAAAATTTTCTGTGAACCTATTGCGCCTTAAGTACCTTTTGAGGGCGCGATGCGTTTTTACGACCTTTTTATTGGCACTTAAACACAGCAATGCGTTTCACTAATTCTACTTTTGCGGTTTTTCTCATATTTTTCGAAAAGTATATCTGTAATGTAAAATGAAAGCCTTCACAGTTCCTTCCAAAATTTTGAAATCTATATATTAAGATATAGTTGACATCAATTATTAATAGGTATTTGTATGATTCCATAAAACAGGGAGAAAAGCTCAAACCAGTGTCAACTTTGTTTTTCTATCGAGCGAAATGTCCTTTACCGTGTTACGGTCTTCACAGTTCCTAGATAGAACATTAAATTTTGATATGACACCATTTTTATAACTTTAAGCTAACCATGGAAGTAGACAAACTGAAACTAGAATGACCAACATTGCTACAAGTGGGAAAAGTTAGTAAATAAGTTACTGGTGCTGTGCCGAATCGGATGCCATCAGATTGTAATGCGCACAGCTACCGCTCAGTCCCTATCTCTACGGCATCACGTGTCGGTGGCATACTTACTTGTAAATGAAGAAGTTAAACTCGTTGGTGTCCAGAGTAGCGTACGAGAAACGAGGCAGCTTGTTCGCTATCACCCAGACCTCTCCGTCACTCACGTGGAGATCTGCATTAAAAGTTTATTTCTTAAGAGCCGTATACCAAATGCATCGTTAAATTTTTAGTATCACCGTTCTTTATCTATCGTCAAATTCGATAAAATCCCATAGAATCGATCATAGCGAGTACCGATCAAATGGCATAATATCGAATTTGACTATCGATAAAGAACGGTACTTGCAAAGCTGGATAATTGGGCATAAAACGATAAAATAAAGCAGCAATTGTCAAGACCAAGTAAACAAATATTTTTGTATTAGCCATAATGTAAAAACGGTAATACGTACAAGCGTCAAACTTGGCATGATTATAGTACACACTCTAAAGTATAACAACAAATAATAAAAAATGCCCAAGTGCGAGTTGGTGACAAGTTTCTGTTATTTACCAAGTCATAACTGGTAATTTCGTTATTGAATTTTGTGGTGGTACGGAACCCTCAGTGCGCGAGCCCGACTCGCACTTGGCCGGTTTATTAATAATTTAAGTTCATCATCATCATCAGCCAGATGACGTCCACTGCTGAACATAGGCCTCCCCCTTTAACCTCCACACTGAAAGACAGCCTGCCTTTTGCATCCACTGGATGCCCGCGACTCTCACAATGTCGTCGGTCCATCTAGTGGGAGGCCTCCCTACTCTGCGTCTTCCGGTTCGTGGTCTCCACTCCAGAACCTTTCTTCCCCATCGGTTATCGGTTCTTCGAGCGATGTGGCCTGCCCATTGCTACTTCAACTTGCAAATTTCAATAGCTATGTCGGTGACTCTTGTTCTTTGGCGAATGTCCACGTTCCGGGTTCTATCGCGCAAAGAAACTCCGAGCATAGCTCTCTCCATTGCCCGCTGTGTGACTCTGAGTATTTCCAAATAGCCAGCAGTTAAGGACCACGTCTCAGTACCATTATGTTATCACTGGCAACACACACTGGTCAAAGACCCTTGTTTTTAGGCACTGTGGTATCTTAACTTCTCTTCTCTATCTACTCTTCTCTATCTCTTCTCTACATAGTATAAATTGAAGTCGCTTTCCGCGTCTGTCTGTCTGTATGGCCGCTAACTCCTCCTAAACCACGCAACGGATTTTGATGCGATTTTCACCATCAGTTAGATATTTTTTCACGGAAGGTTTATATATGTAACAAACGACCCGCCCCGGCTTCGCATGGAAATTACACCCGTGCGAAGCCGGGCGGGCGGGTCGCTAGTATTATATATTTAGTTACTTATTATTAACTAGCGACCCGCCCGCCCGGCTTCGCACGGGTTTAATTTACGTGCGAAGCCGGGGCGGGTCGCTAGCTATATAATAAACCTTCCGTGAAAATTTAACAAACTGATGGTGAAAACCGCATCAAAATCCGTTGCGCGGTTTAGGAGGAGTTAGCGGCCATACAGACAGACAGACACGGAAAGCGACTTTAATTTATACTATGTAGAGATTCCAATTACCCTTAGTTTTCACCTTCAGTTATACATATCGATTAAATGTAATATTATTTTAAAATTATTGAATTCTGTTTTGTATGTTATTGAATAAATGAAATTAAATTAAATACATATATCCAAGTCACGCCAAGCCTGCATGACAATGAAGTTTAACAGCTCAGCGTATTGAAACTAGTTTATTATTATTTTATAACGCAGTGTCGTAAATAACTTATTAATTCACAATGAATCGGACAAAAAGCTAATCTGGCTCGTCGAGGGTTCCATACGTAATAGCCTGTCGTATGTGTATGTTTTTCCCGGTGAGAAAAGTTTGGTATTGCACGTTTAGTGCATTTTTTTGTTTATAGTTTAAATATTTTTAAGCTATAGTAAATATCGTTAAACATATCAAAGTCACATTCGATGTCAATCAATAATCACGGTCAAATCCAAGTCATGCGCCTCTGTAAAGTGGTAGAGAGCATGAGAGTTATAATTTTTTAGGGTTCCGTACCCATATGTTGTAAACAGGACCCTATTAATAAACCAACGCTGTCTGTCCGTCCGTTTGTCTGTCTGTCTGTCCGTCTGTACTACCTTTTAACGGTTGTAGGTATCTTTCGAACCGTAATAGATAGCCACGTTTTTTTACAGAATACTAGCGGTCCGCCCCAGCTTCGCACGGGTATAGATTATAGCCTATGTCACGCGGGGATAGTGTAGCTTCCCGTCAGCGAAAGAATTTTTCAAATCGGTTCAATAGTTTCGGAGCCTATTCAATGCAAACAAACAAACAAACAAACAATCAAATCTTTCCTCTTTATAATATTAGTATAGACTAGTAGGCCGCCCCTGCTTCGCACGGGCGAAGGCGGGGTATATAGCCTATGTCAACCGGGGATAGTGCAGCATCCCAACAGTGAAAGAATTTTTCAAATCGGTTCAGTAGTTTCGGAGCCTATTCAATGCAAACAAACAAACAAACAATCAAATCTTTCCTCTTTATAATATTAGTATAGATGTAATGTTACGGCGGATTAACTAAGACATTATAATAAAGTCAAAAACTAAAAACTAAAGGGCATACAACAAAACGTATTTTTGTATTTGCTTTAGTGTAAAAAACGATAATCGGTAAGGGGTAAACGTGTATACAAACGTCAAACTTGGCATAATGATTATAGTACACGCTCTAAAGTACAAAATTAAATAATAAATATTGGCCAACTGCGCGATTCGGTGATAAATTTCTGTTCGCCAACGTCGGGCTCGGTCGGTATTTGGGTGGGTGACCGCCTGGGCGTAATGTTACTTTTTATATTTTGTGGTGGTATGGAACCCTCAGTGCACGAGCCCGATTTGCACTTGGCCGGTTTATTTTTAGAATTCCGTTCTTAAGAAAATCGCGTGGGATCTTAGATGAACGGAAGGCTTGCCATGATGGTTTCTTTTTACCATTTTTTTATACGGAATCCTAAAAATCTATTAATAGTAATTTTAGAATCTCAATGTAACTCCTGGACTAGCTCGATACTCGTCTTAGTGTAAGGTCGTTTTTTGTGAAGATAAGTGTTTTTTTTTGTTCCTCGATAAAGGATTTTGGTTTTTCACGTCTTGTAAGTAATTATTTTTGCTAATGAATATTAGATTTGTTTTTAATATTTTTTTATATTCACCTTAGTAGATACTTAAAGGGCTTGCTTCAACGCCCGTCACAATTAATTCGGCAAAGCCTTCGACCAAAATAAAATGAATGGACGGGTCATAACCATTGAACTTGCTCAGTAAAAACGAGTCAAAAACCCTCGTACATAATTATACTTCAAGACCTGATTATAACAAGGAAATAATACATAAACGAAAACTATCAAATCTGGGACTAAGCGACAGTAGGTACATTTGTTACAAAAAATAGATAGCGGTTTTTTGTTGTGTATTTACACTTCGGGAAAGCACACGAAGGAATTTTGTCAGATGTTTCGTTATCATGTAACAATAGTCTCGTGTCGCACTTCCTACGGCTAGAGACCGACTGAAACGAAGTGAGCGCCGGCGCTTATTTTGTTATCTATACTAATATTATAAGGAGGAAAGATTTGATTGTTTTTTTATTTTTTATAGTTGATAGGCTTGCGCTTGGCCGCCATCTCGCCTGATGTTAAGCGACGATGCGGTCTACGATGGAGCACGCTTGCCTAGAAGAAACCGATTCACTCTCGACTTGAAGACACCCAGATTGTAACTAACGGGGAAAACCCATTCAGGCAGCGAATTCCACAGACTAGCAGTTCGCACAATAAATGTGGAATCATAGCGCTTCGTACGGGTTGTCGGAAAATCAACCATAAAACGATGTCGATTTTTTGTGCCCGCCCTGGCGTTTGTTTGGTTGTGTGGTTTGTTTGTTTGTTTGCATTGAATAGCCTCCGAAACTACTTAACCGGTTTGAAAAATTCTTTTACTGTTGGGAAGCTACACTATACCCGGGTGACATAGGCTATATTATATTTTCAAAAAAATAGGGATCCTTACTTAAACTCCAATAATGTAACGCAAGGTGTAAAAAAATAACATTTACAATTTTAACTTTGTGTATTTGACAGTTCTAAGACAGGACAACGTCTGTCAGGTCAGCTAGTTAATTATACCTGACAGACTATTATAGAATTTAGAGGGTTCCACTGAATTAGGACAGACGGACGGACAGAACGAACTTATAAGGGTTCCTTGTAGAACTACGGAACTGGTTGGTTGGGTATAAAACATCCTTGCTTATCCCCAAGGATGTTGTATATCCAAAGTCGACTATACAGAGTGTAAGGGGAACACTCTTGAAGCCAAAAGAAGGTAGTTGTACTCATCATTATGAACCACTTTTACAATGGGACCAGCCCTGAAATCTCGAAAAAAAAAATCAGCTGTTCTATAGAAAACGGTCATTGACACTCGACAAAATGTATGGAACAGCAGATACCTTATTTTGGCTTCGAGAGTGTTCCCTTTACACTCTGTATAAAATATACGGAGAGTATACCCAACGTCCTTACTTATTCCAGATATGAATAGCCTGACGTCTTAAAAATGGAACAAATCATAATCCACGGAACTGGCAACAAACTCAAAGGAACTGTCAAAATAGAGGGCGCCAAAAATGCTGTGCTGCCATTACTAGCAGCCACGCTTCTAGCTGAAGAAGGAATAACCACTCTAAAAAACGTACCTATTTTGTCAGACGTTTACACAATGATACAAGTTATTAAGCACCTAAATGTTGATGTAGATTTTAATGAAGATTTAAACAAAATAACAGTTGACGCGACGAAAACTTTAGAAATAGAAACAAATTCTGAATTCGTACGTCAAATGCGGGCGTCCATAATTGTCATGGGGCCGTTACTGGCTAGATGTGGACAGGCTAAAGTCTCTTTGCCTGGGGGATGCACTATCGGCGAAAGGCCTATAGATTTACATTTGAAAGGATTTGAAGCATTAGGCGCTCGGATTATTAAAAAACATGGCTACATCGACGCAGTGGCTGAAAAGTTACGTGGAACTGTTATAAAACTGGATTACCCAAGCGTCGGCGCTACTCAAAACATTATAATGGCGGCTGTCAAAGCTCAAGGCGTAACAGTTATACAAAACGTCGCAAAAGAGCCTGAAATTATCGAACTAGTTAATGTTTTGAACAAAATGGGTGCTAAAATCTCAGGCGCGGGGACTGGCACAGTGTTCATCAAAGGCGTTGACATTTTATATGCAATAGAACATACTATAGTTCAGGATAGAATCGAAGCCGGAACTTTTATGATAGCTGCAGCGATGACTGAAGGTGATATATTAATAAAAGATGCTATATATAATCACAATAGACCGTTAATTTCTAAACTAACCGAAATGGGTGCAATCATTCGCGAAGAAGTTAACGGCATTAGAGTTACGGGACCGAAATATATTAAACCAACTGATATAAAAACGTCTCCGTGTCCAGGTTTCCCAACTGATTTACAAGCTCAAATCACAGCAATGCAAGTCTTGGCTAAAGGAAAAAGTATAATCGTTGAAACGGTGTTCGAAAATAGGTTCCAACATTTAGAAGAGATGCGAAAAATGAATGCAGATTTAGAAATTACAGGGAATGTAGCGATTATCAATGGAGGGGTGCCATTGCAGGGTGCTAATGTCGAGGCTACGGACTTGCGGGCGGCAGCCGCTCTGATTCTTGTAGGTTTGAGGGCAGACGGTGTGACTCGTGTTGCTAACCTGCATTATTTAGACCGAGGATATTCCGAGTTTCATAAGAAACTGCAAAAATTGGGCGCTAAAGTGGAACGCGTCATGTATATTGATGAAGAATAAAAAATATCAAACATAACGTACCTATTTAAATAATAAAAGTGGAATCGTGACCTTCGTGCTAGTTAGATGTATTTATAATACATAGTTATTTTAACTTTTAAAACTATACTTATATTCATTACTAGCTGACCCGACAGACGTTGTCCTGTCTTACAAAAGAAAAACGCGCGAAGTTAAAATTGTTGTTAAATTTTCTGAAATTTTCCAATTCTCTTAATTTTTAATGTGTGGGTTGAAAACGCAGAGATTCATGCAAACCGTTTTTTAAAAAACTGAAACTTTTAACTCTACCTTCGATATACATTTACGAATCAGCCCAGCGTATTATGATAAAAGTTAAATTATTATTAACGGGACATTTACCGTGGTAAGGTTGTGGAATGAGCTCCCGATATTTCGGCGCTCAATAATATCAGGAGCTCATTCCACAACCTTACCACAGCAAATATCCCGTTAATATTCATTTAACTTTAGTGAACAACAGTGATAGTTTAAAAGTGTTAATTATGACAAACCTGCAGGGTAGCTCAGGTTTTCTTGGTCGGTGGCCAACACAGCGACGTTGTTCGGCGCCAGCGCAGTATTAGTGTTCCAACACGACACAGAGCTACGCCCCACATCAGCATACAGCAGCACTCCGTTGGGGTGCATATCGTGCATTGTCGATTGAGAACCTTCGCCTCTTTCGCCTACTATCTGTTAAGTAAGAATTTTTTGTCAAGGTTCATGTTTTTATGAGTTTCTATATTCCACCATGATTTCCAAACATAAACCTGCAATAATTGGTATGAGCTATCTTGCAGCATTTCCGAGTAACTTTAAAGGCAGCTAAAGGCGCGCGGCTATCTCACTAGCGCAATTCAACGATTTGAAGATAAAAAATTACTGCTAACAACGTAACTGTATAATTATGATTGTCGGCATAAATCATTATACACAGACACATATTTTTTGTATTTTATTATATTAGTTTTTACAATATTAATCAAGTTTTCGAGCATGTAATCCTTATGAGTAATCCCATAGATAGATGTCTAAGTCTACACTTTGTTAGCTGGCTAATCATAAGCATTTCTAGAGCTCCCAAATACCTCCTAAATGGGGTGAATGCGTTGGCATAAACCTCAGATCCGACAAACAGTAAGTAGAGTAATAGGGATAATAAATCACTGCTAACAATGTAACTGTATAATTATGACTGTCTGCATTAATAATTATACACAGACACATATTTTCGTATTTTATTATAATAGTTTTTATATAAATCCAGTTTTTGAGCATGTGATCCTTATTTGATCCTATAGATGTCTCAGTCTATACTTTGTTAGCTGACTAATCATCAACATTTCTAGAGCTCCCATTTTTTTTGTTAGTTAGAATAACTGGCAAACAAGCTAAGGGCCACCTGATGCTAAGTGGTCACCGCTGCCTATAGACACATACAAGATCCGGGGCATTGTCAATGCGTTGCCTACCTTTGAGGACTCTATTCATCTTTCGTTTGAAGCAGTCCAAATTTTAATTCGGAGGAAAAACCGAAGGTTTGAAGGAAAAGCCATTCCACAACTTACAGGTACGTGGCAGAAAAAAATTATCAAATCGAACAGTGCGAGACTTCCACGCATCTATAATGTGCGGATGGCATTTCTGGCGATGGCGGCCGGTTCCGTGGTAAAAGCGGGATGGAGGGATAAGGTCAAAAAGTTCATCAGAGCATTCCCCGTTATAATATCTGTAGAACAAGCTGAGCGACCCAATGTCTCTGCGCAAGCTCAACAGCTCCAACTTGCCAGGTAGGTTCGGATCATCGACAAGTCTAACGGCTAAGTACCACCTAAATGGGGTCTAAATACCACCTAAATTGGGTGAATAAGTTGGCATGAACCTCAGATCAAACAAACAGTAAAGAGATTAACAGGAGATATGGTAAGTGGCGTAGCGGGTGCGAACGCATCAGATTTGATACCTATTGTTAAACTCACCCTGCAGACTACCTTGTCGCCTTTTTTTGCATGTGGACTATTAGTTCTTTGGTGTGGCACAACGAATTAAGAAACTGTATACGTATTAAACGTAAGTAGTAAATATTAGAACACGTACAGAGTATCTAGTCCAGTACTCAGAATCAGTTGATGCGGTCCTATTGTTCAGTACACAGGTAGATACAGAGAACTCTTGCGTGCTGATCATCGGGTGGAAGTACGCGGTGCGGCACCGGTCGGAGCCAGCTCTGCTTAGAGCGATGCTGAATATACCGTCGCTCCACTGGAAGCGTTGTCCTGAAAAAAACCAAATATATTTTAAAATGAAACAAGTACGCTTGTACGTCACAAGCGTCAAACTTGGCATTATTGTAGTATACACTCTAAATTATAACAAAAATAATAAATAATGGCCAAGTGCGAGTCGGTTAGTAACAAATTTCTGTCAACCATCGGTTCTCGTACGATCACCGAAGTTAAGCAACATCGGGCACGGTAGGTACTTGGATGGGTGACCGCCTGGGAATTGATGCGATGTTGTCTTTTCGCACAACTTTTTTTACTTAAGTAGCTAACAAGTTATGTGGTATTACGAAACCCTCAGTGCGCGAGCCCGACTCGCACTTGGCTGGTTTATTATAATTTTAAGCTAAGCCTGGAAGTAGACAAACTAAAACTAGAATGACTAGAATTGCTAAAAGTGGGAAAAGAGAAAGAAAGAAAGAAAAAATCTTTATTTATGACAGAAACATAAGATACATAGACATAACGGGCATTAACATTAAGAGGGCTTTAACGGTAACGGCATGGTATGGGGCATGGGCCCTAGACAGTTTTTCTTACAAGTACCTGTCTGTCTTTATAGTTTGTCAGCACACTCTAAAACAGATGGCGCTTAAACCAACTCACCAGCGATTTGCAAGTTGACAGCCAGCGGGTTGAAATGCATGTAGCTGTGAGTGACGCGCCAGCTGTCGTTGTCTCTGAGAGAGTAGACGATGATACCGAATGTAGTCAGTTCTGGTATATAGGCGAAGGCGTTGGAACATCCGTTTGACGTATCTATGGTTATGGAGGCTAGACCTGAAAAAGAAAAATCTTACACTAAAACACCGGTACCTATAGTAATCTAGATAAATCTTATATGTATAAAACGCGATGTGTGTATGTGTGAATGTATATATTCTATGGAATTCAAAGCAGCCGGACCGATTTTGACGGGACTTTCACTGGCAGATAGTTAATGATATAAGGAGTAATGCACGCGGGTAAAACCGCGGGCACAATTGGTAAAAATTAAATGCTGTCAGTTGGTAAGCACATCACTTGATAATGGCTGGACTGATTTTGTTTTAAATACTCTCTCAATACTCTCAATAGTTCTTATGGAAAATTAGGTCAACGGGAAGTACCTTATAGGTTTTGATTCCCTTGTGAAATCGCAAAATATGAGAAATTATGCGACATAAACGGTCATATCTTTTGATCGCTTACAAGTTTGATTTTTTCACAGCAGAAAGAAACCGTAGCTTAAATTTTTTGATATTAATTTCAACTTGATACCTTTACGCATTCCTGAGAAAAAGGGTCTTGACAGACGAACAGATGGACAACAAAGCGATCCTATAAGGGTTCCGTTTTTTTCCTTTTGAGGTACGGAACCCTACAAATGGAAAAGCTTCTCGGAAAATTTAAAATTTCGGGAAAAACTTAGCGATATTCTTTAGACAGGAAGTCTGTCGGATCAGCTAGTATCATCACAAAACAGGTATCATCGCTACAAAAAAAAAATTGTTTACCTGTAGGGGTGTTGTTAGCTGGTAAGTCAGATTCCTTCAACTCGTATCTTAAGATTTGTCTGTCAGTTAACAGGTCAAACACCACAATAGCTGGCGTCTGGACTTGCTGTGGCTGATCTGTGAATTACAAAGTTTACTGGTACAAATCATAGATGACGTTAAAATAAAAACTGTAATGGGCCAAAATGTATTACTGAAGAGCGCTACCAACAATACAATAACACAGATAAGAAAATATTTATTGTGATAAATTAATCAATAAGTACTTTTTATGTAAGTATTACGTTTTTCTGGGGCTTTTGGCGTCGTGTCGTCATAATCTTGTGCATTTGACAGAGCCCTAGTAAGAAGTAAAATATTTACTAGAGGGTTTTGTAAAGTTTTGGAAACAACACGAAAAGACATGTTTTGCCTCCTTATAATAAAATTATAACCTATCCCACACTCGAACACTCAATAAATAATGATACACGAAAATGCACAATAAATAATACGATGATGCGATATGTTTTTTTTCACGTTGACGACAATACCTTATTACGTTTCATCTAACGAATGACAATACTATAATTTTAAAGTTTACTTTAAGTTGCAATATTTTAAAGATAGATGGCGTTGGCTCCTTACCTGGTATTTCCAGTAGGCCTGTGTCCACCATCCAGAGGCGCCCGCATTCGTCCGCTCGAGTCCTGTAATTTTACTGTATTTTTAGCCGATGCCCAAAAAGGAGGGTTATGTTTTTATATTACACGAGAATTACTAATATACTGACTGAACAAACCAGTGGGTGCGTTGGCTCTTATTATCATCATAATCCACAGCCATCCTCATCCCACTGCTGGGTATTGGCAAATCTCTTGCTATGTCATTTGCCCCAGTCCTGGGGCCTTACGGACAACTGCTATTGGTTCGACCCGCGATAGTAATAATATCTGACTGACTGCTCTATGCGGCGCTAATTTATTGTATACTAGCAACACGCACCCCAGCTTCGCACGGGTGTAATTCTTATTTTTTACACCTTGGGTTTTATTATTGGAGCTTTAGTAAGGATCCCAAATTTTTTGAATATATAATATAGCCTATGTCACCCGGGGATAGTGTAGCTTCCCAACAGTGAAAGAATGTTTAAATCGGTTCAGTAGTTTCGCAGCCTATTCAATGCAAACAAACAAACAATCAAATCTTTCCTCTTTAAATAAACTGACTGAACAAGCCGTAGGGCGCGTTGGACTGCATTATGCTGCAACAATTTACTTTATAATAGTGTATAACTCTTGCACATACCTGTACACTGATATAAGACCCCTCCCCTCCCTCAGTGAAGGGTAGGGCCTGAGATTCGGCGTCCTTTCCATGTCACGCGCTAGGTCCAAATAGTTCAAAGTCGAGGGGATGCCTGAAAATTAAAACACAGTTTACCTACTCAATAGTTAAAATATTTAAAATTGATCAATAAAACATAGAACCGTAATAATGAAGTATATTTGAAGTTATATGATTATTTACGGGATATTTACCGTGGTAAGGTTGTGGAATATCCCGTAAATAATCATATAACTTTAGTGAACAACCGTGATAGTTTAAAACAGTGTTTTATATTTGAAGTGTTAGAACGGAGGTATGCTTATAAGTAACTCCACGGTACGGAGCAGCCTAGATACAAACAAAGAGGAGATGACATAGCAATATATTTCTTCAAAACAAAGCGTGTCTTAACACATTATGAGAGCATCCTTGCACCTTGCTTTCACTTCTCTTTTATTATCTAACTTCAAAAAAGTAGAAAAGTTCTCAATTCCTATGTATGAAATACAGAAATTTTATTATTGAAACTGACGTGGTTTTCACACATTTTTTTTATATTAGACCGTCTAATGCGGTTGAAACTATAGTCGGAGTAACCGGCTTAATCTTACGTGAGTAAATACAGAAATGTTTATTTTGCGATAATGTTTAAAACCAAACAAAATTATCCAAATATAGGCATGTAAATTATCACAAAAATCGGTCCCAACTCAGCATGTTGCTGGTTGTACACAACCAGAGCTGGTATTCTGTACGACTGTAAGACGAATTTTAACACTTTTTCCCACCTCCAAAAAATAAATATAAGATAATTTTAATTGATTTATAGAAATAATGGTTATACCCGCTATATTAGGAACAGTACCTTTATCGGGTATAAAATCCTATGTGTTGAACAAAGTGGCGCCATCTCTAGTATAATGGCGAAATACGACTGTATCGATGACTTCATCTTAGAACCGTGGTGCTAAGTTGCTTTTACCGTCTCTGCTTTTTTTCTCTGTGGTTAGAACTTACCATAACGTCTCCTAGGAATGGTGACAAACAATCTGTTCCCGACCTTCTCAGCGCCCATTGGCACGTTGTTGTATTGGATGAAGAAACTTGTAGGGTCATCTGGAAAACATGGACATTTATAAATATTTTAAAGTGTAGGTAAAGAACTTTGGAATATTTTGGTACAACAATTACAATGTAATTTTTAATGCTTTGTAATATTGTCATCTGTTGTAGAGTAAAAGTACTGGTATCAAACTAACGTTAAATCCGTTCAATTGAAAAATCACGCGCGCAGATACGGTTTGCGGTCGCGCAACATTTTTTCATCACCTAAACTGGATTGCTTTAAACAGCTAGCCGTAAGGCCCCAGCTGTAATGACGAATAGACTGGAGGGAGAAAATGGTTTTACCTGACCATCAGTGCAAGTACCGTTCATTATCGATAGTCAAATTCGGTAAAATGCCATAGAATCGATCATAACGAGTACTGATTAAATGGCATTTTATCGAATTAGACGATCTCAACTGTCAAATTTGCTGATCGATAAAGAACGGTACTTGCACTGCAGATCTCCATTATTTGAATGATCTAAGGTCTAGACTATTATAGACTTTTACGTAAATTGAATATTTTTACGGTAACAAAAACATAATTTTTAACTATCCATAATAATATTTTATTATTGAAACTGACGTGGTTTTCACACATTTTATTTATGTTACACGGGAATTACTCACCGGCTTAATCTTACGTGAGTAATTCCCGTGTAACATAAATAAAATATCCATAATAATTATAATTATGTTCTACCTTCGAACTAATTAGAGCATTAGTACTGCATCTGAATAACAGATGGCGCCACAAAGCTTCACAAAATGTTATTACTTATAGTCTTACCATTGTTGTTAGGCCTCGGAGTAGGGGTGTCGATCCTGTTGTTGCTGTAGTTATATCCCTGGTAGTTGTAATGTGGAACTGGGTATCCTGAAAATGTATACCTATGAGTATGTATAGAACCTTGTCAAATTGAAGCTTCATCACTAAGTCTAGTACCCAATTTTTTTTTTACAATTTTTTTGGAGTACAGGGGCCTTACGGACAACTGCTATTGCGGCACCAAACTAACGTTAAATCCGCTCAGTTGGAAAATCAGGTACGGTTTGCGGTCGCGAGATTTTCCAACTGAGCGGATATAACGTTAGTTTGATACCGAGTTAGCAGTTGGCCGTAAGGCCCCTGGACCTAGTATATATATAGGCGTATATAGGGCGGGGGAAAGGGGTTTAGCGGGTTCCACGGTGGGCAACGGTTCCTTGACAAAGACGAACGAAGCCACCTTTTATTGCGTGAAGTCCGAGCAAAAACTTTGTAAATTTTTGTACGGCCGCCCCCTCCCCCCAATGACTTATAACACATAAGCATTGCCATTCAGCGTGGTAATGCCGCCAGCATGCTGGGTACGCAGCCAACTGATAGTGGGCTTGAGCATTTGGATTGTCTTTAGACCTTCAACGGTCTATGGGTAGTCTAACTGCATTTGTAGTGTTAGTTTTAGTTAGCATTTTGTTAAGTTAAAAAAGGCACTTGCCACAGTAAAAAAATAAAAAAATTACCTATAGGTAATTTTAATTCTGGGTGTCTTCAAGTCGAGAGTGGAGAGAATAGGTTTCTTGTAGGCAAGCGTCCTCCATCGTAGGCCGCATCATTGCTTAGCATCAGGTGAGTTGGCGGCCAAGCGCAAGCCTATTAATAATAAAATATATTATAAAAATATAATATATTATATTTATTATAATATATTATAAATATATAATATTATATTTAAAAAAAAGGTAGATCTTATCACAATAGTATAGCGGACCAGTTTAAATTAAACTACAATTATCGAACTGATGACACTATATTTTAAGGTTTGCAAAAATAATCAAAAGTTAAGGGATTATAATAAGTACTGGTACACAAATGAGTCGCGACGGGAGCGCGACCGCACGAGCGGCGCGTGCGTCTGGGACCGTGGTGGTTATTCGACTACTGGGGTCGGGAAACGAGACCCTCGCGCGCCTTCAGCCTGCTCGAACGCCGGCACTCCTGCGGTGGCGGGACGAGAGGTTAGTTCCCGCTATACTATCATGTTTACACTGCTGGGACACAGGCCTTCTCATGGAGGATGGGCCATAATCCACCATGCTGGCCCAGTGCATGTTGGTGAATGTCATATGTCTTTGAACTGTTGAGGTACTTGGACATACCGGTTTCCTCAGGATGTTTTCTTTCACAGTTTTCAAGAGATTGAATCGAAGCTGGATATAGGTAATTTATTTAACACGAATACGTATACGTATTTATTTAATACGTATACATAAAAGTACAATTCCATAAACCGTACTTTGTCAAATATAAAATCTTAACCGTCGCGTGAATTTATATATTAGAAATCTGCAATTTTGTGAAAAAATACCCCGAATATTTTATAAAAGTTTCGGATAAACCTCGTAACCATCCGCTTAGGTTTAAACATAAATTGGTAATACCAAAATCTAGGTTAGAAATGCATAGTAGTGGTCCTCATGCAATGGCCATAAAACTATTTAATAAATTACCTGACGACTTAAAGAGTGACGAAAATGAACAAAATTTTGCAAATAATCTTAAAAACATATTAATTAGAAAGTGTTATTATTCAGTAGAAAGTTTTCTTAACGATAAAACATTATAAAACAGATCGGGCCGCTCCATGTTCCTGCACCATAATTATATATAAATTGCCATACCCTAATTGGGTCATTGTGTCTATATAAGTTTTCAGCTATTTAGCATAATGTGCAATAAATTATACGTTACGTAATAATACGTTTTTATGCGTTTATGTTTTTTGCTTGATGATAAATTTATATGTAGTTTTTAATTAATTATTAAGTTTTGACATATTTGTAAATTAATATAATTTTGCACGCCCTTACCCTTTGGGCTGTTAATGGATGAACATGTAATATCTTAAGACCTTTTATACCCATTGGCAAGCAATTAAAAACTTTGACTTTGACTTTGACTTTGACTTATTATTTGACTTAGACTTTGACTTTACCTATATCCAGCTCTCTCTGAGAGAAGGCCTGTGTCCCAGCAGTGGAAACATGATAGACTGCTATTGTGATAAGATCTACTTTTTTTTAATTATAAACTAGCGACCCGCCCGCCAGGCTTCGCACGGGTGTAATTTACGTGCGAAGCCGGGACGGGTCGCTAGTTATATATTTAATCCTTCCTTGAAAACGTATCTAACTGATGGTGAAAACCGCATCAAAATCCGTTGCGTGGTTTATGAGGAGTTAGCGGCCATACAGACATACAGACAGACAGACAGACGCGGAAAGCGACTTCAATTTATACTATATAGAGAAGATAGAGATAGGCTTGCGCTTGGCCGCCAACTAGCGTGATGCTAAGCAATGATGCGGCCTACGATGGAGGACGCTTGCCTACAAGAAACCTATTCTCTCCACTCTCGACTTGAAGACACCCAGACTGTAACTATCACTAGAATCTTCCTTTTTTTATGCCATAGGTGGCTAACAAGCAGACGGGGTGCCTGATGGTAAGCAGTCACCGTCGCCTATAGATACTTGTAACACCAGAGGCAACACAAATACGTTGCCGACCCTTCAGGACTCTATTAACTCGCCTTTTTAAGAACCCCATGTTGTAGCTTCTCGGAGACACCAAATCTTCCTATGGGAGGACAACTCAAAATAGATTAGTTACATATATTTCTTACTGATTTGATTTCTGTCCTTGCCATGTTCGTTGTTATCTGCGAAGTATACGAAGTCAGACTGTCTCTTGGGCCGCTGTCTCTCCAGCCCGTCGACTGAGAAGCGATTACGGTCTACTGTAAAAGATAAAAAGTTTTTATTTAAACAAATCGGTATACAAGCATCAAACTTAGCTATAGTACACCCTCTAAAACAAAAAAACTACGAATAGTAAATATTGGCCAAGTGCGAGTCGGTGACAAATTTCTAATCACACCTGGGGCCTTACGGTCAACTGCTATTGCGGCACCTAATCCGCTCAGTTGGAAAATCACGCGACCGCAAACTGTATCTGGGCGAGATAAGGTTCACGTTCGCGTGATTTTCCAACTGAGCGGATTAGGTGCCGCAATAGCAGTTGACCGTAAGGCCCCTGTTCTCGTACGATCATCGAAGTTAAGCAACTTCGGGCGCGGTCGGTACTTGGATGGGTGACCGCCTGGGCGAGATGTCTTTTAGCGCTAATTATTTGAACTTTACTAGTTAACAATAATAATTAAAGTAACTTATGGCCTTGAAATCGTGGTTATTTCTTTGAGAAATCAGCCAAATTAAATTTTGTTTTTAATTAGGTTTTTAGGGTTCCGTACCCAAAGGATATAAACGAGACTCTATTACTAAGTCTACGATGTCTGTCTGTCCGTCCATCCGTCAGTCGTATCTTTCGAACCGTAATAGATATCTAGTTGAAATTTTCACAGAATATGTGATGTTACGGCGAATTGACTAACAAATAAAAAAAGGCAAAAAGTAAAAACGTAACAACAAAACAACAACCCCGCAAACTTTTTTTTTGCGTATTTTTGTATTAGCACTCATGTAAAAACGGTAACACTTACAAACGTCAAACTTAACATGATTATAGTACACACTCTAAAATATAACAACAAATAATAAAAAATGGGCAAGCGCGAGTCGGTGACAAGTTTCTGTTCATTACCAAGTTATAACTGGTAATTTCATTATTGAATTTTGTGGTGGTACGGAACCCTCAGTGCTCGAGCCCGACTCGCACTTGGCCGGTTTATTTACTAAACTGCTGTCAGTTTTGTATAAAAACAATAAAATTACCTTTGCAAACAAACCGTATTGAAGTTACTTAAATATCCATTAGCTTTGCGGTTCAAAAAACCTACACCACATTAACCTTGCAATTTGTTGACGGTTTTCTTAGAAGAGGAAAACCTCAAGTTATTTATATAATGGCTATGTATTAACTTAACCGCGACGTGTTTACAAAAACCATAATGAATAACTTGCAAGATGCACGACTTTGATAGCATTACTATTGATTCACAAATCAAAGTACCTAACTAAATTAAATTATTTATAAAAAAAAACGGCCAAGTTCGAGTCGGGCTCACGCACTGAGGGTTCCGGTCCATCACAAAATACAATAAGGTTGTCCAAGTAACCTCATTACCAGTTATTATTACGCCTTCCAATCGTCGGAGTAATTTGCTACGCAGTTTGCTACAGGCGCTCGAGTATAATAACTTGGTAATGAACAGAAATTCGTCACCGACTTGCACTTGGTCATTATTAATTATTTGTTGTTATACTTTAGCGTGTGTACTACAATCGTGCCAAGTTTGACGCTTGTACGTATTGTCGTTTTTACATTAGAGCTAATACAAAAATACGTTAAAAAATACGTTTGTTGTATAGGGTTCCTCACGTTTTTACTTTTTGACTTTGTTATTATTTCTTAGTTAATCCGTCGTAACATTACATACCGTGAAAATTTCTACTTGCTATCTATTACGGTTCGAAAGATACATCGGTTAATAGGTAAGACAGATAGACAGACAGACGGACAGACAGACAGACAGACATAGTAGTCTTAGTCATAGAGTCCCGTTTTTGCCCTTTGGGTACGGAACCCTAAAAAGTACAATAGCTCAGTAACTAAATATGTAAGTAGGTATGATCAAAGAAGGTTAGGTATTACCTAGTTGGTTTTATGTATATTATCTGTGGGAGATGCAATCATTGAATTAATGTTCAAGGAAGTATCTAGCCATCATAAAATATGCACCTACGTCCTACATAAAGGCATGGTCACACACTCTGATAAAGCAAACAAGGGAGATACTTATGCCTTGTTTGTCTTATTCTTTCCTCTGGAGTTTGGCGTCGCACTCCTGTGCATTTGCCACTGCCAAGTATTATTTTATTATGAAGTTTGATGAAATGTAGTGAAACAAGTCTCAGTCAGAGTCAAGGTCAAGTCAAAGTCATGCCCTAGTAAAGAGGTGGAGACTTTACATGAGGGTTTTTTGGAGCTTTGGGGTAAATATCTAATTGCGCAGTCAGATTTATCTCTCATATTTTAATACCATCTTATGTCTTAACTAAACTACAATGAAAAACAAATTATAAATGTCAAATAATTAAGAAAATTAATGTCAAACAGCTAATTCATAATATGTCGTAAATTAATGTAATAAATCGTTAAAACCAAGTTAAAACAAAATTTTGACGAGGTGGCAATTATGATTAATGGTCATAATTGAGTCCGGCTAAAACCAGTCTGCGCCCAATCAGTGCCGAGACAACACGTCTTGTCAGATTGAAAAGAAAATGAGTAATTTAATTGTGCAATACTGAGTTTTAAAGAATACCGCAAATAGAGTTGGCCGACAGAATAAAGATATTTCTTTTCACTTTTAGGTACGAAAAATTTTACACGCTAGTTTTCATACAGTTTGGACCGCTTCTGAAGTCTACTTAGATATAGGTTTGTGGATTGTATTAAATTCTCACATAAAAGAGACCGCAGGGAAACGCTGGATGCAGGCCGCTTCCAACCGGCTCTTTTGGAGATCGATGGGGGAGGCCTATGTCCAGCAGTGAACGTCCTATGGCTGAAATGATGAATGTGACAAAAAAAACTGTCATGATAGTAAAGAGACAGACAAGCGTACATTGCACCCGATACCTCTATAAGAGCAGTCTAGTAAATAAACCGACCAAGTGCGAGTCGGGCTCGCGCAATAAGGATTCCGTACTACCACAAAATACAAAAAGTTTTTTGCTCATACGTTTTTTGACTGTTTTCACTGAGAGATTGTGACTCTATAGGAATTGTATCTCGATGACCTACCTAGTTAATAATATATTGCTACAGTGACGGTCGAGTATAACACAATTATAACTTGGTAATGAATTGAATTCTGTTACCCACTCGTACTGGGCCATTATTTATTATCTGTTGGTATACTTTAGAGTGTGTTCTTATAATCCTGCGTGCGGCGCCACACTGCGTCGTGTGACTAGACCGTTAAAACAATAAAAACTATGGACATGCCAATCAGTCACGCATAATTCTAATACTTAAACAATAAAACTTTGAGAAAAACAAGTTATCTTCGAGATCTAAATGCCTGTAACTACCTATATATAGACTGTTTAACTGATGGCATCATACTGCAGTAAAAACTTAAGAGTAGCTATAACTATAACCAATGGTATAGGTAGGTACAAAGGTGGAGCAAAGAAAAAATTAAAAAGTTTCTCGTAAATATTTAATATTCGGGAAAAACTGAACGTCCCTTTAAGGGTTCCGTACAACCCTATTACAGTTCGAAAGATACAGCGGACGCACAGACATCGTAAGCTTAGTAATAGGGTCCCGTTTACTTTAATTTAATTTACCCTTTGGATACGGAACCCTAAAAACAGTAACGATTATAGTACACACTCTAAAGTACAACAAGAAATAATAAATAATGGCCAAGTGCGAGTTTGTGACAAATTTCTGTTCAACGGCGGTACTGGGATGGGTGACCGCCTGGGCGTGATGTTGCCTTTTTGCATTACTTTTTGTATTTTGTGGTGGTACGGAACCGTCAGTGCACGATCCCGACTGGCACTTGGCTGGTTTATTTGGTCAAAAAATGTGAACCGCAAGGCGCTACTATACTGCCCATTATACTGCCGTATATTTGTTTTTTATGTTAGTTTGTATTTTAGGTGTGTAATAAAGAAATATGGTATTTATTGTATTGTACTGTGCTAGTCAAATAAATATCTATAAAGTATCTATACCTATTATTGATTGAATCAGGTGTTAATTTGCGAAAGTCCGCTTGTGGCGTTTTTGTTTGTTTTTTTAATAAATTTTTGTTTCAGGTTAGGCAAATTTTATTACAGGTTTAAATTAGCATCACAAATAGAGAAAAATAATTTATCCCAAAATCCTTATAGTACTCGAAGCGACGTAGAAGCGGAATTAAATCGTGGACCGCATCATCGCTTGACATCGGGCGTGATGGTGGTCAAACGCAAGCCTATTATTTAAAAAAAAAAATAGAAATTCGTCATATACAAATATCCTTCAAACAAAATAAAATGAATGGACAGGCCCAGAAGAAGAGCTTTTTTGAAGAAGACAAAATGAGCGCCGCCGCTCACTTCCGTTTCAGTCTGTATCTAGCCGTAGGAAGTGCAACACGAGTCTATTGTTACATGATAACGAAACATCTGACAAAATTATGCCTTCGTGTGCTTTCCCGAAGTGTAAATGCACAACAAAAAACCGCTGTCTATGTTTTGTAACAAATGTACTGTACATGGTATAATTAGGTGTTGAAGTATATGTCCGATGGTTTTTATAGTTCAATGACTGGCCCGTCCATTCATTTTATTTTGGTCGAAGCAAATATCTATATTATTGTCTACGAAAAGAACCAAATGCTGATTGAGAAGTTGAAGGCCGGTCATCCATATATGTTTATCGTTTGTTTTTATTACCTAACTAGCAGTAGTTTTCCATATTTTACAGAAGGTACTATTTATCTTCTGTGGTTTTATTAAAAATATAATATTTAGGACAAAATATTGTTTTTTTCGGGTTTTATTATCGTGTTAGTTAGATCTATACTATACTAGTGACCCGCCCGCCCGGCTTCGCACGGGTGTAGGTAATTTACGTGCGAAGCCGGGGCGGGTTGCTAGTTATACATATAAAACTTCCTCTTGAATCACTCTATCTATTAAAAAAAAACGCTTCAAAATCCGTTGCGTAGTTTTAAAGATTTAAGCATACATAGGGACGGACAGACAGCGACAGCGACTTTGTTTTATACTATGTAGTGACAGTGATAGTGATATAATCTATACTAATATTATAATGATTATGTTTATTGATAATAATGTTTATAAAGAGGAAAGATTTGATTGTTTGTTTGTTTGCATTGAATAGGCTCCGAAACTACTGAACCGATTTGAAAAATTCTTTCACTGTTGGGAAGCTACACTATCCCCGGGTAACATAGGCTATATAATATTTTCAAAACATTAGGGATCCTTACTAAAACTCAAATAATGTAACCCAAGGTGTAAAAAAACAAGATTTACAATTTTGACTTTGCGTGTTTGACAGTTCTAAGACAGGACAACGTCTGTCAGGTCAGCTAGTCTTCGATATGTTGGATTCCTTTTGGTTCATTGGACTTTGGCTACGAACAACGGAACCCTACCATATATACGAGAGTCTCGACACCAAAGATTATGTTTACGTAGTAATGAAATCTTTGCTCGACATGCTCTTAGCCAGTTATTACATGTCGATTTCTACTTGGCTACAAACTGAATAAATAAATTAATTGCATTTTATTTATATCACACGGGAATTACTCACGCAAGATTAAGCCGGTTACTCCGACTATAGTTTCTGTTGAGTCTTCTCTACATAGTATAAATTGAAGTCACTTTCCGCGTCTGGTTGTCTGTCTGTCTGTCTGTATGTATGTCTGTATGGCCGCTAACTCCTCCTAAACCACGCAACGGATTTTGATGCGGTTTTCACCATCAGTTAGATACATTTTCAAGGAAGGTTTATATATATAACTAGCGACCCGCCCCGGCTTCGCACGTAAACTACACCCGTGCGAAGCCGGGCGGGCGGGTCGCTAGTCTATTATATAGGAGGATGTGTCAGGCAGGGATCGTCGTATAAATAAAAATATTCTTGTGTTCAGAGCAATCACCTGTGTAATATTCACTATTCCTCAGTGCGATATTATTTAATTAAATTGGAGATGCTTATGGATAGGACAATAACAACAATGACTCACAATCGTATTACGATGTACGGGAAAAACACACAGGCACGGCCATTGTTTTTTTTTTTTTTTTTAATAATGGCTACCGCCCACATTTAGGGCACTTTGGCCAACGTCACGTTAACAAAAAACGAACGCGATTTAAAATAAAATAAATAAGTAATACAATACATACAAATACTTACAAACACAAAAATACACTATAAAGCACTTTATACACTAACATTATTGTCAGAAAGAAAATTACTTATAATACGGGAAATGGAAATATCATTTGATGAGAGAAGAACAGACATGAATCCAAAGAGAGATGAATCCTTGGAAGAATCCGTAAAGTTAAAAGGATCAGGAAGTGACCATAAACAAGCATTCGTTAATCATAGACTAATCAATACTTTGGCTTAACACATCTATCATTTAGCCATAAGAACATCATATCATCATAATCAGCCTTTTAACAGTCCACTGCTGGACTTTTAGCCTACCCCCGAAAGGGTGATTGGGCCATATCCACCACGCTGGCCCAGTGCGGGTTGATGGATTCATATACGCCATTGAATTTCTTCTCCGTACGTATGCAGGTTTCCTCACGATGTTTTCTTTCACCGAAAAGCCAGTGGTATGGAAATCCGTACATAAACTCCAAAGAGCTCATTGGTACGGGCCTGGGGTTTGAACCCGCGACCTCACGCTTTCAAGTCTAGCGATCTCCCAAATGGGCTACCACGGCTTATAGAATATAATTATAGCATAAGAACATAATACATTTTATTTCTCTACAGTTTCAACCGCATGAGACGGTCTTTTGCCGCCCGACAGGTATTTTTCGTAGACCGTCTAATTCGGTTGAAACTTTAGTCGGAGTAACCGGCTTAATCTTACGTGAGTAATTTCCCTTGTAATATAAATAAAATGTGTGAAAACCACGTCAGTTTCAATAATTGATTCACAAACGGCGGGAAATTCAAATTTCAAACAGTTTTCTTGTCCTTGTAGCTAGGCCGGGTAATTATTGTAAACAACCATGATGTTTGCGCAAATCGATTATCATTCTTTACAAAATCGTGTAAAGCTATTTATCTCTAATGCACATTATTACTTACATTTGTGAATAAACTCATTTTTGCTGTTTCAAACGGTTTATTCACAAATGTAAGTAATATGGTGCGTTACTGTTAAATAATTGTACATTATAATGTAAAGAACAGCCAACATTTTGCGCAAACACTGTGTTATTTAAAAATAACTACCTGACCTGGCTACTAGGACCAAAAAACTGTTTAAAATTTGAATTTCCCGTCATAGGTGAATCGTACCACCTTAATTGCAATAAATTTGTTCTGATTCTGACAGTACCTACCTACGTGAATCGTACGTGTACGTCCCTCTAGCCAAATAAGTAAGGTATCTGAAGAAACTTTAATAAAACTGGCCAAGTGCGAGTCGGGCTCGCGTACTAAGGGTTTCCGCACCACCACATAACTTGTTAGCAACTAAAGTACTAAAAAATAGTGTAAAAATATAACGCCCAGACTCCTATCAACGCCCAGGCGGTCACCCATCCAAGTACCGGCCGCGCCCGACGTTGCTTCACTTAGGTGATCGTACGAGAACCGGTGATGAACAGAAATTTGTCACCGACTCGCACTTGGCCATTATTTATTATTTGTTGTTATACTTTAGAGTGTGTACTATAATCATGACAAGTTTGACACTTGTACGTATTACCGTTTTTACATTAGAGCTAATACAAAAATACGTAAAAAAATGGGTTTATTCTATGGGGCCATTTCCTTTTAACTTTTTCGACTTTTTTATTAATCCGCCGTAACATAACATTCTGTGAAAATTTCAACTGGCTATCTATTACGGCTTGAAAGTAGGTAGGACAGACGGACAGACAGTCATCGTAGGCTTAGTAATAGGGTCCCGTTTTTACCCTTTGGGTACGGAACCCTAAAAAGTAAGAAAGAAGGTTACTTACAAATATTTCCATTGACGTTAAAACTTATTTGTTTCCAAGCGAACACTTCTGTCAACTTCCCAACTTTCCTCTCTTGAGCACGCACGGAGGCACCGGTCAAATACACGTGCAGGCAAAACCAGAGCCAGAGCACTAGCTTATACATCTTGCACCACCTTTGCTGTAAAAACATACACGAACTATTTGTATTGTAAATGAATTGAAACATTATAGATTGTTTTTAAACCCCTATAAAAGAGCTGGTAATGTTTAAACGGCAGTTTTTTTTTTATCATACTTTTTTATTTTTATAAATAACTAGCGACCCGCCCGCCCGGCTTCGCGCGGGTGTAATTTACGTGCGAAGCCGGGGCGGGTCGCTAGTTATATATATAAACCTTCCTTGAAAATGTATCTAACTGATGGTGAAAACCGCATCAAAATCCGTTGCGTGGTTTAGAAGGAGTTAGCGGCCATACAGACAGACAGACAGACGCGGAAAGCGACTTCAATTTATACTATGTAGAGATAGAGAAGATAGGCTTGCGTTTGACCACCATCACGCCTGATGTTAAGCGATGATGTGGTCTACGATGGAGCACGCTTGCCTAGAAGAAACCGATTCACTAGTGATTTGAAGACACCCAGATTGCTAGGAACTTAGCTAGGAACACTTTTAAACAAAATCAACTAAATCAAAACTGGTTTTGGCTACTGGCTTTGCTACAATGTCACAGACATACACACGTCATAGGTATATATACGTTAAACTTATAGCAATCCCCTGTTTGCATCGGCCGTTAAAAAAATACGTATTCCAAATCTGCACGATCTAATTCCCTCCTGCCCATTTTTCTATTGGACTGCCAGAATGGGCCCGAAAATTTGCCACCACTTTATGGTTGATATTCCGAAAACCCGTACGAACTATGAACGCTGTGATTCCACATTTATTATGCGAACTGCTAGTCTGTGGAATGCGCTGCCTGAATTGGTGTTCCCCGATAGTTACAATCTGTGTCTTCAAATCACGAGTGAATTGGTTTCTTCTAGGCAAGCGTGCTCATCGTAGACCACATCATCGCTTAACATCAGGCGAGTTGGTGGTCAAAGGCAATTCTATTATTTACTAAAGAAAATAAAAAAATAAAAAAAAACATTTCTTTTGTGGTGTCATTAAAATTGAGGGTAGTTCAGAAGTTGTAAAAAAAATCTAAGTCGAGTTTTTTGTTTGGTTAAATCCTGTTCTCGGTTTAACTATTTTTAGCTCAGTGAGCAGTAATTTTAAAAAGCTGTTTAAAAACAGTTTGTAATGTTTAAGATATTAGTTAACTGGTGGCAGATATGTAGGTACTAATCACGGTCCAAGCATTTGTTTGTTCTGACAGCTGCAATAATATTGAAAGTTGAATGAAAACCGCGAATTCTGATCACTTTCGCAAGGTTTTTGAACTGTAGCAGGTACACGATATACCTTAGTGAAATATTAAAATAAATAAATGTTTATTGTAAATTTTATTTCCTGGGCAAGTGCCTTTATTAACTAAACAAAATACAAGCTAAAACTAAAACTACAAATACAGTTAGACTGCCCATACCGACCGTTGAAGGTCTAAAGACAATCCAAATGCTCAAGCCCACTACCAGTTGGCAGCGTACCCAGCATGCTGGCGGCATTACCACGTTGAATGGCAATGCTTATTGTAAATGGTTATTAAATTAATAAATGTTTAAATCACATTTCGGGGGTAGGCTAAAAGTTCAGCAGTGGACTGTTAAAAGGCTGATTATGATAAAAATGTTTATTTGGAACAATTAACAATGATTTTATAAACAATAGAACTGTTACCCACAATAGTTGGAGAACTATGTCGCGGGTCACAACAAAAAAGAAAGGGGTTTTCAGCTTTTACAATGTTATTGCAGCTGCCAGCGCTAATACATGGTTGAGCCGAGAATATTCGCGGCATTTTTTTCACCGAAACGTCAAAGCTAAAAAATTAACCGAAACGTAAATTCCGATACTTCAGAGCCAAATTTTTTTTACCGAAGCGTCAAAGCTAAAAATATATCCGAAACATGAAACAAATTCAGTTTTATCTGGGATGTTTTATGTTGAACACAACTAAAATTCTTTTTAAACTGTACCTACCTTAATACGGCTTCCCAAAGGCACTTTATACGATTATTTATACGGTTTTAGAAAATCACATACTTATATCACACTTTTTGACGATTTTCGTGAGGTAATTTTTTTAGAGGGTCTAAAATATTTAGTTATAGGTTAACTTGACCGTATCTATTGACGTCAAATAGGCGACTGAGCGGTTAGTTTCGTTTTCTAAGTTCTACCATAGTTAGGAACCTGTTACACGCGCATTCTTAGCGCAGCTTTCCTGTTATACCTAGTAATGTGCATTATTTCAAAATATTTAAATATCTAATACTAGCGACCCGCCCGCCCGGCTTCGCACGGGTGTTATTTACGTGCGAAGCCGGGGCGGGTTGCTAGCTATATATATAAACCTTCCGTGAAAATGTATCTAACTGATGGTGAAAACCGCATCAAAATCCGTTGCGTGGTTTAGGAGGAGTTAGCGGCCATACAGACAGACAGACAGACGCGGAAAGCGACTTCAATTTATACTATGTAGAGATTTATTGGGCACCGGGAGTTCACCTCATTTAAAAAAAACAGAGCGACGCGTGACCAAAATGCTGGCGTGTTTCTGGCTCAACGCATAAGCATTCCCATTCAGCGTGGTAATGCCGCATGCTGGGTACGCTGCCAACTGGTAGTGGGCTTGAGCAATGGATTGTCTTTAGACCTTCAACGCTCTATGGGCAGTCCTCAGAGCAAATAAAAATAAAAATATTTTTATTTGCTCTGAGGGGCAGTCTAACTGTATTTGTAGTGTTAGTATTAGCTTGTATTTTGTTTAGTTTATAAACCCCCGATAAAAAAGCTGATAATCTTTTCTTGAATCATGGCTTAAAACACAAAACAACATTTTAAAATGTCTCCACTGGAATAGCGAAGAAAAACAGCTGATGTCGTTTTTCTGCATTGATAGTCCCCATATACTTGAAAAAATAGAGTTCTGTGTTCCCCGTTCTTCTAGCCGTCTACATAATAGGAAAACGTTCAAGCTCCCTTGTCGTCACGCAAACTATGGTCAGCATTCAGCTTTGTATCGAATGTGCTCTTATTACAACAATATTTGTAATAACATTGATATCTTCGGTTCATCAGTGTCTTCTTTTAAGAGACTTTTATACACACAATAACATTGTATTTTATACCTGCATTTGTTTATGTATAAGTACTTCATGTTGATTGGGTATCCATTTTGTTAAAGGGTACCAAACCCTTTTTTTTATGTATGCCGTGTTCACTCCAAGTAGGATATACACTAACGCTCATTATTGTGTACTGTTTAATTAAGTCCTTTTTGTGTATTTCCAGTTCTGTGAACCTATAATAAAAAGAAAAAAAGAAAAAAAAAACACTCGATCAAGTCACCTTTCAACAAAAAATACAAAATTAAATCGTTTTAGCTGTTTGGGAGCTACGATCCCACAAACAGACCTTTCTCACCTTTGGGGTGGATCAGCCAAGCACCAGCTTGAGGCAGTGTAGTCTATAGAAAAACGTGCCAAGAGGAACGAATCCTTATTTCAGACCTTGAGCATCGACGCAAAGTTGCTAGTCTATCGG
The DNA here is from genome assembly GCA_932305915.1 of Agriopis marginaria. Lineage (NCBI taxonomy): Eukaryota > Metazoa > Arthropoda > Insecta > Lepidoptera > Geometridae > Agriopis > Agriopis marginaria. The sequence continues at coordinate 3,732,275 of OW029942.1, read as the reverse complement.
TTTTTTATCGGATACATTTCGGAGAGTGTGCATTGGATCTGCATGATCTAATTCCCTCCTGCCTATTTTTCTATCAGACCGCCACAGTGGGTAAGAAGAATCGTCACGCTTTATGGTTGATATTACGAAAACCCGTACGAAGCGCTTTGATTCCACTTTTATAGTGCGAACTGCTAGTCTGTGGAATGCGCTGCCTGAATGGGTGTTCCCCGATAGTTACAATCTGGATGTCTTCAAATCACGAGTGAATCGGTTTCTTCTAGGCGAGCGTGCTCCATCGTTGACCGCATCATCGCCGAGTTGGCGGTCTAACGCAAGTCTATCTATACTAATATTATAAAGAGAAAAGATTTGATTGCCCCGTGCGAAGCTGGGGCGGACCAAACCGTTTGCGTCGGGGCTACAAATCTGTTGCCCCGTGCGTGGTGCTAAAGCCGAAAGGTTGTAGATACTACTAAAGGTTAAAATTGTATGGATTATTTTGAACTTTTACAATGGGACCAACCCAGATAGATGCAAATGCTGCTCCATACATTTTCTTTCATGTGTAGTGAGCAAACGTCATTAGAAAAAGTATGTAGGTAGGTATCAACTCCATGTGACCGATTTCTTAATCTGAAGTTACATTGACATAGTACGTACAACCCATGTAGGTATCATTAGATAAGAAAAATAACCTTTTGACACATTGACCTATATGTACTACGTACTAGACATCATGTACTGAATCCTCACTTCGATAAACGTTGCTGTGCCTTAGTCCCCACACCCCAGTCTGACAGTCTTCAGTTGTCTTTTTGGCGTGCATAGGTGTAGAGCGGCAGATATTTAGTGAAAAAACCCGGTAAAATACGTACCTCAGTATGAATTAACCATCCACGTCGTAAGTAACACAATATTATTAGTTGATTTATTTAATAATTAGATTAGAATTTTGTATTATAAGTGAATAAACAAATATTTTTTTCCGATCGAAATCGAACTTGACATATACATCAACTATGACATCAATTATCACAAAATAATTAATATGCAGAGTATTAGTCTAAGACCCGAGTAAAGACCGACCTTCACCCATCTGTTTAGTGGATGAAAAGTATTTTATATCAAATTTAATGTGTTAAATTATATATCGCGAAGATGTTGATTGAAAAATTTCAGTCCATACGATGATTTTTGCTATTACCAACTTAATTTTTGTAGTTGGTATGTATGGGAGCAGCTGTTTGTCAACTACACAGTTAAGTTTGTTAAATAAAAGAAATTAAAATATTTAATGACAAACTTGTCCAAGTTTTTTTTCCCCACTTATCTCTACCAGTAGGGATACCTTGGTAGTGATAAGTGTACCATGCGAACTAATGTTCCCTATAATAACATGCACAATTCGTAGTATCGGAAGTGAAGTATCTCTGCTTAATTTCCTAATCTTTGAGAGCTCGTGGCAAGCCAGTGTGACCAGGGATAAAATTTTAGAAATTTTTAGTAATTTTTTATGACATTTTGGACATTAGTTTTTTTATAGTTTTATTAACGAAAGTTGGTAAATGGTTTGGGCAATTTTTTTGTTAGATCGACCGTGTACCCTTAGCGATAATCCCTACGAATACCGATATCTGTGAATATCTTGAATATATTCTATTCTTACTTTATTGATTTTATTTTAAACACAAATTGGGCTGTAGGGTACTTTAGTTTAGCCGCATCCGCCGCCTCAATCAGATATTACGTGACTCTGGTTGTCTTCTCATGTCCACTGTGCGACCGGTAGAAATAGCCATAGACAATTATCTCTATATTTCTGTGTCCACCAGGACCCAGAGCACAGAAAATCTGGGCAAAGAGAATACAAAATCTGGCGTCTTCAAGTTGACGGAGACCCTAGACCGCATCATCCCTTTCTGTTTCATCTGTTATATTGTTTTTTCTCTGTCATTACGATATACATAATTATTTATAATCATACGTTTTGTTCTTGTTTTAGGTTATATATTGCTCAAATATACTTAAATATGTCTTGCGTGTTTCGATACTGCAAGAATACATCGAAAAATATCAAAGAATCGTCTGGTGTCAGATTTCATCGGTAAGATTTTGTAATGACTAGAAGATCATTATTATTTTTTCATTGTGTTTATTTCTGTTACAAACATTGACTTTTTAGAATAACTTTGGGATGTAGTAAAATAATTGTCTGAGTGTATGTTAGACCAAAAGATGATGCGAAATACTATATACTTTTATATCCTACATACCTATATATATTGACGAAAAGTCTTCGACCAGTGTGTGTTACCAGTAATTACATACTGCACTGAAACGTGGTCTCTCACTATGGGTCTCATAAGCAAGCTCAAAGTCACACAACGACCTATGGAGAGGGTTATACTCAGGGTTTCTCTACGAGATCGAATCCGAAATGAGGAGATCCGTAGATGAACGAAAGTCACCGACATAGCCTACCGGATTAGCAAGTTGAAGTGGTAGTGGGCAGGGCACATATCACGCAGAACAGATGGCCGATGGGGCCGAAAGGTTCTGGAATCGAGATCATGGACTGGTAAGCGCAGCTAATTTAACATAAATAATATTAAATAACAGAACTGACAATAAAAAATATATTTTATTTAGTAATTTTTTATTTAGTATCCCTAAAGGAGGATAAGTGAAACAAAGGTGAACAATCCGCCAATCCCTACCAGTAGATCTAAGTGGGTTTTTTCCACTTATCCATACATATGAGTATTTATATAATTATATCCAGTAGGGATAACTTGGTTAAGTGTACCATGCGAATTCCATAATTAATAATATGCTTAATTAATAATATGCATAATCTGTGAGAACACTCGTCAAGCCAGTTTCCATAAGGGCGTCACCGGAAAACATGTCGGAACACGGCTAGGCCATTTGGCGATATAGCTTTATCCGGCTATATTGCTTCTATTTTTGAAGTCGGTTAAAAGGTTCTGGTGTTTAGGTAATTTTTTTGTGATGATAATTTTGTATTATTCTTAGGTGTCTAGTTGACTATGGTAGTTTCGTAAAATTTATAACCTGGTCACCCTGCGAATGACAGCGCCGGTCGTCTTGTACACACTTCTTGATATTGAAGAACATTTCTAGGTTACATTAAATTCTTTGTTTTGACACTACTAAATGCTTACTAATGTACTCATCAATCTAAGTCATTGGCTCTCAAACTGTGGTGCGGGCCCCACTAGGGAGGCGCGGCAATATGTGCGGGGGGCGCGGGCGCGCGGTGCGGGCGGACAGTGTTCCGTCCATTCGAAACATTGAAACTGTATTTACCCTTTTCAAGCTTCAACCAAAATAAAATTAATGGACGGGCCCAGAAGAAACGCAATTTAGAAGATTACAAAATGAGCACCAGCGCTTACTTCGTTTCAGTCGATCTCTAGCCGTAGGAAGTGCAACACGTGTCTATTGTTACATGATAACGAAACATCTGACAAAATTATGCCTTCGTGTGCTTTCCCGAAGTGTAAATACACATTAAAAAAACAGCTATCTATTTTTTGTAACAAACTGTACATGGTTATAATTAGGTGTGAAGTATGTGTCCAACGGTTTTGCCTCGTTTTTACTGAGCAAGTTCAATAGTTATGGCCCGTCCATTCATATTATTTTGGTCGAAGTTTTCAAGTACTCATTTGTGGCATTTTCAATAGTTGTAGCTATAAAAATGAATCACAGAAGCAAACTCAACATTGTTGGTGATATAATATTGATGAAACATAAGAGAATCTCATAAGAGAGCGTCAAGTTATTTGCCGTCACGGCATACGAGTCGGTATTACTGCTAACGCACGCCAGTAGAAGTTCCATTTAAAAAATAATGGATAGTTTTAAATATGAAGGTCCTAATAAAGCTAATTAATACTATTTTGCTATAACAGCCGGTATTTTGAACTTGGCTCTGTTTTGCATATTCAGAACCTACTTTTGACCGCAAAATGTAACGGAGAATTCGGATATCTTGCATTATTTTACTTTCCTTTCGAAAAGAAGTCGGGTGACTTTCCTTTACAATTCAAGATCACAAAGCCCAAGAAACTTTGGGAACACGGGCCTCACGGACAACTGATATTGCGGCACCAATGGAAAATCGCGCGACCGCAAACCGTATCTGGGCGCGTTCGCGTAATTTTCCAACAGCGGATTTAACGTCAGTTTGGTGCCGCAATAGCAGTTGTCCGTAAGGCCCCTGCACACCTTTTTTTATACAAATACTCCCCAAATACAAGGGCCTAGTATAATATCTTTGGGCCTGCCTGTTTCCTCTCTAAATCCACTGAACAAATCCATTAATGTATTTGATTCTACTTTTCCTTCTGCTATAATCCATCGAGCCAGACGATTCAAAAAAAATCTTTCACCATAATCCATCAATAGATTTGGTTCAACTTTGTCTTCCACCAATTTAATTTTTTTCACCAATTTTTTTTTGCATTTTAGGTTTCTGTGCCCAACGGCAAAAAACGGGACCCTATTAATAAGCCTACGATGTCTGTCTGTCTGTCCATCTATCTGTCTGTCCGTCCTACATATTCATCAATGTATTTGGTAAGTACGATAGATAGAAACTGACGTGGTTTTCACACATTTTATTTATGTTACACGGGAATTACTCGCCGGTCACTCCGACTATAGTTTCAACCACATTAGGCAGTCTTTTTCAAGGTGAATGCACGCGCGCGGCTGGGTCTTGCTTGGCAGCAGTTGGCACTGAGATGAGAGCACTTGGCACTCAGTGCCAAGTGAGACGCAGCCGCGCGCATACATTCTCCTTGAAAAAGACTGCCTAATGCGGTTGAAACTATAGTCGGAGTGACCGGCTTAATCTTACGTGAGTAATTCCCGTGTAATATAAATAAAATACGATAGATAGCTTAGATACACATATCTAATAATCTGTGCTTAGATATGTATGTATTTTTTGAGGGCTTGAAAAAAAGGTTGTCAAATGGACGTTAAACGTCAAGGGTGTTAAATAAAACAATATTGTTACAAACTTACAAACAGGATTTATTTAAATAATGTTTTGAACTTTTTAAAACCTATTTAGTAAATTGCTAAATAGCAAACTGCAGAAGCAAACTTATATACCTACATCCATCGAGATTCAAGATACAGTACCTATGGAGCAACATCTCTCAGTGAACAGACAATAAACCGGCCAAGTGCGAGTCGGGCTCGCGCACTGAGGGTTCCGTACCACCACAAACTACAATAAGGTTGTCCAAGTAACCGAATTACCAGTTATTATAACGCCTTCCAATCGTCGGAGTAATTTGCTACACAGTTTGTTACAGGCGCTAGAGTATAATAACTTGGTAATGAACAGAAATTCGTCACCGACTTGCACTTGGCCATTATTTATTATTTATACTTTAGATTATGTACCTACTACAATCGTGCCAAGTTTGACGCTTGTACGTATTATCGTTTTTACATTAGAGCTAATACAAAATTACGTTAAAATAAATATTTTTGTTGTATGGAGACCGCCCTTTCATTATTACTTTCTGACTATTTTATTATTTGTTAGTTAATCTGCCGTAACGTTACATATTCTGTGAAAATTTCAGCTGGCTATCTATTATGGTTCGAAAGATACAGCCGATAATAGGTAGGACAGACGGACAGATATCGTAGGCTTAGTAATAGGGTCCCATTTTAACCCTTTGGGTACGGAACCCTAAAAACGGTTCTTCAGACCTAAACTTTGTCTAAAATATAAATAAAAAACTTATTTATTAAGTTGATAAGATAGTATTTACTACTTGAGATTTATTTTCTTGATATAGACTGTCTAAAGCCGTTTGCTTCCGATGCGTTCGTCCAAGCTTCTGTCACAGGGAGTGCCTCGGATCAAGTCTTCCACGTTGGCTCTGCAAAGGTGCATGGGTAATTTTATTAGCTTACAGTGGCTAAAAGCGAGGGTAGCCGGGCGGTACCGCGCATTACTATATCTGACGGCATCCTCGGCCCTGCATCAATCACTTATTTAGTCATCATCATCAGCCAGAAGACATCCACTGCTGAATATAGGCCTACCTTTAACCTCCACACTGAACAACAGCCTGCCATCTGCATCCACTGGATGCCCGCGAATCACAATGTCGTCGGTCCGTCTAGTGGGACTACCTACGCTGCGTCTTCCGGTTCGTGGTCTCCACTCAAGAACCTTTCTTCGCCATCGGTTATCGGTTCTTCGAGCGATGTGCCCATTGCCACTTCAACTTGCAAATTTTAACAGCTATGTCGGTGACTCTGGTTCTTTGGGAAATATCCACGTGTCACTTATTTAGTACTATGTGCAATTTCGATGCCATAGCTCAAAAACGGTGAAGGTAAACATCGTGAGGAACCCGGAATGTCCAAGTACCTCAACAGTTCAAAGACATGACATTCATCAACTTGCACTGGGCCAGCATGGTGGATTAGGGCCTATCATCTCTCTCTGAGAGGAGGACTGTGTCCCAGCACGGGAACATGATAGACGTTCTTTATCGAATAATAGGCTTGCGTTTGACCACCAATTCACCTGATGTTAAGCGATGATGCGATCTACGATGGAGCACGCTGCATGCTTGCGTAAAAGTAACCGATTCACCCAGATTTCAATGAGATTTCGTGATTTGAAGACACCCAGATTGTAACTATTGGGGAACACATTCAGGCAGCGCATTTACAGACTAGCAGTTCACACAGTAAAAGATGAATCAAAGCGTTTCGAACGGGTTTTCGGAATATCAACCATAAAGCGGTGTCGATTCTTCGTGCTTCGGCAGTCCGATAGAAAAATGGGCAGGAGGGAATTAGATCATGCAGATCTGATGCACACTTTCCGAAATGTACCCGATAAAAAAACCGATAGACTAGCACAGTGTTTTTCAACCTGTGGGTCGCGACCCCCTTGGGGTCAAAAGCTTTACATGGGGGGGTCGCGGGTAAAAGAAAAAGGCAAGTTTAGGTAGGTACACTACAATAAAAATAAACAATCTCAGTGAATAGTATTCAGTCTATATTTATGTCTCAAAAGTAAGAAAATTAAATCTAGGTAGTTTTTTAAATTACTGACATAGTTTTATAGCCCTGGGGGGTTGCCAGATTTTTATACTTGTAAGGGGTAGCGTATTAAAGAAGGTTGAAAAACACTGGGCTAGCAACTTTGCGCCGATGCTTAAGACTAAGAAGCTTAGTCTGAACCAGGGATTCGTTGCTGATGAGCCAGAAGTCGTTGGAGTAGTAAAGTTGAAGCTTACTTGTGAATAAAGAAGTTAGGCGATTCCTTGTTCAGTACAAAATAAACAAACACAGGCATTTGGTTGACTAGCACCCACACTTCGTCCTTGACCACTTTTAAATCTGTAACAAGACTTTTGATTAGATTCACCGCTACAGCGCTTGCTTGTAGCTGCTGCTTTTAGCCTACCTACACACGCTGGCGCAGCGGGTTGGTGGATTCACCCTTCAACCAAAATAAAATGAATGGACGGGCTCAGAAGAATCGCATTTTTGTAGATCACAAAATGAGCGCCGGCTCGGCTCGATTCAGTCGGTCTCTAGCCGTAGTAATGTGCAACACAAGACTATTGTTACAGTCATGATAACGAAACATCTAACAAAATTATGCCTTCGTGTGCTATCCCGAAGTGTAAATGCACAACAAAAAACCGCTATCTATTTATTGTAACTAATGTACATGGTTATAATAAAGTGTAGAAGTGTTTCCGACAGTTTTGGCTCGTTTTTACTGAGCAAGTTCAATGATTATGGCCCGTCCATTCATTTTATTTTGGTTGAAGGAATCACCAACATACGCCATTGGAATTCCTTCTCCATACGTATGCAGGTTTACAGTAAGTGTAAAGTTTTGCTACGGAAACCTTTCCTTTCTCCAACCGACTCAGTTTATGCCGAGTTTAAAGTGCTCAGAGTTCGTCAGCTGTTCGTCTTTAACGCTGTTTTGAAAACCCACTACAGTTTAAGGTCCCGCCAAGACTACGCCGCATTAATGTCTAAGAGAGCAAATAGAGCTTACATACTACCATTACCTCGGATTCGATCGTTAATGGCCAAACGTTGTCCTGCGTACTCACTTCCTTGTACATACAATAACGCATATAAGCTTCAGTGACTGCATCGATCTAACGAAATATGCATTAAAGAAAAAAGTTAAGGATTGGCTTTCGAAAATGACGTACGATGAGACCGAAAATCTCATATGTAATTTGTATGGGAAATAATTTTAAGGAGGGTAGCCTACACACGCTAATGCGTACACTGGGATTTCCCCGCGACCCCAGACTCGCTTGAGGTCTGGTGTTTCCCGGAGATATCCCGTAACTTCTCTCCACTCTTCACTTTTAATTTTTAATTTTTGTTTATTTTCAACATAATTATCTTTGTTTTAGGATTAGTTAGGCTATAAGTACTTATGTAGTGCAATGTGCTCGATTTGCTGTGCCAACTTACTCGCATACATAGTTTATTGTTTCTGTTAATGTTCGCACCCGAGCCCCAAGATACAGGCCTTGTGCTTAGTTTGGGGCTCACTGCCAAACCTGTTTAGAGATAGTACCCGCTGGTGTCAGTTTAATATTAAATAAGTAGTTTAAGTTTCCAAATTTTTACTGTACTACTTTGTCTTTTTGGTAAATAAAGATATTATTATTATTATTATGCACATATATTTATTTTCATTCTTAGATTTAAGTTTTTTTTACAATAATATATAAAAACAAAATATTATAAAAAAAAAAACTAAACCTAGAGTGCCGCCGGCAGCGGGGCAGGGCCCAAGCTACCGGTGGTTAGGGCTGCAGAGTGAGGAACCTCCTGACAATACGTGCTGTGTCAAGGATTACCGCCTTCTGCATCTGACCCTTGACCCAACCATCCAGCGAGAGCCTCTTAAGGTGTTGGTCGAGGCTCTTCGCTATAAGACCGTTCACCGATACGACTATCGGGACAATGATCGTCGAATCAACATCCCACATGGCGGTAACCTCGTGAGCCAAGTCAAGGTACTTGCTGAGTTTGTCCTTCTCGGCCTTCACGAGGTTCTCGTCATGCGGGATGGTGATGTCGACGAGCACTGCCCGGCGCTGGGACCGATCGACCAACACGATATCAGGCTTATTGGCGACAATAGTCCTGTCCGTGATGATAGAACGGTCCCAGTAGAGCAAAGCACGACCATTCTCGAGAACTGGCGCTGGTGCGTACTTATAGTACGGCACCTCAGACTCCACAAGGCCGTATCGAAGGGCAAGTTGCTGGTGGATGATCCTGGCCACCTGGTTGTGCCTGTGCAAGTACTCGCCGTTAGCAAGATGCGAACAACCGGAAATGATATGTCGGAGAGACTCTCCAGGACGGTGGCATGCCCGACAGATGTCGACCGTACCGTCCTTCATGATATATTTCCGGTAGTTGTTCGTCTTGATAACTTCGTCCGCAATCGCACAGGCAAAACCCTCGGTTTCCCCAAAGAGGTCACCGAAACGTAACCAGTTCACCGACGGTAGCAGGTCCACATCGGGCCCTGTTAGGGCCCGATAGAACCGCCCGTGCAGCTCCTTGCCCTTCCATACGTCCCTGCGATCCTCGATGCTCAGCACCGATGGTTTGCGCCAATTCTCGTTTGCCAAGGAGAGCGGTGTGAGGCCCCTGTCAACAGCCACAACATCACGATGCATCCCACTCTCGCTGTTACGGAAAAAATCCCTGAGACTGCACACTTCGCGGTTGTGTAGGTTCTTGGCATTTAAAAAGCCTCGACCCCCCCACTTCCGCGGAATGTACAGTCTCATAACAGACGAGCGTGGGTGTAGCATGCGATGTGATGTGAGCAGTTGACGGACCCTCCTGTCCAGGGCGTCCAGCTCAGTTTGAGTCCACCTCAATATGCCAAAGGAGTATATGAGCAAAGGCATCACCCAACCGTTGAAGGCACGCACCTTGTTGCCGCCAGACAAAAGACTGTTAAGTACTTTTGTTAGGCGACAAAAGAAGCGCTCCTTCACCGATTTTTTGATGTCCTCTACCGATATACCCAACGACTCTGACATACCGAGGTATTTATAGGTTTCGACCTCGGAGAGAGATCTGAGAGTCATCGCCTCAGAAAGCTGTAAATTTGGAGAATTCACAACTTTCCCTCGCTGTACATGCATGACCGCACACTTGTCTACACCGAACTCCATCCTGATGGCGCTGCTAAAATCCTCTGTGATTTTTAGCAGCTCCATCAAGTTATTATTATTATTATTACTCACGATGTTTTCCTTCACCGAAAAGCCAGTGGTATGAAAATCCGTTCATAAACTCCAAAGAGCTCATTGGTATACGGGCCCGGGGTTTGAACCCGCGACCTCACGCTTTCAAGTCTAACGGTCTCCCAAATAGGCTACCACGGCTCTTTATCAGACGTTATCACGTTCAGATAGCCCGTTGGTCCAGTTGGAAGCGAACCTGCCTTCTGAGCTTGGGGGCGTGGGTTCGATTCCCACCTAGGACAAACATTCATGTGATGAACATTTGTGTTTTTTCTATATCTGGTTGTTAATATCTATTTAAGTATGTATTTAAAACTTTATAATTATGTATGTATATAAGTCTCTAGCAGCCATATCACAAGCTTTGCTTAGTTTGGGGTCAGATGACCGTGTGTGCAAAAATGACCCGAATATTTATTTACCTATTTATTTTTATTTATCTACCTAAACAAGTAGGTATCTGTCGATGGAATCATCAATGAGTCAATGTCACGTCCAAAGATTATATACTTAAATTAGTATAGTATGAAATCTTTCGTCCTTCTTACAAATTCTTATCCTTCTTCTTCTTCAAGTTGAGAGTGAATAGGTTTCTTCTAGGCAAGCATGCACCATCGTAGGCCGCATCATCGCTTAACATCAGGCGAGTTGGCGGCCAAGCGCAAGCCTTTATAATAAAAAAATAATTAAGATCAATTTGTGGTGTGACATTTTAGGCATGGAAACCAAAAGAAACTCGGCAATACTAAACTTTGCAGATGACCGTGAGTGCAAAAATGTCCCGTTTTTTTTTTTTGTTGCTCTATGTGGCAAACAAGCAGACGGGCTGCCTGATTGTAAGCAGTCACCGTCGCCTATGGATACCCGTAACACCAGAGGCATCACAAATACGTTGCCGACCCTTTAGAACTCGATTAACTCGCCTTTTGAAGAACCCCATTTATTATTATTTACGTCAAATAAAGTTACCAGATATATAGAGGAGTTTCTCGTGATCCTGGGCGACTACCGCCACGTACTCCGGAGTGAGCGGGGTGTCCACGCACCAGCACAAGATGGCGTCTTGAGCAACATTCGCGAACAGTATGGTGCGGGAGCCCCTGTGGTACGCATGAGAACCGCTCTGGCTGTTCGGACCTCGGGTGCCTTCCGTCTGAAAAATTATAAGTTAATAGTAATAAAAAACCGGCTAATTGCGAGTCGGGCTCGCGCACTGAGGGTTCCGTACCACAACAATATAAATAAATATAGACAATTTTTTTTTAAAGATAAAGATAAATTTATTCACTACTGGCGACCCGCCCACCCGGCTTCGCACGGGTGTAATTTACGTGCGAAGCCGGGGCGGGTCGCTAGTTATATATATAAACCTTCCTTGAAAATGTATCTAACTGATGGTGAAAACCGCATCAAAATCCGTTGCGTGGTTTAGGAGGAGTTAGCGGCCATACAGACATATATATATATATATCGGCCTCCTTGACGTGTCCGTCAACGGCGAACCTGACTAGCGCCGGTTATGAGCGCGTATATGGCTGGCAAAACCAAACTTAGTTTTAAAGATCCTGTTGCAAGGCGCACAGTGCAACTGACCATCAGCATTATATGTGTAGGTGTAGGAAGGCTTCGGACGGGTCTTAATAATAAGGCGTTTTGCATCTAGGTCTTGTATTCGTTTCTTTTCGAAGTTATTAACAGCCGTATGAACAGAGCTGCGCCACTCTCGTCTCTGTTGCGCGAGCTCTTCCCAACCCTCGCACGGGATGTCACATGCGGTGAGATGGCGCTTCAAGACATCCCTGTAACGTAAGTACTGGCCTCCAGGAGTGCGCTTTCCCTCCTTCAGCTGTGAATAAAATACAGCTTTAGGCAACCTGGAGTCATCCATACGTACAAGATGTCCGCACCATCTCAGTTGACTTTTTATGAGCAAGGACTCTATGCCACATAGCTCTGTTCTTCTCAAAACTTCGGAGTTTGGAACTCGGTCTTGCCACCTTATACGAAGAATTGATCTTAAGCATCTCATGTGGAAAGTGTCAAGGCGTTTGATATCGCCTTTGTAGAGGCACCAAGTTTCGGTAGCATACAGCATTATGGGTAGAATTATTGCCTTGTACACAGCAATCTTTGTGTGCAGCCGCAGATCATGCGAGTCCCAAACTCTTTTACGTAACATTCCAAAAGATGCCGCAGCCTTAGCAATCCGTGAGGAAATTTCGGTTTCAAGGCGGTTGTCGTTACGAATATAACTACCAAGATATCGAAATGATGATACTTCTTCGAGCGTTTCACCATCTAGAGATATCGGCGTTGGGTCTGATGTCGTACCGCGTGCAGGTTGTTTAAGCACCTGGGTCTTAGAGACACTTATGATCAAACCAAACCGCTGACATGCTTCGCTTAGACGGTTCAAAAAGATTTGCAGGCTGTTGACATCACTGGCCATCAAACATACGTCATCAGCATAAAGGGCGTCTAAAATTGAGAGCTCTTGTACCGATCTTTTCGCTCTAAATCGACCCAGGTCAAAAACACCCTTATCAGTTCTGACGTTAAGGCATATCTGTCCAGTGGCATCGCTATAAGAATCTCTTAGTACGGTAGCAAAGTAAAGGGCAAAGAGAGATGGAGCCATCACACATCCCTGTTTTACGCCACTGGTTACTGAAAATTGGTCTGTGAAGTCGTTTTCATGTTGCACCCTGGCCACCATGCCATCGTGAAATTGGCGCACTAAGTTAACAAACTTCTCAGGACAACCAGCTTTAGTGAGAACAATCCAGAGAGCAGATCTCGGTACGCGGTCAAAAGCTTTCTCCAAGTCGACAAAGCACATATTAAGTGGTTGATGTTGTTCAAGAGACTTTTCCTGTAGCTGTTTGACGACGAAGATAGCATCGACCGTACCTCTGCCCGGACGGAATCCACACTGGCTTTCAGGCAAGATGCACTCAGCTAATTTCCCCAACCGATGATTTATAATATGGGCCAGTATTTTACCAGCCGCACTGAGTAACGAAATGCCCCTATATGACCCACAGTCAGAAGTATCACCTTTTCCTTTATATAATTTGCAGATAGTGGCGTCCTTCCAGGCTTGAGGAATTTCGCCAGTATCCCAGATTCGCAGCACAAGCTCAAATAAACTATTTTGAACACTGGGGCCACCATATTTGTAAAGTTCAGCTGGTAGACTATCTGAGCCTGCGGCTTTACCATTTTTAAGTCGATTGACGGCAACAAAAAATTCTTCAAAAGTTGGAGGGTCATCCAGTTCTGGTGATGAAGGTAGAGCTGGAAGAGCGTTAATATAGGCGAGATCTGCCCCATGACCAACTGGGTTTAGCACTTCACTGAAATGTTCAACCCAGCGGCTTAACACATCGTTGTGATCAGTCAGCCGTTTTGATTTATCAAGTGAGAAGATAGGTGAAGTTTTCTTAAAACGTGGGCCAAAGATTGTTCTCAAGGATTGAAAAAACACATACAGACATACAGACAGACAGACAGACGCGGAAAGCGACTTCAATTTATACTATGTAGAGATAAAGAGGAAACTTACATAGAATTAAAAACTAGTTAGTAAAACAAAACTCTTATAAGTAGACTAGGATTATATGTAAGACACGTAGTATTTGGTCATGAGCACCAAACTAAGCACGCGGCTTGTGTCTTGGAGCTCGAGTGCGAAATTACCTGAGAGGTTTTCTTGCGTCTATAGCTTCCGTAACAGAAGATGGTTTAGTTAGTATTTAAATAAGTGCACCAAACAAGGAGTAAACAAAGAAGCTAACGTTATACAAAGAATAAAATATAAAAAGCCTATATTAATCAGTGATAATGTAACATTCAAATGGTGAAAGAATTTTTAAAATCGTACTAGTACTTTTTGAGCCAATTCGTTACAAACATAGGTAGGTACATACAAATCTTTCCTCTTTTTTATATTGTATAGATAGATAAATAAGTAATAAATAAATATTCGAGATTTTTTTTTACACCTTGGGTTACATTATTGGAGTTTTAGTAAGGACCCAATTTAAAAAAAAATATAGCCTATGTCACCCGGTGATAGTGTTATGTAGCTTCCCAACAGTGGAAGAATTTTTCAAATCGGTTCAGAGTCTATTCAATGCAAACAAACAAACAATCAAATCTTTCCTCTTTATAATGTTAGTATAGATTTATGTTACTTGTTATCTATACTAATACTAGCAAACCCGGCGAACTCCGTTTCACCACCAGATGACTTCGCTATAAACCTCACGGAGCCCGAGACCTTTCCAACGAATGAAAAACCGTGGAAATCGGTTCGTGCGTTCTGGAGTTATAGCGTCAGGAAGGAAAACCCGACTTATTTTTATATAGTAGACTAGCAAACCCGGCGAACTCCGTTTCACCACCAGATGACTTCTATAAACCTCACGGAGCCCGAGACCTTTCCAACGAATGCAAAACCGTGGAAATCGGTTCGTGCGTTCTGGAGTTATAGCGTCAGGAAGGAAAACCCGACTTATTTTTATATAGTAGACTAGCTGTTGCCCGCGGCTTCGCTCACGTAGTATTGAAATCTACTTTACTACCTCCCGTCCTTTTAGTTTCAGTCTCGCATCCATCCTGTAATCCACTCTACTCCTGTTCTGCTCTTTCCGCTCCAGACCCGAATCCGTCCCGAAATCTACTCTTCTTCCGCCCCATCCTTACTGCACCAGTCCGGCATTTGTCCCATAATCTTCTCTAATAATACAGTCCCACCCTTTCCGATCCAACTCGGCATCCGTCCCGTAATCCACTTTACTCCCTTTCCGCCTTTTTGCAATCCAGCCCCGCATCCGTACCGTAATAACTTCCGTAACTTTTCTATATTTTTAATCCAATCTACTTCAGTCCCACTCTTTCCGATCTAGTCCCGCAGCCGTCCGCTCCACTCCACTCCCATACCGTAATCCAATATACTCCTATCGCGCCCTTTTCGCTAATAGTCCCGCATCTGTCCTGTAATACACTCTAGTTTAGTCCCGCCCTTTCAACCTGAATGGTATGCCTACTTTTATAGTATTTTTTAGCACAAAACTATAGTTTTTATTTATGTAAAACTAAAAACATTAGTGATTAGACCGACTTCAAAGTTAGTAAAATACGCATTTCGTGTCAGGCTCGCGCATTAAGGGTTCCTTACCACCACAAAATACAACCATCAGTTATAGTCTGAAATAGTCGAAGTAATTGCGACGCAGTCACATATTTAATTCTTTGCTACAGTGACGCTCGAGTATAACACAATTATTACTAACAAAAAATTTTGTCACCGACTCGTACTTGACCATTATTTATTATTTGTTGTTAGACTATAGAGTGTGTAGTATAATCATGCAAAGTTTGACGATTGTACGTATTATCATTTTTACATTAGAGCTAATAAAAAAATTAGTAAATAAATACGTTTGTTGTATGGGGGTTGGAGACCCCCTTTCACTTATTGACTTTACTATTATTACATTTCCAAGTTGATCCGCCGTAACGTTACAACTGTCTATCTATTACAGTTCGAAAAATACAGTCCGTTAAAAGGTACGACAGACAGGTAGACAGAGTAGGCTTAGTAATAGGGTCCCGTTTAACACCCTTTGGGTACGGAACCCTAAAAACCACGTAACTGAGAACCTTTTTTAAAGTCGGTTAATAATACCTGTGACACCGCTCCACCGCAGCACACCATTGTTGAAGGTAGTCTGGAAGAGGTCGCTCATAGCGATAAGGCCGTTTTTTTTGTTCCCCTTTTTAATGCAATCTTTTTGTAATATCTTTTTTATGGTGTTGATAATGATTATTTTATTATATTACCTACTAACCACATAATAATGTGCAGTATGAAGGCGCTGCGCGGATTATAATGGTCGCGTTATTTTAATTTTACATTATCTCATGAACTGTGCAACTAAACCACATACTGTAAACGGCAAAATTTATCTACATTAAGTACTCCTGATAATAAATTCATTTATTTTTGTAAAGATTCATAAATTAGATTACAAAACTGCGTCTAAACATGACCTTATAATTTTAATTTTTATTCTGAACACAATAACCGGTTATTATCGTTATTGTGGTTTTCTTATAAGAGTTAGATATAAGCTACTGCGGACTTTTTTTTTAAACTACTTAAGAACTACATTTTTGTCAAACATAGTACTCACTTATCTCAAACCGTTAGATCAGCGTACGCCGAAAAAGATGCCAATCAGCTAATTTTTCTCCGACATGTTTTACTAATACGGTTATTTAGTGTATAAAACTAAACATAGCCTATGGCACTCAGGAATAGTGCAGCTTTCTATTAGTGAAAGAATTTTTAAAATCGGATGAGTAGTTTTGGAGTTAAAACAGAACAAACAAACTTACAAACTTACAAACTTTACCTCTTTATAATATTATACTAGCTGTTGCCCGCGGCTTCGCTCACGTAGTATTG
Source organism: Agriopis marginaria (assembly GCA_932305915.1). Classification (NCBI taxonomy): domain Eukaryota; kingdom Metazoa; phylum Arthropoda; class Insecta; order Lepidoptera; family Geometridae; genus Agriopis; species Agriopis marginaria. The sequence continues at coordinate 3,715,490 of OW029942.1, read as the reverse complement.
AAATCTACTTTACTACTTCCCGTCTTTTTAGTTTCAGTCTCGCATCCATCCTGTAATCCACTCTACTCCTAAACCACCCTTTCCGCTCCAATTCTGCATTCACCCCCTAAATCCACTCAACTCCCGTTCTGCTCTTTCCGCTCCAGGCCCGAATCCGTCCCGAAACCTACTCTTCTTCCGCCCCATCCTTACTGCACCAGTCCTGCATTTGTCTCATAATCTACTCTAATAATACAGTCCCACCCTTTCCGATCCAACTCGGCATCCGTCCCGTAATCCACTTTACTCCCTTTCCGCCTTTTTGCAATCCAGCCCCGCATCCGTTCCGTAATCCAATCTACTTCAGTCTCACTCTTTCCGATCTAGTCCCGCAGCCGTCCGCTCCACTCCACTCCCATACCGTAATCCAATATACTCCTATCGCGCCCTTTTCGCTAATAGTCCCGCACCTGTCCTATAATCCACTCTAGTTTAGTCTCGCCCTTTCCACCTGAATGGTAAGCCTACTTTTATAGTATTGTTTAGCACAAAACTATAGTTTTTATCTATGTAAAATTAAAAACATTAGTGATTAGACCGACTTCAAAATTAGTAAAATACGCATTTCAAGTCAGGCTCGCGCATTAAGGGTTCCTTACCACCACAAAATACAACCATCAGTTATTGTCTGAAATAGTCGAAGTAATTGCGACGCAGTCACATATTTCATTCTTTGCTACAGTGACGCTCGAGTATAACACAATTATAACTATCAAAAATTTGTCACCGACTCGCACTTGACCATTATTTATTATTTGTTGTTAGACTATAGAGTGTGTAGTATAATCATGCCAAGTTTGACGCTTGTACGTATTATCATTTTTACATTAGACCTATTAAAATAATTAGTAAATAATTGTATGGGAGTTGGAGACCTTTCACTTATTGACTTTTACTATTATTACATTTCCAAGTTGATCCGCCGTAACGTTACATATTCTGTGAAAATTTTAACTGTCTATCTATTACAGTTCGAAAAATACAGTCCGTTAAAAGGTACGACAGACAGATAGACAGAGTAGGCTTAGTAATAGGGTCCCGTTTACGGAAACCGTTTACTTTGCGTACGGAACCCTAAAAACCACGTAACTGAGAACCTTTTTTAAAGTCGGTTAATAATACCTGTGATCCGCTCCACCGCATCACACCATTGTTGAAGGTAGTCTGGAAGAGGTCACTCATAGCGATAAGGCCGTTTTTTTTGTTCCCGTATTTAATGCAATCTTTTTGTAATATCTTTTTTATGGTGTCGATAATGATTATTTTATTATATTACCTACTAACCACATAATAATGTGCAGTATGAAGGCGCCGCGCGGATTATAATGGTCGCGTTATTTTAATTTTACATTATCTCATGAACTGTGCAACTAAACCACATACTGTAAACGGCAAAATTTATCTACATTAAGTACTCCTGATAATGAATTCATTTATTTTTGTAAAGATTCATAAATTACATTACAAAACTGCGTCTAAACATGACCTTATAATTTTAATTTTTATTCTGAACACAATAACCGGTTATTATCGTTATTGTGGTTTTCTTATAAGAGTTAGATATATGCTACCGCGGACTTTTTTTTTAAACTACTTAAGAACTACATTTTTGTCAAACATAGTACTCACTTATCTCAAACCGTTAGGTCAGCGTACGCCGAAAAAGATGCCAATCAGCTAATTTTTCTCCGACATGTTTTACTAATACGGTTATTTAATGTAGAAAACTAAACTTTATCATTATAAAACATAGCCTATGGCACTCAGGAATAGTGTAGCTTTCTATTAGAGAAAAAATTTTTAAAATCGGATGAGTAGTTTTGGAGTTAAAACAGAACAAACAAACTTACAAACTTACAAACTTTACCTCTTTATAATATTAGTGTAGATAGTGTAGATATATATATATAATATATATATATATAATATATAAATATATAATATATAGTGTAGATTATAAAGAGGAAAGATTTGATTGTTTGTTTGTTTGCATTGAATAGGCTCCAAAACTACTGAACCGATTTGAAAAATTATTTCACTATTGGGAAGCTACACTATCCCCGGGTGACATAGGCTATAATAATATATACCCGTGCAAAGCTGGGGCGGACCGCTAGTACTATAATAATAATGGTACTTACTTTGACTTCCAGCTCGCTTCTACTCTTTAGTTGGTCAGTGTACACGGAGAATTCCTGCGCAGACACCATTGGGTGGTAATACGCCTTCCGTCTACCGGCCTCGGTGTCGCCAAGAGCTACGCTAAAAAGCCCATCCCGCCACGGTATCGTATAGCCTGCAAAATTCAAATTGGAGTTTATTAAGTGTTTAGGGTTCCGTACCCAAAGGGTAAAAACGGGACCCTAATACTAAGCCTACGATAAAGTTATATGATTATTAACGGGATATTTACCGTGGTAAGGTTGTGGAATGACCCGTGAACATGGTGCATGTAACTGCGCCGAAATATCGGGAGCTCATTCCACAACCTTACCACGGTCAATATCCCGTAAATAAACATATAATTTTAGTGAACAACCGTGATAGATGTCTTCTGTGGTGATATAGTTGAAATAACAGTGTTCTGTCTGTCCGTCTGTCCTACCTTTAAACGGCTGTATCTTTCGAACCGTAATAGATAGCCAGTTGAAATTTTCACAGAATATGTAATGTTCCGGCGGATTAACTATAAGAAATAATAAAAATGTATAACAACAAATAATAAATAATGGCCAAGTGTGAGTCGGTGACAAATGTTTGTTCATTACCAAGTAATAACTGGTAATTTCGTTATTTGGATGACCTCTTCATTAACGCCATTTCACCGAATCCAAATGACATAATTTACAAATTTTGAAATCTTTTTTTATTTGATAATTATTGTATTTTGTGGTGGTGCGCGACCCCGACTCGTTGCCGGTTTTATTGAGTTATAGCGATAAAACTGTAATAAATTCAAGACATTCTAGCTCAAAGGTCGTTGACCTTTTCAGCTGATCGTGCATTGACTGATGGCAAACATCTTCCCAATCTCCCAGTTATAAAGATACCTTCGTACCTGCGACGGTAAAATTCAGAAGGTTTTCATCATGCTTGAAGCTCGGATGTTCAACGCGCCAACTGTCATTCTTCTTCATGGAAAAGACCACGAGACCCTGAGTCGCCAAGTCGGTGATATACGCGTGAGCATCATCACAGGAACACCGGTCCACGTCTACTGCGAGCGATGTGAGCCCTGTGAAAAGACCGGAAGACTAGTAAAGATATCATTATATTTTGTACTAACGACCCGCCCGCCCGGCTCGCACGGGTGTAATTTACGTCACGACACTCATTTAAATTTAGAACAAAGAAATGGCTTGTTGAGAAAACATTTTACAAGGTGGATGACTTTCTACCTAAGGTAGAGTAGGCATTCATTCATTATTTACAATATTTTGCTGATAACTTAATGTAAAACTGAGATTTTAAATTATTATTCTTTATTGACTAATATTATTTGTTTATCCTAATTGTTTAATTTAATTTTGACATTATGTAATTTAATAATTCAATTTTTTTTTTTTTTGTATTATTTGAATGTTTTTTTTTCTTTCATGTTTTTTTTTTAATTTTTGATGATTATGTAAAAGATAATAAGAATTTATACACTGTGACATGTAACTATTATTGTTATGAATAAATAAGTATGAGTATGAGTACGTGCCAGGCCGGGGCAGGTCGCTAGTTATGTATGTAAACCTTTCGTGAAAATTTATCTAACTGATGGTGAAAACCGCATCAAAATCCGTTGCTTGGTTTATGAGGAGTTAGCGGCCATACAGACAGACGCGGATAGCGACTTTAATTTATACTATGTAGAGAAGTATCTAAATGTACGGAGTCGTAGTAGTCGTGCATTTTGCGAGAATGTTTATTATGGTACCCATTATACGCAAAAAATACTAATAAATAAATAAATAAGTATCTTCTCTACATAGTATAAATTAAAGTCGCTTTCCGCGTCTTAATTCGGCCTAAACGACGCAACGGATCGTGATGCGGTTTTCACCATCAAAGACAATGCTTTGCAGTCCACGGTGCGCTTTGATACACTGCGACTGACACGCGCACACGAGTGGGAATCGGCTCGATTACTTTATATCATCAGCCCTGTATGACCCACTGCTGGGTATAGGCCTCTCCTTGTTTATGCCACTCTCCCCGGTCTCTCGCTAGGCGCAAGCACTCGTTTCCGACAGTTCTTTAGATGTCGTCAATCCACCTCATTCTCGGTCGGCCTGGGTCCCGCCAACCTAGTCTCGGCCACCACGCGGTTACTGCTGTACACCACCTCCCATCATTATACCTGGCCATGAATCGAATAAACTAAACTTTAAGGAAAACTACTTTTCACTTAACAGTAGTGTCGCTAAATTGCATGATCCTTCGAGCCAGATTTGAACCAGAGACCTATGAATATAACAATCTACACATGCAATGAAAAGTCTCTAATCATACCTCCACTAGACCTCTCGTTGACCAAATCCGACGGCTTCAGCCAGTATCTGAGTATCTGTCTGTTTGTCTTCAGATCGAATATAACTATAGATGGCGACTGGACTTGCTTACGAGCATCTGTAAATAAAAAAAATACACACTTCACAAAATTATAAATAACTAGTTGACCTGACAGACGTTGTCCTGTCTTAGAACTGCCAAACACGCAAAGTTAAAATTGTAAATCTTATTGTTTTACACCTTGGGATACATTATTGGAGTTTTAGTAAGGATCCCTATTTTTTTTTTGTTGAAAATATAATATAGCCTATGTTAACCGGGGCTAGTGTAGCTTCCCAACAGTGAAATAATTTTTCAAATCGGTCCTGTAGTATTGGATCCTATGCAATGCAAACAAACAAACAAACAATCAAATCTTTCCTCTTTATAATATTAGTATAGATAGTATAGATTAAGTATAGATATAGAAGTATAGATTTTAAAAATTAAAATAATCATTATGAAGATGATAAATGGGCAGGCTGCATCGCTCGAAGAACCGATAACCGATGGGGAAAAAGGTTTTTGAGTGGAGACCACGAACCGGAAGAAATAAATACCTAATTGAAAAGTCCTATAAGGGCACACATTAAATATCTTCATGCTGGACAAAAAGCTCTGTATGCAGATATACTTGCCCTCAGTAGACCAGGACAAGTCTACCGGAAGAAAGTTATGATTCAATATTGGCAGCAATATTAGTCCCAGTACATTATATATAGGTTTATATGTGATTACATTCCGAGCACCGAGAAGGTTCTGGAATGGAGACCATGGACCGGTAAGCGCAGCGTAGGACGTCCACCCACGAGATGGACAGAAGATCTAAAAGAGACCGCAGGGAAACGCTGGATGCAGGCCGCTTCCAACCGGCCCTTTTGGAGATCGATGGGGGAGGCCTATGTCTAGCAGTGGACGTCCTATGGCTGAAATGATGATGATGACATTCCAAGGTACGCAGCAATGCCGGCGGCATAAATGTAGCCGCAGCCTCGGACTGAATGTATAAACCTCGACATATAAACCTATAGAGAATGTATGGGGCCCAGTAGTGCTGCGGCAAAACAGTCGCGGTAGCACTGCTGCTTGCTGCCGAGTTCAGAATCATACCTTTAGGGTTAGGAAATTCAACGGAGTAGAAATTAGAATACATACCAGGCACTTCTAAAAGACCAGTGTCAACCATCCACAGTCTATCGCACGAGTCTATTCGGGGCCGGTAGACGGAGACCAGTGATCTGCTGCCTTCAGGATTAGGGTATGGCTTTAAGAGAGGAGATGAGCATGATGTGTCTATATAGTTGAGCGTCGATGGAATTCCTGAAAAAAAAAACAACTGGTTATACATATATTAGGTACTACAGTTCGCAAGATACAGCCGTTAATAGGTAGGACAGACGGACAGACAGACATCGTAGGCAAATAGGGTCCCGTTTTAACCCTAAAAATAAGTCAACAAGTAAACGAAATTGCGTATTTTTATTTAGCAATTTAAAATTTTCTAATTTTAAAGTAGTTTTTTGAATTGAGAATTATTTGATACTAGCGGTCCACCCCGGCTCCGCACGTGTATAGTTATATAGCCTGTTAAAATAGCGTATATTAATCAGCGACAATGTAGCATTCAAATGGTGAAAGAATTTTTAATATCGATCCAGTACTTTTTGAGCCAATTCGTTACAAACATACATACAAATCTTTCCTCTTTATAATATTGTATAGATGTATAGATAGATAAATAAGTAATAAATAAATATTCGAGACATTCTTTATACACCTTGGGTTACATTAATGGAGTTTTAGTAAAGATCCCATTTTTTTTAAATATATAATATAGCCTATGTTACTCGGGGATAGTGTAGCTTCCCAACAGTGGAAGAATTTTTCAAATCGGTTCGGAGCCGATATTCAATGCAAACAAACAAACAATCAAATCTTTCCTCGTTATAATATTGTATAGATTGGTTAAAAAGTGAAACCGACCATGTCTCCTTCTGGGCACAGTAACGAAAACTTTACTCCCGTACACTTCAAGCCCGATGGGTACGTTGTTGTACTGTATGAAGAACTTTTCATCTTCTTCTATTTCATCTTGGAAATGTACCACGCCTAGAGTCTTCTCGAAATCGGAGTCTTTTACATCTGAAACATTGTGATTTTCAATAGACTGTAAAAGTTTTTAATTTCGAAGTTAAGAGTTAAAGATATAAATGAGACAATTTCTTTTGTTTGAAAAATAGGCCCACCACAAACTAAATCCGTATAGTAATGAAACTCATGTCGATTTGTTCCTCATAATCTCTAGATTTAGTGGTAATATTAGCTATATCCGATCAAACCGGAATATTGACAAAAGCCGATTACTATGGCCACTGTTGTAAAATATGGTCTATTTATTTTTGTATAAAAATTCCTAAGCATGCATCCTTCTTCGTATTAAAAACGTTCCGGTGTGAAAAAAAGTGACTTTATAAGGGAAATTAATGAATTGTGGCAAAAATCACATATATTATTCTGTATATTATTATTCCGGTTTTATTTTTACCTTATCTTTCGTCCGAATGGTACAAAAAATAAAGATGAATTTTATAGTGTTATACCCATCAATATACGGTAAATTCGGTGGGCCTGGAAAAAATTGTCTTCTTTATGTACTTACTTGCGACCCGCCCGCCCGGCTTCGCACGGGTGTAATTTACGTGCGAAGCCGGGGCGGGTCGCTAGTTATATATATAAACCTTCCTTGAAAATGTATCTACCTGATGGTGAAAACCGCATCAAAATCCGTTGCTTGGTTTAGGAGGAGTTAGCGGCCATACAGACAGACAGACAGACGCGGAAAGCGACTTCAATTTATACTAAGAAGAGATAGAGAAGAGAAGAGATAGAGATGACGAATTTCTAGTGTAATTCCGCTTCTACGTCGTTTCGAGTACAATAAGGATTTTGGGATAAACTATTTTCCTTATTGTATTCGAAATGACGTAGAAGCGGAATTACACTAGAAATTGGTCATATATAAATTAAAATGGACTTTCGCAGTAACGCCTGATTCAATAAACTATTTAAAGATAGAATTTTTAGTTCCTAAAAAATTAGGACAGACAGACAGAATTTTATAAGAGTTCCTTGTAGTACTACGGGACCGTAAAAACCGGACAAAATGAGAGTCGGAGTTTTTATTGTAATGGAACCCTCGGTGCGCGAGCCAGCCTCACACTTACGCGGTAATTTTTAGGGTTCTGTACCCAAAGGGTAAAAACTGGAACCTATTATTAAGTCTACGATGTCTGTCTGTCTGACCCAGTCGGTCAGACAGACAGGCATCGCCCTACCTATTAACACCTATATCTTTCGAACCGTGATAGATAGCCAGGGTCTATACGAGGTGTAAGGGGAACACTCTCGAAGCCAAAAGAAGGTAATTGTACTCATCATTATGAACAACATCTACTATGGGACCAGCCCTGAAATCGCGAAATAAATATCAACTGTTCCATAGAAAACGGTCATTGACACTCGACAAAATGTATGGAACAGCTGTTTTTTTTTCCGCGATTTCAGGTAATCAGTTAGTGTCCCTTCAGTACATTTAGGTAGGTACATCAAAACAAACAATTTTTATTCTACGACATTTCTAAATTCGCGAAAAAAAAACATACAAAAAAAAAACACTCCCGACAAAATGTATGCAGCAAAAACAAAAGCAAAAACAGCTGATTTTCTTCGCGAATTTGATAAGTCGTACAACAAGTTGTTTGTTTTGACGTATTAAAGCCGCGCTTAGGATGGTAACTGACCAGTAACCCTGGTACCCAGGCAGTGCCGGTTTTAGTAGATACTACCAGCGCCCTGGGCGAGACTTCTATGGCGACCCCCCCCCCCCCTGCCATTCAACCCGAAAAAAGGCAAAGAATAGATCTATAGATTTTTATATACTTGCGGCGCCCTTTATAGGACCCTATGGCGCCCCTTTTTATATGGTGCCCTAGGCGGTCGCAAGCCTTACGGACAACAGCTAATTGCGGCACCTAATTCGCTCAGTTGGAAAATCACGCGACCGCAAACCGTATATGGGTGCAATAAGGTTCACGTTCGCGTGATTTTCCAACTGAGCGGATTAGGTGCCGCAATTAGCTGTTGTCCGTAAGGCCCCAGCACCCAGGTACCAGGTAACCAGTAATCCTGTAGGTATATCATCATTGCTTCCTTCCTACTATAACAGTAACTGTACTGCCTTGTTATTTTGCAAAGACCAATCACACATCTGACAGTGACTGTCTCGTCTCTGAAGGTTGCACGGTCAATAACCAAGATAAGATGCCTTACACCTAGCTATTTAAGCATGTAAGGTGATGAAAAAACGTTTCGCGACCGCAAACCGTATCTGGGCGCGTTTAGGTTCACGTTCGCGTGATTTTCCTAACTGCGCTGTTTTAACGTTAGTTTGGGACCGCGTAACGAGCTGAGCGTAAACCCTAAGGCGTTCAGAAGTTATGATCGAATTAAAAAAAACACAGTGAAAGAAACACATAGTGGGTGTACAATACAAACAATACTGGGACACAAGGTGTGGAATGTCCTAGAGTTTAGCTAATGAAAGTTGAGACAGAAAACGTCCGCCAAATTTAAAAATAACCGCATTGCAATCCCAAAATTAATACGAAATGCAAACATTAGTGCTGTATTCTGACTGTGTTACATTCTCAACCCTACCTTCCTCTAGATCAGTCACAAATCTACATGCTCCATCCTGAATTTTCGTCTATTTATTTATCCTAACCGATCTTGCCAAAAATGTTTGTTCGGCAAGATCAGTCAGTATAAAAAAGTGTAAAAAGTGCAAGTGGCTCAATTTGTCGGACCAATTTGGTGTAAAGTGTTTAAGTTGCAAGGATAATACGATATGTTTCATAGCATACCTTGCAAAACTGACTGAAACGGCAAGATTTGTCCCAACGGTTAGTGCAAGATTGGCAAGTTTTGTTCTAACCTGTCTTGCCAAAATTGTTCGATTGGTCAATGCAAAAAGTTTGATGGTTTAATCTGTGCAAAATGTTCAACTGGTGCAATAACTATACGGCCTGCAAGGTTGGCTGATCTTGCTGATCTTGCCGATTCCGATCCCCCACGGCAACAAGTGTTGGAATATTACTTCGAAATACACCTCTCATCTGGCCGTGAACTACTATTTAAAAATGAATTGCTTGGCTTGCAAGAAGAAAATTAACACCAAACGTTACTTACAATGCAGCCGCTGTCGCTCAGGACACCATACTGAGTGCTTGAACTTAAAAAATGAGCAGTTTCATGCACTTTCTGCAGAATATCGTACAAATTGGGTATGTCCGTCATGCAGTAACATTACCAAACGCAATAATAGACCGAACGATAACACGCCAATCCGTCTCACGCATGTACCCACCATTGAAGAGTCCATAAATATGTCTGACCTAGGTGACCAGCCAGTATTGCAGTCATCTTTAATACTGCCATGCGTTTCGAGTCCCAATGCAGAGAGCAACACTGTCACTATGGATAAAATCAGCGCCTTACTGGACCAAAAATTAAATAGCACGCTGTCTGTATTTATGAAAGATTTTCGGCTAGCACTCAAAGAAGACGTTAAGGTACTCGTTCACAAAGAAATCAACTCTACAGTACAGCATCTTAAGGATGATTTCACAGCCACGACCAATTTTATCTGTGATGAGCAGTCTTCCATGAAGCGCGATATTGAGGAGAAGGCATTCGCTATAAAGAACTTAGAAAGCGAAGTATCGAGGCTGCGCGAAGATCATAGTACCTTAAACGCTCGACTATCTTCAATGGAGAGAGTGACTCGCAGTCAAAACCTAGAAATTCAGGCCGTACCTGAAAGTAAAAGTGAGAATCCTATTGGAATTTTTAAAAAGTTATGTGAAACCCTTGATATGGAGATAAACCAAGACCAGATACATTCTTGTCGTAGAGTTGCAAAGGCGAATGCTGCGTCAAATAGGCCGAGGAATCTCTTAATTACACTTACTAACCCCCACCTCAGAGACAGCGTCTTATCAGCCTGCTACCGCTTTAATAAAATTAACAAGGACGATACTTTAAATACAGCTCATATTGGCCTCTCGTGCGAAAAACAGAGGATATATGTTGCGGAACATCTATCCCCCGAATGCAAGACTCTCCATGCAGCAGCCAGAAAGACTGCCAGGGAGAAATCATATAAGTACGTTTGGGTAAAGTATGGTCGTGTTTACCTGCGCAAGAACGACGCTGCGAACTGCATCTTGATAAAAAATATGGATACACTGAATAAATTAGTTTAGTTCACGTTTATAATATTATTGTTAGGTCCCCAAGTTTTCTTAGATATTTAGGCTTTTCTTAAATAAATAATGTTAGTTTTTTACCAAAACGTTAACCGTATTAGATCTAAAACTGAAAATGTCTTTCTTAATGTAATTAATAGTGATTATGATATCATCTGCTTGACAGAAACAAATTTTAATGACGGTGTTCATAATGCTGAGGTGTTTGACGGCCGTTACAATGTGGTAAGACGCGATAGACATACTACACAAATACACAAAAAGGACGGCGGCGGCATATTGTTGGCTATTAAAAAGCAGATAAATTTCGTCCGTCAGACATCTTGGGATTCTAAATTTGAGGATATTTGGATTAGTATTATACCAAGTGATAAAAATGTAAAAGTAACACATATATGTTTATGCTACCTTCCGCCGCATTTGTCACCTGAAGACATGCAAGAATTTTACAGTAATTGTCAAAAAATTATACTATGTACTCGTGATCAAGATGATGAAGATTGCATTCACGGCTCATCGTGAATGTAGCTGTAACTGAAAGTAAAATTATAGTTATTAACCAAATTTAATTTTTTTTTTTTTTTATATCATACTGTTTTTTTAATAACCATGATGAGTACGCATGTTTTGGGATATGGTTTAGTTCACAATTGTCAACACACTTAATTTAGTTTTTATTATGACTGTATTCTGTTTTGTGTACCTCAATAAATAAATAAATAAATAAAATAAAAAATAATAACTTACAAGTATCAAGTGAGATGATTCCAGGCATTTCATACTCATTTTTGGGGTTTCAATGCTGATATTTTTAAATTTGCCGCGCTTTTTCAGTCTCTACTTTCATCAGCCAGACTCTACCCGTGAAGGTATTCCCGTCGAGTTTCAACATGAAGCGGTTTAAAAAGGGTATCTACAAACTTCTCTCTTGGCTGGCAAAGCATAAACAACGCTGCTAGTGTCACAGGTGTCCATAAGCAGTTATTATCGCCACCAGTCTGACCTTTTGCCTGTTCACCGCTCAGTTAAATTTTATTTTTAAACACTTTTTTAAATGCATTTATCTTAGAAAGAATTACTTACATTTAATGCCTTCAAAATTATATCCCAACTGCTTCCAAGAAAACACCTCTTGCATTTTGCCACCACTGACTGCATCGTATCTTTCGAAAACTCCACAGATTAATAAGAAACAGAAAATAAACATAACGACTTAGTTACTCTACGCACCGTCGCATACTAAACTGTTTTTAATACATGCTTATTATAAATAACTGGTTATGATAAGTAAAGCTAGTCACGTAAAAGCTGCGCACGCGGTTTTAGTCGTCATCTTGCGGGATACATATTTTTTCCGGGATACAAAGGAACACAGATTTTAGTCCAGGATATAAGCTATCCTGGTAGGAAGTTTCATTTAAATCAGTTCAGCTGTTACGGAGTTAAGTTAACAAACATCCTCACTCGCAAACTTTCGTATTTATAATATCTACCCGCCCGCCCGGCTTCGCACGGGTGTAATTTACGTGTGAAGCCGGGGCGGGTCGCTAGTTATATATATATATATATGTATGTATGTATAAACCTTCCATGAAAATGTACCTAACTGTTGGTGAAAACCGCATCAAAATCCGTTGCGTGGTTTAGGAGGAGTTAGCGGCCATACAGACATACAGACAGGCATACAGACGCGGAAAGAGACTTTAATTTATATTATGTAGAGATAAGATATGGCCTGAAATAGTGACTTCAAGTGCGTCAGACCTGGTTAAACGTGTACCATTTATCTGTTTTTTTGCATTATGTAAAATGAATGACGGTTAACTGGTTTTGTTATAAAAAAGTTTTTTTAAAGAGCGGTAAACAAGCTTGCGATGAAGCCGTGGTAGCCCATTTGGGAGACTGCTAGACTTGAAAGCGTGAGGTCGCGGGTTCAAACCCAGGGCCCGTACCAATGAGCTCTTTGGAGCTTATGTACGGATTTTCATACCACTGGCTTTTCGGTGAAGGAAAACACCGTGAGGAACGTACGGAGAAGGAATTCGATGGCGTATGTGAATCCACCAATCCGCACTGAGTCAGCGGGGTGGATATGGCCCAAATCACCCTTTCGGGGGTAGGCTTAAAGTCCAGCAGTGGACTGATAAAAAAGGCTGATTATGATGAAACAAGCTTGCGACCTGCCTGATGGTAACCGCCGCCTATGGCTACGCTAGGAGTAAGAAAGTGTTCCGTGGCCTTTGGACACCCTGCAACACTAGCGGTAATCAGCGGTATTGACTTTGCCAGTCCGGAGAGGTAGTTTTAGACACCCTTTTTGAAACGCCTTTTTCCTGTTGAAGCTCGGCGGGAACACCTTTTAGCCCATACAGACTCATGCCGAGAAGTTTGGTGACTTCTTCCGTGAGTGTGGACAGTTTTAAATTCTCACGAAAAGTCGATATCGAGACTTAAAACTGTCCACACTCACGACTTACTGTTCTCTCTATGGACGAATATAGCGTTCTCTTTTCTCGCCTGAGAAACCCTTTGAAGCAGGCAAAAATCGTTTCGGACCCTAGGCTCTACTGCAAGGCTCAACCAGTTGAGCCGTTTGGACTTTTCCCCGTAGTCGCAACTAGTTGTGTAGATTAGAAAAAAATATCTCCAAGGCTCAACTCGGAGCCTATATTAGACCCTAGTCGTTTGGACTTTTCTTTTCCCATAGTCGCAACTAGTTGTGTAGATTAGAAAAAAATATCTCCAAGGCTCAACTCGGAGCCTATATTAGACCCTAGTCGTTTGAACTTTTCTTTTCCCATAGCCGCAACTAGTTGTGTAGATTAGAAAAAAAAATCTCCAAGGCTCAACTCGGAGCCTACCCTAGACCTTAGTCGTTTGGACTTTTCTTTTCCCATAGTCGCAACTGGTTGTGTAGATTAGAAAAAAATATCTCCAAGGCTCAACTCGGAGCCTAGACTAGACCCTAGTTGTTTATTTTCCCATAGTCGCAACTAGTTGTGTAGATTAGAAAAAATATATCGAAGGTTCAACTTTTATTACACGCAGTTTCATATGGAAGTTTTTTCAGTTCCATTACAATATTATTCCTTTTCTATCGATTATTTCCCAGTTCGTACAAGTGATTCCAACTACCAGATTGTTCGTGCGCTTGGTCGTAAACAATTCTAGTGGCTGGCCGGTGTAGGGATTCAAGTGGCTGCAGCTGGTATTTTCGCTCGCTACACGGTTTTCGCTTATCTAATTTGGGTCAAATTGAGTAAAATTCCGACATATTTTTCAATTTTTTTATTTAAATTATTCTTTCAAAATTTGAAAAATACTATCGTTATGAGAAGGTTATATATGATTATACACCCAATTATTATAATCTAACTTTCTGAAGTGACCCAAAAACTATTTTCATACTACCGCCGGAGATGTTCTGCTCTAAATCTTTATTTTTTTTGACATTTTAGGTTAAAGCTTCGTTTCTTTCGTAAGAAAAATCTCGACTCTTACAATGACCGATAGATTTTACAGTCATTATAACCTGTTGGATCAATGGGGCATAAGATCTCTGATACGCAGTATCATTAACACTTTCAACAGGTGAAAAATTGGCAGAGTAACTTGTAGGGCTAAAGCTCTTTGCAATCGTCGCATTACGTTTCCTAGATCTGCCATAACTATCATAATCTATGTTAACAACTTCTATAGAATGATTTGAATCTTCATTTTCAGAGGGTAAAGACTTTTTCTGTCGTTTCTTGAAGTCTGAAGATCTTGGCGATGCCAGAATCTTGTGCGAATCACTCTTCAACCTAGGTCGTCTTAAAGGTACCAGTCTCTTACTCTTGAACATGCATTCTTCTAAAGCAGGCGTCTTGTCGAATCGTAGAGTTTTCTGCGTCTTCCGTTTGTTCTTCGCCAGGACTTTTAAAGCTTGGAACAGGTTTTGGGGTTCTTCTAACGGTTGTTTATCCATACTCAGCTGTTCTTTTAGCATATTTATTAGCATTTGTTTGCTGTTCTTTTTGTGGAATGATTTCTTCTGTGTCATTGACGCGTTTTGGGGGTACAATGGTTTCATTGATGAACTTTTTGGAAACAGAGGTTGCCTCGGCTCAGGTTTTGGGGTTCTATACGTTGGAATGTAATCAGATTTGTTCCTTTTCTTTCTAGGCGGCGGACTTTTACTTCGTTTTGGGGCACAGAGTTGAAAATAATCTACGAGATCTTCTTTCCTCGATTCTTCTTTGTGTTTAGAATGAACGGATGGTTTAGATAATTCTGGAGCAACATTCAACTTATTAGCCACTGCTTCGTCGATTTCAAAAGCTACTTGCGAAGACCCTGCACTCGCAATCAGCCCCTGATAATCATATTCAGATTTGATATTGTAAACGCTAAACGTCGTTTCCAAAAGATCGACAAAGAAATTGTAGAATCCTGGATCTTTTGTCGTGGTCTTTTTGTTTTCGGACACTAGAGTTGGAGGTTCGTCAGCTTCTATGGTAACTCGTTTTTCCTTTATCATTCTACCTTCAGTCACTTCTTTGACTAAGTGGCTTAGCTTTTTATCTTTTTCCATTTGTATTTCTTCTAAATCAGGTTGAACTAATCGTGGAAGGAACTCAGACCATTTAATGTCTTCGATTTCTTCGTCATTCGAGAAATCAACAGATGGAGTTTGCACAATGTTCTTTTTAGACTGTAACACTTCAAAAGTGTCGAGAGGGTAATTGCTGCTGTTTAGAACTTTAGATTTGTATTTCTTTTTTCTTTTCTCGGGTTCAAGAGTTACCGCTGCCTTGTTTTCAGCCTTATTTATGCTTCTGTTTGCTTTTTTCATTCTTAGTTTCTTTTCTTCGGTGTCAGGGTATTGTGTGCCGGTTGACGATTTTGATAAAATGGATAGTACTAAAGCTAGGAAACGTTTTTGACCTCTGCTAGGCCTTTTCGGTGCTTTGACTGGTTCTTTTTCGGTCGCATTATCTGTAACAAGACATTTTTGTGATATAAAGAGAAAAGACCAGCAGAAACTGTGCCTGCTCCTTTTACATAGACTAGTCCCCGAGGAATCCGAGGATAAAATAAAAAGAGGATATAATAATTGAAGTTTTTTATTTATTTATTATTTAGTCATAGGCTTGCGTTTTGACCACCAACTCGCCTGATGTTAAACAATGATGCGGTCAAGTTTAATCAGTTTTTAACAAGCTTTTATATAAATACACATTTTTTAACAAAAATAATATTTAGGTATAATTATTAGGTACCCGTGGTGGCCTATTGAGCCATGGTAGCCTATTTGGGAGACCGCTAGACATGAAAGCGTGAGGTCGCGGGTTCAAACCCCGGGCCCGTACCAATGAGCTCTTTGGAGTTATGTACGGATTTTCATACCACTGGCTTTTCGGTGAAGGATAGCATCGTGAGGAAACCTGCATACGTACGGAGAAGGAATTCAATGGCGTATGTGAATCCACCAACCCGCACTGGGCTAGCGTGGTGGATATGGCCCAATCACCCTTTCGGGGGTAGGCTAAAAGTCCAGCAGTGGACTGTTAAAAGGCTGATAATGATGAATGAATGATAATGAATTATTAAGTATGCTTTACATTTTTAGGGATCCATACCCAAAGGGTAAAAACGGGTCCCTATTACTAAGCCTACGATGTCTGTCTGACTGTTCTACTATCCACCTCCTGGCTCCATCATGAGGCAGTTTCTAGCAAATTATTGTACTGTCATCCGGAAATCACGAAATCTCGAAAACCACTTGACCTACGAAGCTGAAATTTGGCAGGTAGATTCCTTATGAGGTGTAGAGGTCCGCTAAGAAAGGATTTTGCGAAAGGGTCGAATTAAGGATGACAAAAGGGGGTTGAAAGTTTATATGAAAGTCTACGCGTACGAAGACGCGGGCAACAGCTAGTCACATATAAAAGTAGTTTTAAATCGGCTTTCAGTGTTTGTTTACATTAGTTCGTTAGGTGATAAAAGCGTGGCCGCAGAAAGAATGTGTCTGACAGTTGCCATCCCTTTGTAAACGGGCCTTACGGACAACAGCTAATTGCGGCACCTAATCCGCTCAGTTGGAAAATCGTATCGTCGCGAACGTTAACCTTATCGCGCCCAGATACGGTTTGCGGTCGCGTGATTTTCCAACTGAGCGGATTAGGTGCCGCAATTAGCTGTTGTCCGTAAGGCCCCTGGTAAACAAAACAACTTTTACTAACTTTTTGAACGTAAGATTGTAACTGGTAGCCAATAAATATACTACAGTAAATTATTAAGGCCGGTTTTCCCACTTTTAGCAATTTTAGTCATTCTAGTTTCAGTTAGTCTACTTTCTACGGTTCTTTTATTTTTATTTTTTCAAGTATATTCCTCGGAATGTCTTAATCAACTAAACTAAGCTTAGCTTGTGCTTCAGGGATCCGTGCTTCCCCTGCTACGTTGAAGAAACTTATAAGGTTAATTATGATATATTAAATAATTAAGTTGATCGTTCAAAAAAATCCTATGTAACATAATTAATATAGTAAAACTTTCTATGGTTAGAAAATTATATTAAAATAGTGTCATATCAAAGTTAATTGTTTTATCTAAGAAACCGTAAAGACCGAAACACGATTAAGAAAATTCCCCTCGATAGAAAAAATATAGTATGTACAAAGGGTATATCTATACTAATATTATAAAGGGAAAAGATTTGATTGTTTGTTTGTTTGCATTGAATAGGCTCCGAAACTACTGAACCGATTTGAACAATTCTTTCACTGTTGGGATGCTGCACTATCCCCAGTTGACATAGGCTATATATCCCGGCTTCGCCCGTGCGAAGCAGGGGCGGCCTACTAGTCTCTAATATATAAAAATCTCGTATCACGATGTTTGTGGTCACACCTCCGAAACGACTCTACCGAGTTTATTGTTTTTTTTTTAATGTATATTTTGGTAGATATGAGAATAGGTCGTAAAGTATCTCTTCTCTATCTCTACATAGTATAAATAATAATAATTAAAGTCGCTTTTAGCTGATACCCGCTACTTGGTATTAGGCGTAGAGATCTGCTTGCGGCCCCGCTAATAACCTGCTGGTAGGGCTAGGCCTTTAGCGATATGAAATACTACCGACCCGCCCGCCCGGCTTCGCACGGGTGTAATTTACGTGCGAAGCCGGGGCGGGTTGCTAGTTATATATATAAACCTTCCGTAAAAATGTATCTAACTGATGGTGAAAATCGCATCACACCGTTGCGTGGTTTAGGAGGAGTTAGGGGCAATACAGACATACAGACAGACAGACGCGGAAAGCTACTTTAATTTATACTAGTATGTAGATAGAAGATAGATAGATGTAGAGAAGAGCCATATTTTTACACTAAATGCAACTTTAATACAATATATCGTATTAAGCATTTTGGTCATCTGTATTTGTTACTACGTTGCTTAAAAGTGGTAAAACCTCGCCTTAAAAGATAATGTTTTCATTCAGATTATTAAAATGTTATTGCAACTGTCAGAAGCATTCTTTGGCGTCCAAACTGTAGTAAATATACCTGCGTCATTCAACGATTCCTTTGTAGGATTGCTTTCTACATAGACGCCTCTTTTCTTAGCTGAATTTGTTTGAAACGGAGCGTTACTTCTCCTTTTTTTATCCATAGGGTTATACCTGGGCAAAGTACTATTTGAAGACTTCAATTTCACCACTTTCGATATAGTCTTTTCCATAGTATTTCCATGTCATTTGCACAATTATCGTTTTCTTAGTCAGCCGGTACCTGCATAAGTGCATAGGCTTAGTCAGCAGTAGGACTAAGTAATTATCCGGGGTAGGACCTTTCTATTGTTAAAATATTTTTACAGACATTTTGATTGTTTTTTTGACAATTGTTTTTTATTCTGGTTAACTTTATCTACTGTCATTTTGTTTCTATGGCTCTCTGAACTTTTTAGTGGTTTATTCATTTGAAAGCAGTTCGTATATTCCACCCATAAAATGAAATCAATAAGAATTAGACCTCTACTGACGCACTCTTAATAAAACAGTGACCGAATCCAAAATCGTAACTTTTTGGGAATCGACAAAAAACAATGTTTAACTGAGTAACAGCGCGCCAGGTGAGGGACGGATAAAGACTCAAGTAGTTATAAACCTTATTGCATATAGAAAACAGGTGTTTTTAATCGAATTTGCCAAAATTTCGAGTTCGGTCATTGTTTTATTAAGAGTGCGTACAGATATTCGAATAAGATCTATTTATTATTTGTAGTAGAACTTCACAAGCGTTTATTTATTTAAATAAATTGTCAAGTGCGTGTCGTGATACGCTCATATTGGGGTTCCGTATCTGTTAGAAATAAAATATAGTTCGAGGTCAGTCCTAGTTTAATTTAGCTTTTTAGGATTCCGTACCCAGAGGGTAAAAACGGTACCTTATTACTAAGCCTACGATGTCTGTCCTACCTATTAACACCTGTATCTTTATTACCGTAATAGATAGCCAATTGAAATTTTCACAGAATATGTAACGTTACGGCGGATTAACTATTAACTAATATTTAAAAAAAAAAACGAAACAGACCGCAAACAGACAATAAACGTATTTTTGTATCAGCTCTAATGTAAACACGGTAACACGTACAAGCGTCAAACTTGACATGATTATAGTACATACTCTAAAGTATAACAACAAATAATAAACAATGGCTAAGTGCAAGTCGATGACAAGAAATTGTTATACTCGAGCGCCTACAAACCAAACCTCAATACCTCATTTGGAATTAAAATTTTGGAAGGTGTTATAATAACCAGTATTTCGGTTACTTGTTGTATTTTGTGGTGGTATGGAACCCTCAGTGCGCGAGCCAGACTCGCACTAGGCCGCTTTATTTAGTGTTGTTTATTAATATGTGGTGTGAACTATAAAGAGTTTATCTCTAAAACTCCATAGAAGCCTCTTGCAAAGCCTCTAACACTTTACTAGAGCATGACTTTGACTTGACCGTGACTTACTTTGCTTGACTCTGACTGCGACTATGACTTATTTGACAATATTTAATCATATTTTAATACTTGACACTGGCAAATACACAAGATGTGCGTCGCAAAAATCCGCACAGAAGAAATAATAAAAAAAAGGATTCTTATTTATGCTCTGGAACCCTGAAGCATTTTTTAACCTTTTTGGTACAAACCATAGTATAGGTACACAAACTTCCTTAAACACAAACACAAACTTATGTCAAACATATTGACAGCTCGAAATAAACCAAATAGGCGCTAGCTAATTTAATAAAGGCGCTAGCCCTGAAAAAAAAACAAATAGTAAGATGGCATTCAACATTCTATTTTGGGATTTCAAATTGTAAATTTTATGTAGTTAAAGTAAATTTTAGTTAATTCACATTACAAATTAATACAAGTGACAATGGAAAGGAATCCAAAAAAACCTGACGAAAAGAAGCCAGACAAAACTAAAGACAGAGGGGATAAATCTAATATACTTGTCAAAGTATGTGAAGATTTGGAAATCTTAGATTTCGTACCTAATAGAGATAGAGGCGACACAAAAGCAAATTTGGCTAAAAGAAGTTCACGGAATCTCAATTCTGAAAAACAAGCATCTAACCATAAAGGTATTTCAAACGGAGTAAAGAAACATAATCTAGAAATTACAGTATCTGAAGTAAAAACTAAGAAACCAGAATATGTTCTTGATTCTGATGACTCATCAAAAAATGAACATCATGCAAAAGTGCGTAAAGAACAAAAAAGGCTTGAAGAGTCTAAAGCTAAAACTGCGCTTTCGACCGTTAAAAATGTTCACAAAACCAAAATTGAAAATAAAGCGCGCGTTCACTCAGAACAGCTTATAAAATTAAAACCTGAAAACCGAAGAATAGACGTGATAAGAAGAATTGATGTGAATAATAAAAAAACAAACGATAACGCAAATACAGATGAAGAGGTAAAAAGAACAGATAAAGTAAAGATTCTACGTTATTTACCTCCAGGGAAAGATTTGAAATTTATCGAAAAAGATGCCCTAGAAAGAAGAAAACTTTTAAGGGAGAAGTATACTGTTAAACTGAAAAGTTCCAGTAAAAATTTCGACTCAAAGGATAGTTTCAAAACTGGTACATAACTTGATCACTTTTAAAGTATTTTAATGTAACTTTTAGGGTTCCGTACCCAAAGGGTGTAAACCTTATTAGACCAAAGGGCTAGACTTAAGACCCTATTACTAAGTGTATCAAATCAAAGGGACCCTATTACTAAGTGTACGCTGTCTGTCTATCCGTCCGTCTGTCTGTCCTACCTTTTAACAGCGTATCTTTCGAACTTTTAGCCAGTTTAAATTTTCACAGAATATGTAATGTTACGGCGGATTAACTAACAAATAATAATAAAGTCAAAAAGTAAAAACTAAAGAGAGTCGGGACAGCCAACAGTGTGTGGCTCTTGTCTAGACCCCGTTCGGACGTCCATAGCAGAAGGTCAAAAAAATACATTTTAAGTACGGAACCCTCAGTGCGCGAGCCTGACTCGCACTTGGCTGGTTCTTTTACTCATCATCATCATCATTTCAGCCGTAGGACGGCCACTGCTGGGCATAGGCCTCCCCAATCGATCTCCAAAAGGGCCGGTTGGAAGCGGCCTGCATCCACCGTTACCCTGCGGTCTCTTCTTGTGGGTGCACGTCCTACGCTGCGCTTACCGTTCCGTAGTCTCCATTCAAGAACCATTCGGCCCCATCGGTCATCTGTTCTGCGTGCTATGTGCCCTGCCCACTGCCACTTCAACTTGCGCTTTTACTCAATTAAAATTATTTTCTTTTATTCTAGTTGATTACGAACAGAAAGCAAGTGAAACTTTCGACAGAGAAAAACTTAACGAAACAAAACACATCCAACAGCTACTAGACGGAACAAGACTAACGAAAAAATCCAAAGAAGCCGCACAAATTCAAAGAAGACCGATTATCAAAACCATAAAAAACAACGACCACCGCGTATACAAAGCTGTCACTTTCATAGATCAGAAGGAGGCAACACCATTGCAAATCAAACTGCCGATATCCAAAAAATCTGTCGAAACTAACACAGTCAAAACCAAATTAAAAACAGTTGCTAGTAAACATTCTGAGCAAAATATCATAATAGAGACGCCAAACGCTAAGAAGAATACAAAAGCAAAAAGAAGACTGAGAAAGAGGCCTTCTTCTCCCGCCCTAGCGACGTGTCAAGCAAGCCCTCAAACTGAAGTGGCGAAATGGGCGCCATCTAGTTTCACTGAACAAACTAAACCGTATTACGAAGCTTGGGTAGACACAACTCTAGCAGCGATCGCAAAATGTTCAGAAAAAGATCAATTACAATTTAACAAACAGCATATTATAAGGACTTTTAAAAGGGCTTTCGAGTTGGACAGTCGACCAAGCTCGCCCGATTTGATTTACGAAAAGGTTAACGATGAAAAATACATGGGAAAAATAACTGTTAATAAGACAAAGTAATTGTTAAAATAAATCTAAACTAAAAATGTGTTCAAGTAATTTCTTTTTCCACTGGCCTTTATTATCTTAACAAAATAAAAGCTATTTATTATAATAAAAACCAGCCAAGTGCGAGTGGGGCTCGCGTACTGAGGGTTCCGTACCATCACAAAATACTGAAAGTAGTGCAAAAAGACATCGACAAAGACCGCTCAGGCGGTCACCCATCCAAGTACAGACCGCGCCCTACGTTGCTAACTTGGTAATGAACAGAAATTTGTCACCGACTAGCACTTGGCCATTATTTATTATTTGTTGTTATACTTTAGAGTATGTACTATAATCATGCCAAGTTTAACGCTTGTACGTATTAACATTTTTACATTAGAGCTAATACAAAAATACGTTTGTTGTATGGTAGACCCCTTTTAGATTTACTTTTAGACTTTTTTATTATTTGTTTGTTAGTTAATCCGATGTAACTTTACATATTTTGTGAAAATTTCAACTGGCTATCTATTACGGTTCGAAAGATACAGCCGTTAAAAGGTAAGACTAACAGACAGACAGCGCAGGCTTAGTAATAGAGTCCCGTTTACACCCCTTGGGTATGGAACCCTAAAAACTTAGTCCAAAAAATACTTCTGAACGCCAAAAATAGTAATCAATCACTAAAATTACTGCAATACTTTTAAAAACACATCTTTTTCTTATTCTTCTCAGCAAACCCTTTCATTTGATACCAATATCATGATGGTAGATAAGAACATTGTGTCCGCCATCTTGAATTTATCATCTAAGACCAAAGTGCTTGGGAAGACAAATCCAATGAACCCGAACTCGACGGGGTTACGTCGTTTCGTTTATGAGTCCACCACCACCTTCTGTCTCCATCGTCAGACCAGCTGCCCTATTATAGAAGTTTGATCGTGATCGAGATTGCATGCCGTCCCGTTCGCATCTACTTACTCGCACCACGCGCGTAAGTGAGATGGCACGCGATCACGATCACAATTTTTATTTTGTGCACAATAATACCGAAAAGTGTACCTATGAGGAACAATTGATAGGATTTTTAAAAAGAGTATCTTACATGAATAAAAGCGTAGTTTTATTAAAAGTATCTTTTTTTTTAATGCCATAGGTGGCAAACAAGCAGACGGGCTGCCTGATGGTAAGCAGTCACCGTCGCCTATGGATACTTGTAACACCAGAGGCATCACAAATACGTTGCCGACCCTTTAGAACTCGATTAACTCGCCTTTTGAAGAGCCCCATGTTGTAGCTTCTCGGAAACACCGTAGAAGGTAGCTCATTCCACATTTTGCAGGTGTGAGGCAAGAAGGATCGTGTAAATCGCACGGTGTGTGATTTCCACTGATCTATGATGTGTGGATGAGCCTCGAGGCGGTGGCGGCTAGTGCGATGGTAAAACCGCGACGCCGGCATCAAATCAAACAGCTCTTCAGAACACTCATCATCATCAGCCAGAAGACGTCCACTGCTGAACATAGGCCTCCCCCTTTAACCTCCACACTGAACACACAACACTCCTCTTTGTAAATGCGATAAAAGATACAGAGAGACCCAACGTCTCTGCGCATGCTGAGCGGCTCTAGGTGTTCAGTGAGATTGGAATCGTCGACAATTCTGACAGCTCTACGCTGTAATGCAACTACGCTGTAATCTACGGGGAAAGTGTATCTCTGGGGAATAAATCAATCCGAATCACGATAAGACATCTATAATAAGGCATCTGCTTGAAGGTGCCGTAACATTGCATTGTCACCGAATAAGTATGCCAAGTTTCAGCTCAATTGGTTGAAAATAACTGGTCTAAAATTCAGTTGCAAGATTTGTTCCACACATACCGCGAACGTACATACTATCGTACATAATATGGGATCCAACGAGAATTAAAAATCTCAATGGTCCATAGAAGAGCTACTAATAGATCTAGTGAGAAAAAAAGTTCTTGATAGATCCATAATGAGGAGGTGAAGAACCTCACATTTCCAGTTTTTCAAATTTAAGAGAATACATAAAAATTTCTCGACAGAATTTCTCTTTTTCAATGGAAAAGTGTGGTTTTGTTCGAAACTCTCGATTTCAAATGAAAATTTATATAGGAAAAGAGGTGTTTTTGACAAGGTTTTACTTACATGCTCCAATCAATTTACAATTCTTTTGCCCAAAAAAAAATTTTTTTTTTCACAATTCGAAAATTGAGGTTTTGTTCTTCACCTCCTCATTATTTTAATATGGGAGAGGAGAAAAAAAAAATAGTGCGTGGAGTCCTTCCGCGCGGAAGAAGTGAAACTCTCGCTCTGTCTCTTTCTATTCCCCCTCCATGGTAGCGTTAAACGTTTAACTCAACCTTTTTTGAAGTCGCATGTTCTGCCATCTATGCAAATATTAGTGAACTAATAAACTATGAGAAGGATGTACAAGTTTCAAAATTTCCTCATAGATGGCATCTAAAACTCTCGCTGTCTCTTTCTATTCCCCCTCCATGGTAGCGTTAAACGTTTAACGCAACCGTGTTGGAAGTCGCATAAGAAGTTTCACTTCAAAAAAAATCTCTATAGATCCATTATGGATCTTAGCATTGGATCTATCGAGAATGATCCACTAGCAGGGCAAGTTGAATAAAAGCTTTTAAAAACGTGGTCGGATTGTAATAGCAAAGATTAGCTTATCATACATTTGTGAGAGGGTACAATGCGACATAAAAGAGTAGAAATGGAACCAACTTTATCTGTCAAACGTCAAAGTAAAATCCAAAAATATCTGTAACGCGCTGGTATGTTGTTTTTAAATGCATAATACAGGGGTGTCCAACATGGCCCGCGGGCCACAATGCAGCCCGCCAAGGTTCCTAATCCGGCCCGCAAACGAGTCAAAAAGTGGGTAACTTTTAACTTATTTTAGACGAAATTTTGTAAAGAATGGTGATTCATCATCACTACATAGTATAAAACAAAGTTGCTGTCGCTGTCTGTCCGTCCCTATGTATACTTAAATATTTAAAACTACGTAACGGATTTTGAAGCGATTTTTTTTTTATAGATAGAGTGATTCAAGAGGAAGGTTTATATGTATAACTAGCGACCCGCCCCGGCTTCGCACGTAAGTTACACAAGTGCTAAGCCGGGCGGGCGGGTCGCTAGTATGTTCATAAAATACTAAAACGACATTCTTAAAAAAAATTACATCTATCGATTACAATTTACAATACGACTCGGTGATTACGTGGATAAGCATATCAGGAGAACCAAAAAATAAAAATAAAATGCCATTTTAGTTCTTGGAACAACACCTGCGCGCGAAAACGTTAACATTACCGCCCATCTCACCCACCCACTCCCTCCGCGCATGCAACGTACAGCCAGCCAGTCAGTCAGTGATGTCAGGTGAGCCTGTGCATGCAGTTACAAGTGAAACCTGCTGTGAATTCCGCCAAATAGTTATAATAATTATACCCTTTCTACCATTTTACTTATTTATTAGTCTTAATTTGATTGCGTGCATCCAGTGGATGCAGATGACAGGCTTTCGTTCAGTGTGGAGGTTAAAGGGGGAGGCCTATATTAAGCAGTGGACGTTTTCTGGCTGATGATGATGAGTCTTGATTTGCTCAATTACGAAGCATTTCTTGGCCCGCCATACAAAGTTAGTAAATCTGGCCCGCCTAAAAATTCAGTTTGACACCCCTGGCTTAAAATAAAGATCCATCAGATTTTCTACTGATCAGTGTTCATTGCACCTCACAAGCTGTTTTAGTGTGGTACTTTAAGGTTTTAATGGTTAAATGGTAATTTAAGATTTAAGATTTAATTTAAGATTACACACACTTATTTGTGATAGCGGCATACTCATTATTTTCTTCTCTTTTATGTCTCACTGTAAGTGTATAACAAATCAGACTATTTTGCAATAAAAAAATTCACACCAATACAACTGGGCCAGGTGGTACGTATTCAACAACTGCTTGCGACTTCGTAACCTCAAAACTATGATTGTAAGTTATAATTATAACCTTTTTCGGCATAGCTATCAATATTTTATGACCACCTTTGATTTCTGCAACGTCTATTTGCAACACTGGATGCAAAGAAAGCACTGGAATATCTTCTCTTTCTGCAAACCTGTACCGTTTCACAGGATTATGCTTAAATAGATCTAAGTGACCGTCTACGTACGGTTTGTAGTAAATTAGGAAAATGCCGTTCTTGCAGCCAATGAAAAATAGGTCACCGTAAACTTTCATCATGCATATGTACCGTAGCGGACCTTCTGGAATGACAACACGTAAGTTGATCGCCCAAATAGAGAAGATACGCCAGTCAATATTTTCTATAAACTGATACCTCCACAAGCAGTCAAAAAGGTTCCTCTTTTTGCTTTCTAAACTAAACAGCGGTACAAACATGTTGTGCTCATAGACGAAGACGTTGCGTTCAGCTGTGAGGACATGTAGAAGCCCTTTATAGAAGCTAAAGGTTATGATTGTTTCATTAAAAAAGAAAGGCAATTGAACAGCCTTCAAATCTTTGTCGAGATCGCAGTACGAAATCACACTATCAAGGTTAATAAAGTAGACAATTTGACCAAACCTCAAAAAGAATCTGACATGCTGAAACATAGCCTCTTCTAGGTGACTTTCACTAGAGTCTGAATCTACCTGATTAAATTTTTTCTTCATTACACGTAAATGTAACTGTTTGCCCAGAATTATTAAAGCATCGTCATATTCAACGTATTTTGTGAATTCGCCATACACTGGGCCGTGTTCCGATACCTCTAGAGTAGAAATGTCGTAGTATACTATTGATGCGCGTTTGTGTACAGAAACAACGCCGTTATTCAAAATCGACATGGATTGTATCTCATCGGCGACTACTGCAGAGTGGCAAAACTCATCTTGGACCTCTTTCGCTTCTTGTAAGCGACTCCAAAGGCTTAAAGACTTGTAAACATCGAACCAAAGGCGGCATGAGTTTGACTTTCGCTTCGCGTCTTGGTAAACTGTCTTAAAGTCCCGTTTACAGTACTCCTCCCACATGCTCTCGTCGCTTGTTACATCGTCGATGATTTCTTTCCATCTTCTGCACACTTGACGGCATGTAATTAACTTTTTAGCTGATGAAAACTTGAAAATGTAAAGAAGCAGTTCTGTAGGAAATTGATTCAGATATGTCGGGATATCGCTGCACTCAAACATGGTTCCAGTTTTAATTTAACAGGAAATAATGGTAATAGGTAATTGGAATCGGCAACGCACTACTAAGGTTCATTGTTAATAACAAATCGTTATATTTTTTACTTATCAAAACATTTTTGCGGTAAATATAATTTGAAACCATAATAAGATGAAAATGTCAAAGTTCACAAAGTAGAGTTCACAGTTGACACTTGCTATGCTTGACTCAAAGAGTACTTTTTGGTGGTTCGTTGCACAAATGGCGGGAAATTCAAATTTCAAACAGTTTTCTTGTCCTTGTAGCTAGGCCGGGTAATTATTGTAAACAACCATGATGTTTGCGCAGATTGATTATTATTCTTTACAAAATCATGTAAAGCTATTTATCTCTAATGCCCATTATTACTTACATTTGTGAATAAACAAATTTTTGCTGTTTCAAACGGTTTATTCACAAATGTAAGTAATATGGTGCGTTACTGTTAAATAATTGTACATTATAAAGAACAGCCAACATTTAGCGCAAACACTGTGTTATTTAAAAATAATTACCTGGCCTGGCTACTAGGACCAAAAAACTGTTTAAAATTTGAATTTCCCGCCATAGGTAAATCTAACCACCTTAATATAGGAACTTGGCTTGACTGACAGGACAATGTGGGGTGCGTTTACGGCACTTATTCAGGTTAAAACTTATTCTAATTAAACGTCAAAACACCCGCGTGTGCGTTTACTCAGCGAATTTTTCACCAGCTAGGTTACGTTTACGGCACTTATCCAGACTTTTAAAACTTATACTAGATAAACGTCAAAACACCCGTTTAGAGACTCCACAAGATGAAAAATTAAACCGGTTAAAATTTAAACTGCCCCGTTTACGGGCGTTCGCTTGTATAAGTTTTCGCCTGACTAGATTAAATTTTATCGACCTTTTGAGGACGCTAAATTTTCGTCTGCTGTCAGATTTACAGCTGTTGAGCAGGTTGAGCTGTGGTTGACATAATTTTTGTTTGTTTCATTCGAATTTGACAGCTAGTTTGACATAAAGCTAGACACCGTTCAGCGAACCTCCGTTAGTTTAATTTTTAGCTGGTGAAAAATTCGCTGACTACGTAAACGCAACCCTGCAGTAAACAATATTTTTTTTGTTATAATTCACCCATCGGGCAGGCTAAAGCCTTTAAGGCCATACCGCCTATTCTTCTGTTTTGTATAGTCTTAATAACGTCAAACAAGTCATAGTCACAGTCAGAGTCAAGCTAAGTAAGTCACGGTCAAGTCAAACTCATGCCTCTGTAAAGTGGTGGGAACTTTACAAGAGGCTCCTATGGAGTTTTGGAAACAACACGAAATGACACGTTTCACCTCATTATATCACTTGCCCACACTCGAGCACGTTTACGAGCACTTAATGAATAATAATTCTTCATTTAGAACACATTAACACTCGAAAATACACTAGTTTAGGAAAATAATCCAACGAACCGACATGTCTTTTTCCACGTTGGCGCCAAAACCTCCTGCCGTAAACAAGGCCGTAAGCCATAGATTCAGTATTAGTACCCCTAGGTAGTAGATCTGTGAGTACCACAGATCTACTAATATCTGTGGTGAGTACCCCTCTACGCCGTAAGCGCACCTTTGATAGTGACACTGACAACCTAATCAAATATGAGACAGAGACACTCGAACTTATTTGTGAACCAACCAAGGACGTTTTACCGAGTTTATTTAGGATCCTTGGAACAAACAAATTATGTATGTAGGTACCTACGAGAGAAGTTACACTTTCAGCTTCCAAAATCGCAAAAAGTGCAACGTAAAAACTTAAAAATAGAATTTATTACCTTATTATCTTGTTGCGTTCAGTAGTTCCTTTGGCCACCTTCCGTCATCCTAAATAGAAACCATCATCATCATCAAACCTTGAATGTCACTTAAGTGTAATAATAGTACGTACGTAGGTACAGGGGCCTTACGGACAATAGCTATTGCGGCACCTAATCCGCTCAGTTAGAAAATCACGCGAACGTGAACCTTATCGCGCCCAGATACGGTTTACGGTCGCATGATTTTCCAACTAAGCGGATTAGGTGCCGCAATAGCAGTTGTCCGTAAGGCCCCAGTATGGTATAGTACGTAGGTCTTACTCATCAAGGCCTTTCCAAAGAGCCCAAACACGATGGGGTTATCATGTTGCCTTAATTAGTTCCTATGACCACCTTCCTACTCCATCATCAGAAAAACTCCATGGTACCATAATAATAATGCATTATCATCCAAGTTACGTAGTTTGGCGATGTCATATACATAATCAAAGGTTACATAAAGATGTACCAAATTTAGCTGATATATTTTTCGCGATTTCAAGGCTGGTCCCATAGTAAAAGTTGTTCTGATGAGTACAATTACCTTCTTTTGACTTCGAGAGTGTTCCCTTTACACCCCGTATAGCCTATGTCACCCGGGGATAGTGAAGCTCCACCAGTGAAAGAATTTTACAAATCGGTTCAGTAGTTTCGGAGCCAATTCAATGCAAACAAACAATCAAATCTTTCCTCTTTATAATATTAGTATAGAAGTATAGATAATTGCTCGAAGATGACACAGCACAAAATAAATCTACTTAGTTCGATCAAAAATATTTTTTTGGAAGCCTACTTATACGAAGAAATCAAGTCAAGGTGGTGTGATGGGTCAAGAAGTCAAATCTCGTGTGATGTGTGATAATTTTGACACTTATCATTATCAGCAGGCAATGGCCTCTGAATTTGCAATAATTATCTGCTTCTCAGGGTCTCACTCGTAACTTTTTACCAACTACCGACTTCAAAAAGAGGAAGCAGTACCGGCATTAGGGTAGGGCCTGCGGCCTTATTATAGAAGTTTGATCGTGATCGAAATTGCATGCCGTCCCGTTCGCATCCACCTCGCACCACGGTGGACGGTGGGTTGGCTATTTGGGGGAGGAGTATAGTAGGTAGGTACTTCCACCTTGGACAAAATAAAATGAATGGACGGGCCATAACCATAGAACTTGGTCAGAAAAACGAGTCCTAACCATCAACCATATACTTCAACACTTAATTATAACCATGTACAGTACATTTGTTACAAAAAATAGATAGCGGTTATTTGTATATGAATCCTTGGTAAAAAGCTATTGTAATAAAAGCTTTTAACTACAATAGTTTTGTTCAGGCGCTTTGTTAGAGTTAAAACAAGGAGGTATTCATGCATGGATGTCTAAATAGGTCGTCAAGGTGACTCACTACAAATAAAAAAAGAACGACTTTTAAAAACAAAACAAAATAATATTTAATTTTATCCACAGAAGAGAAAAAAAATCTTCTCTTTTCTGTGATTTTATACATGCTAGGAGCAACGACCTATATGAATTCGTTGGCTAGGAGTAATAATGTTCCTTGGATTTTGAAGTCGGGCGGAAACATTGACCTATATGTACTACGGGCGGAAACAACAAAATAAATTTTGAAAATTTTAAATATATAAATATTAGTTCCCGTCCGACTTCAAAATCCATGTATTAATTTAATATTATTTTGTTCTTTGTAGTGGCACAATGTTTGTGTTTTGAGGTTATTTGAAATCGGGTTTTTTTTAAAGATAATTTTTTAGGTAGGTACATATTTCGTCTGTTTGCGACTTTTGATAACTTTGTTTTGGTTATTTAGTTGTAAATAGTTCACGGCCGAATCAGTTATCAACATCCGTCTTTCATTCGCAGATTTTTTAGCATAATTAAGCTATCACACTAAAATAAAACAAGTTTATATTTTTTTGTAAATTGGAAAAACCGGAATGAAAACTGTAAATTCTTATCACTTTTGCTAGGTATATGAACGTAAGACTAGCTGGCACATGGGCGTGGCTATAGCTTTCACAACGGGGTCTGTGGGTAAAATAAAACCGGCCAAGTGCGAGTCGGGCACGCGCACTGAGGATTCCGTACCACCGCATAACTTGTTTGCTACTAAAGTACAAAAAAATGTGCAAAACGACAACATCCCATCAATGCCCAGGCGGTCACCCATCCAAGTACCGGCCGCGCCCGACGTTGCTGCACTTCGGTGATCATACGAGGACCGGTGGTGAACAGAAATTTGTCACCGACTCGCACTTGGCCATTATTTATTATTATACTTTAGTGTGTGTATTATAATCATGCCAAGTTTGACGCTTGCACGTATTACCGTTTTTACATTATTAGTGCTAATACAAAAATATTAAAAAAAAATCGCCAAAGGGCCCATACAATCGTTTGTTGTATGGGCCCTTTCGTTTTTACTTTTTTATCATTTCTTTGTTATTCGCCGTAACATTACATTGAAAATTTTAACTGGCTTTCTATTACGGGTCAAAAGATACGGTAGGACTGACAGACGGACGGACAGGCAAACATCGTAGACTTAGTATTCTGCCGTCCGCTATCTATAATGCCGTTAAGCCACAGGTGGTCAATTTTTACTTTTAAACATGGTTGGATAGAGTTCAAAATTCTCTATCGATCTGTCTAAGAATCGTATCCCTAACTGTCTTAGTTTCTGAAATAAAAATAGTGAAAATGCCGCTATGTGACATTTCTTTTCAACTTTACACGCTATTTAAGTCGTTATCCATCATTACTTAACTAAAAAACCGCTATAATCCCATAACCACATAAATATATTGATAATTAACATATTATTGCCTACCTATAAAGCCGTTAATAGTGTTTAGTATCCTAAAACGTAGTTAAAATGCTTTAACTGCTTTTAAGTTGAGTTTTGTATTGTAATTATTATAGAAATTCCTTAAAAAACAACGTTAAAGTCGCTTAACCGCTTTTTAGACAAGTATTCGCCTGATTTTATTATATAATTTACTACTCTTACTAGCCATCAATGGAAATTCACAGATGAATCCAAAAATATTTATGTACGTTTCCTCCACTAAAAAAACGTTAAGTAGCATTCCTGCACTAAAATGCAGTTATTTGCTGGTACCCCGTGCCGTGCCGATACCCACGCGTTCACGTGCTTTTGGAAGGACTTTCTTTTAATTGACCTCAGACCTAGCTTAGTATCTACAAGGTCAGCTTTTCGAGTAAGGTTTTCGAGTAAGCAAACGTCGCGTCGGGGAGTATTCCTGTCAATGTTCTTGCCATGGCACTAGGCAATTTTTTATAGGCACCAGCAACGCCGTGGTACTAAGTCGTTACACATTTTGGACATTTCATCATACTAGACTAACATTAACCAGACAACTAACACTAGATAAATACTGCATACAACGCAGTAATTATTTTATTTCCAAGTTAGTGTGTAAGTATTTTAATCGTAGAGTTTTTAAAACTCATTTATTAATGAATTATATACGCAGCCGTATTCCATGACACGACCCATTTTCGGCAATTTTTGTGAAACACAAACAACTTATAACTCTTATCACATGACTGATATATCCACACATAAACACATCACAAAAAAAATTCCCTATGACATAAAATATATCAGTGAGACATATATATTTGACGTGTAAAGAAGTAATTTCACCAGAAAAATCATCCATTTAGTGCAGATACGCGGTTCCAGAGCATTCCCTTGAACATTTTAAAGAACTTTGAGATCCTCAGCGTTAACATTTCTAGTGAGGTTTATTTGGGGTCACTTAGAGGCCAAAGCTAAACTCGCTTCCAAGAAACTAGGTGTGCCTAATAGAGTAAAGCGATAGGTACTTCACACCGGTCAGCGGCTTCTTCTTTATGAAGCACAAGTACGGCTCCACGTGGAGTATTGCTCCCACCTCTGGAACGGCGCACCGGAATACCAGCTGCAGCCTCTTGACTCTCTACAGAGGCTAGCCACTACAATTTTTAACGCTCCCAAGCAAGCTGGATCCACTTAGCCTCCCAAGAGATGTTGGTTCCCTCTGCATCTTTTAGCGTATGTTTTCCGAGGAATGCTCTAAAGGGATTTTTGATCTTATTCATGCATCAGACTTCCACTACCGCACATCCCAACACCGTCAAAAACCTCACCCCCACATATTGCAAAACTGGAAATCTCACACCGTCCGATTCTTTCACTTATTTATTCCGGGGACCTGCAAGGTGTGGAATATCCTTCCCTTATAATTTTATTGTAAAGTATATATTTTATTTTGTTTGTTTGTTACATGTGATACATATCTACGAGTAAGTAGGTACATAATTTATGATCAGAATTAGAATTTAATAAAACTGCTTGTGTTTTTATGCATATATATTTTTGTTTAGTACCTTAGCTTACTTAATTGTGATCTCATTGATACCTAGAGTTATCGACGTATATAAAGTATGGTTCCTTATTAATTTTTAAGGTTTATTCTCTCTATAACCGAAACAGTTATGAGTAAGTATAGCAGAATAGCAAAAAATCATTGATAAAAACATCTTTTGTAGAATATTTGCATGGTTTGATTTTAGAAGTTAACTTTAATTTAAATGATAATCTCAATTATTAAGTAGTAAATGCTTAGCTAAAAAGTGGCTATGTAAAGATGTTAAATATTTAACCGCATTATAGTTAAGTTTAAAAAAAGTTTCAAAATAATTTTTCCACAATTCTTGTCAAAATTGCGGCTAAAATTCACTAACGGCTATTTAGCTATGGACAGATCACCACAAAGGAAGTTATAATGCGTAGCTATATTGCCGTTACCATTCTAAACGGCATTTTAGTTAAGTAAAATCAGTTAAATTTATGATACATGCATTTCAGTATTCAGTTACCTACTAATACTACACTAAAATGTCGTTAAGGTGTACTTAGCCGCATTTAAGCGTTTGATTTAAAGTGTTAATCCAAATTTAAAGCATAGCTATAACACAAAAAATGAATTTTACCTATTATAACATAGATTCTTTAATTTTGAAGTATATCTATTTGAAAGTACGACTAAAAGGCAATATTTTAATATCAATAAATCTCGTTTATGTCTAATGGTTTTAATGTGGCAACAATTTTAAAATTCTACCGCGTTTTTTGCTGATATCTCGAAACTTAGTTTTGAGGCTTAACGGCATTATAGATAATGGACGGCAGTATTAGGGTCCCGTTTTTACCATTTGGTTACGGAACCCTAAAAATATCACTAAAGATTAAACATAGAGGTACCTAGTACCTACTTAGGTTTGTTTCATTTTGGGGCTGATAATGATGATGATTCTGTGTAAATATCAAGAAGACAACCCTAACGTTACACGTGCCGCGTCAGGAGAGATAGAGCTACGCGATAGAGAGCGGCCTTCTAGGTGAGTAATATAGCAAGCGGTATCCAGCGCTGTACGAGTTGAATTGCTACTTTATTGTCTTGTAGATACAGTCCTTATATTTATTTAAATTACTTCGCGGAGTGAACCTGTGTGCTAT
Source organism: Agriopis marginaria (assembly GCA_932305915.1). Taxonomy (NCBI): domain Eukaryota; kingdom Metazoa; phylum Arthropoda; class Insecta; order Lepidoptera; family Geometridae; genus Agriopis; species Agriopis marginaria. The sequence goes on along the minus strand of OW029942.1, from coordinate 3,680,479 downwards.
TATGTCTCTGTACCCTTAGTACAAGTTTTGATAGTATTCTAAAAACTTTTTTCGTTTTCGTATTGTTCCATACATTGCTGGGCTAAAAGGTATTCGAAAACTTTTTTCGTATTAGAGTGAAGCAATCTATACCGCCGCTTACTACCGATTTTAGTTCATCCACGTTTCCGATAGAGGCGCTTTACTAAAATGTATGGAGCGTATTGTAAACGAAAAAAGTTTTAGAAAATTATCAAATCTGGGACTAAGCGAGATGTACTACCGTGTTGGTCAATGACGTAACCGTCCAGTGGGCGTCGTTACAAATCAGATACAAAGCAAATTTTTACTGCATGTGCCGATACAGTTAAATCATGTGCCGAGCTGGGGTGGTGGGTTAAAGACCTTTTATCATTAATCTATCTCTTATCAGGTTTACAATAAATTCACCAAAACTTTTATCAAGTCAACACACATTTAATCATTCACCTCTTTACAAAAACAACATTTACATAAGTAGTTTGTTTAAAACAATCGCCTTATTTACTCTGATATACTAACTATACACATGTTAACACAAATATAGCTTTACTAAAAATTAATAACACAAAATACTTTGTTCATAAAGCGTAGGTGGCTTTAAAAGATCGAGCCCACTAGGACGGGCCGGAGCGGGCCGGGGCAAATCGCAATAATCACTTTCATATGTGCAATACTTCATATAAAATGTATGAAAGCGATTTTTGCGATGCGACCCAGCATAATGTGCGATACTTCATATAAAATGTATGAAAGTGATTTTTTCGATGCGACCCGGCCGGCTGCGGCCCGGCATAATGTGCGATACTTCATATAAAATGTATGAAAGTGATTTTTTCGATGCGACCCGGCCGGCTGCGGCCCGGCATAATGTGCGATACTTCATATAAAATTTATGAAAGTGATTTTTGCGATGCGCCCCGGCCCGCTGCGGCCCGGCATAATGTGCGATACTTCATATAAAATGTATGAAAGCGATTTTTTCGATGCGACCCAGCATAATGTGCGATACTTCATATAAAATTTATGAAAGTGATTTTTGCGATGCGCCCCGGTCCGCTGCGGCCCGGCATAATGTGCGATACTTCATATAAAATGTATGAAAGTGATTTTTTCGATGCGCCCCGGCCGGCTGCGGCCCGGCATAATGTGCGATACTTCATATAAAATGTATGAAAGCAATATTTTCGATGCGCCCCGGCCGGTTGCGGCCCGGCATAATGTGCGATACTTCATATAAAATTTATGAAAGCAATTTTTATGATGCGGCCAGGCCGGCTGCGGCCCGTCCTAATGTGCTCGATCCTTAATGCGGCTACACAAACCATGTTTGCTTCATGTCTCTAACTGTGACTTGTTTAACGTCAATTTAATACCATGTAAACTTGTTCATTATTCCGTCTGAAGGAATCTGCATCCACAGTCCTAACATAAATAAAATAAAACCAGCCAAGTGCGAGTCTGTCTCACGCACTGAGGGTTCAGTACCACCACATAACTTGTTAACTACTAAAGTACAAAAAAGTAGTGCAAAAAGATTACATCCCATCAACGCCCAGGCGGTCAGGTAGCCCATCAGTAGGGTTTTATTACATAAGAGCAAATACAAAAATACGTTGAAAAATATGTTTGTTGTATGGGGACACCTCCCTTTAGTTTTTTCTTTATTATTATATCTTAGTTAATCCGCCGTAATATTACATATTTTGTGTAAATTGCAACCAGCTATCTATTGCGGTTTGAAAGATAAAAGATAGGACGGATGGACAGACAGACAAACCATATTAATGGCCAAAGTTCCCTTGTAACACAAATGACTATTTGGCAAGACACAAGTAGACTTAACTCAAGGATTTTTATTAAAAAAAACTTGGGGCCTTACGGACAACTGCTATTGCGGCACCTAATCCGCTCAGTTGCAAAATCACGCGAACATGAACCTTATCACGCCCAGATACGGTTTGCGGTCGCGTGGTTTTCCAACTGAGCGGATTAGGTGCCGCAATAGCAGTTGTCCGTAAGGCCCCTGGATTTAACTCGACTTTATTACGTCCATGACAAACTGTTCGCTGACGCGCGCAGTGGAGCGAGTGCCATTACGTTTTATACCCTTTAGTTCTATCAATTCCATCCATGCCTTTAGGGTATACAACGTCCTTGATATCGTTTTTTTTGTGCTACGGCCCCATTGGTTGTTGATATCGAGTTATACGACGACAGAGGGGCAAATTTTGACATTGACAGGTGACTTGTAATAAAGTCTAATTATACTAGGTAGTAGATCTGTGAATTATACATAATATAAATTCAAAGAAATTGCGATGCTTACGGTTGACTACATAATTATAAGTATTTCACACAAAAGTGCGGTAAAAAGCTAGACTCAAATACAAACTATCAAATTAATTATTTTTTTTGCAGCTCTAGGGTTTTCACGCTTTTCGCGCCCTTATCAAAACATTTTAAAGACAAAAAAATATTTGAGGGTAGTTTTGACAAAATAGCTGCAACCAGCGAAATGCTGCAACAGTATCTTATGAAGTTTTTTTTCTTTTTTTTCACTTGGCTGCGGCCCGATTGGTTGTTTTGCCATTAACAGTGAGAGAGGAGGTAGTGAGATTGTTTAAAAACGAGGAAAATTCAATCATTATATTTTGATAGCCCGTTGGTCCAGTTGGTAGTGAACCTGCCTTCTGCGCTTGGGGGTGTGAGTTCGATTACCACCTAGGGCAAACATTTGTGTCATATATCAGTCTCTGGCAGCCATATCACAAGCTTTGCTTAGTTTGGGGTCAGATGACCATGTGTGCAAAAACGTCACGAAAAAATATTTGTATCTGGATTTTCAGGCATAAAAAAAGGAAAAAAACACAACATTAAAATTGTTGTTTTTTTGTGGCAGTAGTTTACTGAAAGCTCTCACTTTCCCTCTGAGAGTTTTATAAAAAACTAGTTGTGTACATTGGAGGTAATAAGTTGATATGTTGAGTAGTATTTCCAATACATTTACTGATCAATTTATTACAGAAACTGAATTTTCTATAGATCTTTGATAGAATCAGAACGGCAAAAATTTAGTTTATCTTTTATTTATTTTTATATATTAACTAACAAACCCGGCGAACTCCGTTTCGCCACCGGATGACTTCTATAAACCTCACGGAGCCCGAGACCTTTCCAACGAATGCAAAACCGTGGAAATCGGTTCGTGCGTTCTGGAGTTATAGCGTCAGGAAGGAAAACCCGACTTATTTTTATATAGTAGATTTTAACATCAAGATACGGGCGATCAAACCCAGTTTGATTGTTAGCGCAGTTATTGTCTCTGTAAAGTACTTAAGTGAAAATAAATTATTTGTATTTGTAGTATTGCGATTCTTATCTTTTATATTATACTGGTATATAAAAATAAAAAAAAGTTTTTATTGCTTTTTTCGTCAACATTTGAGAGGGCAGAACACATTTTTATATTGCACCAATATTTTCTCTTATGATAATTAATACACAATTTTTTTATGTGCGGATTGCATGTGTGTAATTCTATATTTAGCATGTTTATCACACTTTACACCCAAGTTATGACAATAAGTTTTATTTATATTTTTCCTTGTTAGACAGTATCACTGGAATGTGTGTGCCAACACTCCAGAGCCCCACTGAATTAGAAAGGAGGTGAGCTGACGCGGGTAGATACTTTTGGGTGAAATGCACAATACACCATAAGAGGGATGTCAATAAACAAATTATCACCTCTTGGTCAAAAAGTTTCTTACATGAAACCTAGACCTTTTTTTTGAAGTTATACTTATTATGCGACTTGCAACAAGGTTGCGTTAAACGTTTAACGCTACCATGGAGGGGGAATTTTTCTCTCTCGTATGGTTGCGAAATGCGTATCCTTTTTTCGCGCTGCGACTAGCAGACCGGTAGTGTAATGGTGTCGCTAATGGATTGAGAAGCCTAAGGAGCTAGGTTCGAATCTCGACAAAAGCATGTTTTTAAATTGTTGATATTTTTGCCCTAGTTATAATTTTAGGGTTCCTTGTTGAAGTATAATTTCATCCACGCAGAGGGACTCCATGCACTATATTTTTTTGTATTTTTTTTATATTGGCTACGGCTCCTTTGGTTGTTGGGGCAATTTTGCCATTAACAGTTACGGAGGAGATAGTAAGATTGTCTAAAAACGAGGAAATCCTTTTTGTTATTTAGTATGTGTGTGGGAGAAATTTTGCAACTGAATTTTAGATCAGTTATCGTCAACTGATTGAGCTGAAATATGACATACACGTTTGAATACAGTCCATGGTTAGATAAATGATGTCTAAATCAAATATGGCGGACTCCCGAAGATGGCGAACGAGTTATTTTTTATGCACCCCCATGATATGGGTATCATAATATATATAGCCCGTTGGTCTAGCTGGTAGTGAACCTGCCTTCTGAGCTTGGGGGCGTGGGTTCGATTCCCACCTAGGACAAACATTTGTGTGATGAACATTTGTGTTTCTTCTATATCTGGGTGTTTAATATCTATTTAAGTATGTATTTAAAACTATATATGTTTGTATATCAGTCTCTGGCAGCCATATCACAAGCTTTGCTTAGTTTGGGGTCAGATGACCGTGTAAAAAAATAAAAAAAAAATTGCCGAGAGGAATATGAAAAATAATATGACATCACATCTCCATTCAATATGGCGGATACCTAAAAGATTCTTTTAATTTATTTTTTACTATTATTTTATAAAGACCTTGTATATCCATTAGCAAGCAAATAAAAACTTTGGACTGACTTTTTTTCTCAAACAAATAAAACATTTATACACATTTTTTCTTTTCTTTCTCTGTATTTCTGCTTACAATTACTGTAAGGTGTAAGCGCATTAGGGTGCTTCTTAAATCGGCAAAAAAATTTTTTTTTTTATTATGATGCGTGTCACCCTTTTGTTCTGTTCTAAGGCGCAAAAAAACTAATATGTAATTTTTATTTTATTTTTAAAGTTATATTTAGGGGTCGCTACCAGTAAATGAAAAAAAAAATAAGTAAATTTAAAAATTTAAAAAATTCTTTAATTAAGGTCTAAAAAAGACAAGCATACGCAAATTATATAAATGTTAGGATAAAAAAATATTGTAACTTATGCTAACAAAGTGCATTTTTTTGTATCCGGGTACTTTTGCCTGAAATTTTTCACAACCAAAAGCAGGAATTGTTTTTGTTCTTCGTCTGTGGTAATTAGTTTGTTATATTCTTCAATTAATGCTACACCGCGTTCCGCAATGTCGTTCACCACTCTCATATGACGTATAATTTCGCTAGAAGCTTTGTACTCTTCATCTTCTTCCCAAAGACGAGGTTCTTTTTGCAGAAATGCAGACGGAATTCCCAGGATTCTAAAAAATCTTAAGGTGTTGCTGGTCACGAAACCCTCAATATTTTTTTCTTCGATATGACTTAGATCCAAAGTGATTCGCTTTGCGCTATAGTCTGAACCTTCCTCATTCAGTGCAATCACCATTTTTAGTTTGCTTTCAAGAGAAATTTCGTCATCAAAAAAAGCAAGCGCAACAAGTTCTTCGGACAGATACCACAAATGCCCCAGGAACTTCGTTAGAGCTTTTTTGGACATAGCTTTGTTTATATTTTCAAAATTCTTAAGATTTTTTAACAGCCACAAGTCATTCCTTGGTGCTGAAGTTGCCACGGGAGCTTGGAACCAGCATCTTACATAAATCGTAACGACGAAAACGCAAATTTCTGTAATGGCATTAAGTTCTTTTTTTGTCAGTTTAAACTGGTCTCTGAACATAAAAAGCTTAAGGCAATAAATTGCCTTTGCCATCCATCGTGCCCGATGAAGACCTGCTGGAGCTCTGAATGATATCCTTTTATTAGGCACACCTCCCAAAAATATTATTGTAAGTGTCAACAGTTCCTTGTAATCGTCACGTGGTTGATAATCATTTAGCTGCTTTTCAGCAAATGAAATTGCGCTGCCTGCTATATTTTCTACATATCTTAAAGCGTCAGGGTCTGAAGAAACTGTACTGAACTTATTATGGTCAATGTTAGGCCAAGCAGATCTAAATCGTTTGAAGATCAATATTTCTGGTCCACTTGATGGACCTAGTGCTTGAATTACAATTGCTTCTAGCAGTATTTCCATTATATGGTGACGACAGGCCAACCAAAGAGCATCTTTTTCTAACTTTTGCTCTAATAGAATGCAAGCACCTGCTCTTAAACCAGTGTTGACCGCAGTGGTATCGAAGCAAAATCATTTTATTTTGTCGCTCAAGTTCCAAGAAAGAATAGTGTCATAAACAGCTGAAGCACACGCCTCCCCAGTTCCATGACTGAGTTTTGGAACTGCCAAAAGTTGATCTACACCCTGTCCTGACACTAAAATGGGAAGGCGATCCACTGTTTTGTGTCCTGTTATGTCTTCGATCAGTTTGCCATCCCAATGAACAGTAAGAGGCGTATTTGGATTAAATTTTTTCTTTAAGGATTCCGTTACCCTTTGCCTTTGCTTCATACGCTGGCGACGAATTGAGGATGAATTTATATTGTACTCTGATGGATCGGTACCTGCACTTTTTAGCGTTGATGTCAAAACAACAGTTGCTTTCCTGTCACTTAATTTAGCAAAGTCGAGGCTTGCGGATAAGCGTTCATCAAAGATGTTCTTTCTGCCACGTTTGCGTTTAGGTGGGATTTCTAAATCCGCCGTCGAAGGTCCCGCCCTCACTGAAAGTTCAAAGTTTAGTTTGTTGCCTATTTCAACTCAACTCAAGGCGTGACTGGTGCGTGCGGGAGGGGGAGAGGGGTGGGTACGAGTGTCCTTGTACGGAATAATGTGACAACGAGTTGCATTATTATGTTTTATTATGTATAAATTATGAATATAACTGTTTTATGTACATTGAGCTGCAAGTTATCATTATCATAATTTTTTCAAACTTTGACACGATGTAGCGACCCCTAAAAACCTATCTAAAAAATAAATAAAAAATATAGGTTCGTTTTTTAGGTGATAGAAGCGAATGGCGGGCTGACGCAAAAAAAAAACAAAAGTCGAAAAATAAGAAGCACCCTAAAGCGCATGTTATATTTCTTTTAGTATATCCTTTTCGGATCTCAAGATACAGGCTTAACCTAGTTTGAGGCCCTCAAATAATAAATTTTTTATAGTAGATAGGCTTCCGCTTGACCGCCATCTCGCCTGATGTTAGTGACAATGCGGCCTACGATGGAGCACGCTTGCCTAGAAGAAACCGATTCACTCTCGACTTGAAGACACCCAGATTGTAACTGACAGGGAAAACCCATTCAGGCAGCAAATTCCACAGACTAGCAGAACACACAATAAATGTGGAATCAAAGCGCTTCATACGGGTTTTCGGCATATCAACCATAAAACGATGTAGGTTTTTTAATAAATAATTTTGTATTTGTATATTTTATGGACACTGATACAGATACTGTCACAATAACTTGGCAAATTTTAGATGTTTGAATTTAAGAGTACGAAAAGTGTGAAACCGCCTTAAAATCTTTTAGTTAAGCTCACAGCAATACCGAGACCACGTAGAATACCAGTGCATACTGCACTACTTGTTTAAATTCTTCAAAAGCTTGTCACCTCGTCTGTTCTTTAACTGCCGCGAACATCGCTTGCCCCACTAAGACCCTGTCCCCAGCCGCTATGTCAAACGTAAAATCTTTCGGCGCTTCAAATAGCAAAATGATTGTACTACCCATATTAAACTGTCCGAATAAGTCGCCTTTCTTTAACTCAACTTCCCCCAACTCTGATTCGCTTATTCTATTACGTCTGCCTTTCGTGTTTGTTCGTAATTCTGGGTCGTTGAATATCTCGATGGAACCCACATTTGTTGCTCCGACAGCCGTCATGCTGAAGAAACCGTGCTTCCATTCGCCAACGTAAACCGCTCGTTCATTAATAGCGAATAATCCTGGTATCAATCTAGCTAGCCACGGGTTCACCGATAAAAGTTTACCAGAAAAATGTCTCCGGAAAGTTGCCGTCCAATCACAAGGGGTGTGAAATCGGTGGTAATCCCCTGGCGCTAGGTAAATTATACACTGATGTAGTATGTTCGTTTTGTTCGTGAGTAAAGATTCGTAGTAGCTGCCACTCTTTTTCTTTGTCCATTTGTTTTCTCCGAGGAACTCTTCTAAGCTGTATGTTACACCTTTGACTTGCTCAATTTTGTCTGTGTCAGCTGGCCCGCAGTTTAGTACCACTCCGTCGCAGGGCGATACGCAAGGAGACGGCGATATGTATCGAGCGCCTTCTCTCAAGGGACGCGTGAAAAATGCTGATAAACTTTTGTAGTATTTTAAGTCTGGTACGGCCGCGTCGTTTAGATTCACGTTAAACATTCTCACGTACGTACCGTAGACGAAGCTTCGAAGCGAAACTGGAAGTTCACATGACGCCAGACGCCCCCATAGCCGGCTCGTAATACGAAAAGGAAACATTTCGTAGAAACGAATTTCCACTTTCGACACTTCATAGTCAATGCTAGCACGGATGTAGCACCATCCGACGTATATAACACTGCCTAAAGGCACCCATCGAGTGAAAATAGAACGGATGCTCATCCATTTCGTCTTTTGCAGCTGATTATTCAGATTCTTTGTTTGCGTTGTTGTGTGTACCGACGAAGTTTGTCGGAACGGGCGGTGCGGACGCAACCGTTGCTTAAACATTGGGTTGATGACTGGGAGGCAACTCCGAATGCGCGTCGGCGGAAACATTTATACGTTCCACTACTCACGGTTAAAAATAATTTGTTTATATTGGAATTTGCGTATGCGATAGTGATTAATTTTCTGATAAGCGATTCGTTCGATTTCGATGGAATAAGGATGACATGTGACATGTTTTTTTTTTGTTAATATTTTCATGACTGTTGATTCAATGTCCTTTAGTCATCGTAAGAGCATCAAACATGTCATAGTCAAGCAAAGTAAGTCACAGTCAAGTCATAGTCAAGTCAAACTCATGCCTCTGTAAAGTGGTGGAGATTTACAAGAGGCTCCTATGGAGTTTTGAAAACAACACGAAATGACATGTTTCACCTCGTGTCACTTCCCCAAACTCGAGCACGTTTACGAGCACATTATATATTAATCCATAATTATTACACATGAACACTCGAAATTTATAAGTTACGAAAATAATACAACGTTTTATATAGTTTTCAGTGTTGTTATCAAGCTGAAATAAATATATCGAGAGATTAATTGGATTATTGGATTCGCTATTTACTGGTTTTTATAGTGAGTTATTAAACTTTAAGCCTAGATGCTTGCTTGTATCAATTTATTGATCATGTAATGACGTTGGACATTAAGGGTACCAAAGAATTTGAACCTACATTTTTGATTACATAGCATGGAACCCTATGGCATGGCAACATTTTTTTTGCAAGTTTTGTGACATGACATGTAGCGTTGTTGACCAATTTTATAAATTTCTCAGTTTTTTCCTTTTGTTATTTTATTTTGGTGCCGTGTCCTGTGTATCCCATGGCCGAAAGCTGCAATGGAGCTAACTTTGTGGCTGGAGAGAGTACAAAGTCGTCAGTGGAAGAGATTAAACCTTCGACGCCTGACGAAGTTTCTAAGACTTTGCCCCTCGAAAACAGCTTTCGAGGCTTCATTCCGATACCACACGTACGTTTGGAGCACTGCGACATCACTCCTTACTTAAATGGGTATAAAAAACCAGTAATAAAAAAAAAAAACCAAAAAAAGCGCGGCAAAAATGATGTCCACGGAAAGAGACTATCACAAAAATGTTTAGTGAAATTAAAACGGGAGAACCTGGAAAAGCTTAAAGCTACCTTCCAGAGGTCACAGTCCCCTTCATCGGCCGCGTCTTCTGACTCCGAGGGAATCTCTTCAGATATGGCAGTGAAATGCAAAATATGTGATAAATCGTACAACAGTGAAAAGAAGCTTCTGAAACATCAGCAGAACAAACATATTATATACAAAACCCCAAACAAAACGCCAAAGCGGGTGTCTTTCTCTGACCATGTCATCATCCACGAAGTCAAGGAGTATCATAAATGCCGTAAGTGTCCAAAAATATTTGAAGATTATAAATCATTGAAACAACACATGAGGCAATGGCATAAGAAACGTAAATGTTATATTTGCAATTACTGCGATAAGAAGTTTGTAGATCGTATGTTCTTTAAAGTACATATTAGATTGCATTGTGATGTATGCGGAGGGCAGTTTCTCAATCGGTCAAAATATCTCGAACATAGACGTGATACATGCAGAGTCTTTAAATTACACAAATGTAAGACTTGCGACGAATCATTCTTTAAAATCATGGATCTGAAAGACCACAGCTACGGTCACACAGGTCCTTGTTTCGTATGCGATATTTGTAAGGAGCAATTCCAAACAAAATGTGCTGTCGCACACCATATTGCATTCCTTCATTCAGAGAAGAAACGGCCGAAAGAAATGTGCGTAATGCGTAAAATGGGTACGGAAAGGCTGTATCTTTGTAAATTCTGTGATGAGAGTTCCGTGGAGCGGGACGTTATAGACCGGCATATACAGACCCTACCGGACTTGTCAAACAAAGCAACAACTGGCTACAAAGACTATTACTTCTGCGACCAATGCATGCAGCAGTTTGAAACGGAAACAGCCATGCTTCAGCACAAATGGTCGCACTTCTTAAATACTAGCGACAATTCTCAAATTCGTCCAAGGACCAACCTAGATAAATGCAACGAAAAGATTTACAATATCAATGAACATTTGCCGGACCATTTTAAACCCTATGTTGTGCTGGAGAAGCTTGACGAGTTATCTCCAACGCAGTATGTTGAATTTACAGTTAACGATGAACCGATGGCAGTAGACACTGTGTTGAAGAAAGCCATAGTTGATCCGAAAAGCAAAAAGACAATCTTATCAAAACACCAGTGCGAGGTAAATATTGCAGATGTAAAATTCGCTTTGTCACGGCACCAGAAAATGGTGTACTATTGTTTAAATGGGTTTAAATAGGTTGCTAAAATTGTCATTGAATGATAATACAGTGTAAACTCTATATAGTGACACTTAACGGACTACACATTTTCTGGTGTTATTGAAAGTTGTTGTTGAATGAAACTATTATAATATGTATTTACTAGTAAAGTATAAAATTTACAAACAACAAACATTAATATTGATATATTAACAACGCCTTTTGCGTTAGTCTTAGTCTGATGGTTTTTACCACTCCAGTATTCTATTTTATGTTCAGTATGAGGTGTTAGAAAGTACTGTTTATTGCTTAACTAGCTAACCTGACAGAAAGAAAGAAAGAAAGAAAATAAATACAGACGTCCTGTCTTAGAACTGTCAAACACGCAAAGTTAAAATTGTAAATCTTATTTTTTTACGCCTTGGGGTACATTATTGGAGTTTTAGTAAGGATCCCTATTTAAAAAAATATATAATATAGTCTATGTTACCCGGGAATAGTGTAGCTTCCCAACAGTGAAAGAATTTTTCAAATCGGCTTAGTAGTTTCGGAGCCTATTCAATGCAAACAAACTAACAATCAAATCTTTCCTCTTTATAATATTAGTGTAGATAATTACATATTGTTGTCGGTACTTAGAGTGGGTCTGATGCTATTTAAAGTGTATCATAGTATGGACGACAAGTTAAACCAACCAAAGTCAAGTAATTTCGACGTTTTAGGGAGTGTCATTAAATCAAATGTTGCTAAATAGAGTTTACACTGTATTTCATAGGTACGTCACAAAGGTTAGAACACCTTTAGCAGTACTCGCTTGGACATTACATGCTATGAACAGGTTCTGATATTGTGGTCTATATTCATCCTAAACATTTTACTTTAGGTAGCTTTTCGGTGCAAGTCTGTTGCAATTGCAACATCGCTTCATTATTGTCTAGTGCAGTGTTTTTCAACCTTCAAGAATATGCGACCCCTTTACAAGTTAAATAATTCTGGCGACCCCCCCAGGGCTTTAATAAACCTACATTAAACATCAATCAGAAAATGATCATCCCATAAATCATCACAAAAATAGAACTACGTTTTGACAAACAAGTAAAAATAAACAGGCAGCCCTCTTACTGAAAATGTAGTTTTTTTATTGTATTAGTGTAAAACCCATAAATAGTTGCCTTTTTATTTTACCCGTGACCCCCCATACAAGGCTTGGCGACCCCCTTAAGGGTCGCGACCCACAGGTTGAAAAACACTGGTCTAGTGGTTATAGTCATTCATTATTTATGACAATGGCGTCGATTCTGTCATTTCACTCACTAAACAAAACCATGACTAAACTTATCTGCCACTCATTTCTTTTTAATATATGAGAGAAGGATGGGAAAAATTTTAAACCTGTCAAATTTAGTTTAGTTTAGATAATGGTACAACAGAATTGACACCAATCTCTGACAACTGCCGTGAACAATGCAAAAGCGAATTATTCAGTTTCCTCATGTTACCTTCATTAGAATTCATATTTAGTTTCCCTTCTGTTTTTATGTCAATTAGGTTTATGGTTGGAGAGAGACATTCCATTTTTTTTAGTTTTTACCCCATTGTCGAACACAAGGAAATGTCATAAAATAAACAGGTACAGAAGGCTGGCTTTGGCTGACATTGATTTTAATAACCTACGCGCAAATGTAGCGCTAGGGCTTGGCAAAGCACTCATAATGTTTTTTTTTTAGTTTAGATTTGGGTGTTTCAATCAAACACCTGCCTACAAACAAACAAACAACCGCCTGAAGGCTCATCCACACATAATAGATCAGTGGAAATCACACACTGTGCGTTTCACATGATCCTTCTTGCCTCATACTTGCAAAATGTGGAATGAGCTACCTTCTTCGGTGTTTCCGAGAAGCTACAACATGGGGTTCTTCAAAAGGCGAGTTAATCGAGTTCTAAAGGGTCGGCAACGTATTTGTGATGCCTCGGGTGTTACAAGTATCCATAGGCGACGGTGACTGCTTTCCATCAGGCAGCCCGTCTGCTTGTTTGCCATCTATGGCATAAAAAAAAAAAAAAAAACTCAATTTATAATGTATATGTCAAATGACGAGAAATCACTAGTGAATCGGTTTCTTCTGGGCAAGCGTGCTCCATCGTAGACCGCAACATCGCTTAACATCAGGCGAGTTGGCGGTCAAACGCAAGCCAATTATAAATATTAAAAAAAAGTTTTTTTAAGACACATTTATTTTTCTAGTATAAAAGGGTTACCAAATAAAAATCTATAAACTAGTTACCGAAATATACTTTCGTCGATTACGTTACGTACACGAAAAGCAAACATATATTTTAAAGTAAAAGTATAATAAAGCCACATTCTTATTTAAGGTTTTTTGCAACATGACAATGGAATAAGTCTTCTGTACCTATTTATTTTGTGGAAATGTTTTCAGGCGTGAGTAGGATGGGGGAGTTGTTTGTGTTTTTTTATGTTTCTTTATTACCTCCTATAGCTGAAACAGCTTGACCAATTTTGATGAGTGAGATGTCGTTAAATTCGTCTTCATACTCCAAGTATCAAATGGTACATTTTGAAGTTCGGTACTTCTACTATATCATATCCTGTATCCAGGTAGAATTATATATTTGATGCCAATCCTGGAGAAAATGAAGGTTTATGATTTATTTGGTTATCTCAAGTAGAACTTCAAAAATCATTGTTATGCTATACTTTAAAATATACATCATTGTTGTGCTATATACTTTAAAATCTACATCATTGTTATGCTATATACTTTAAAATCTACATCATTGTTATGCTACATACTTTAAAATCTACATCATTGTTATGCTACATACTTTAAAATCTACATCATTGTTATGCTATGCTTTAAAATCTACATTATTGTTTTGGCATGCTTTAAATAGTTTTTTTTTTGGTATGCTTAAAATGTACATCATTGTTATGGCATGCTTCAAAATGTTTTTTTTTTGTATGCTTTAAAATTTACATTATTGTTATTATATGCTTTAAAATGTACATCATCGTTATGGTATGCCTTAAAATGTACATCATTGTCATGGTGTGCTTTAAAATTATTTTTTTTTGTATGCTATAAAATGTACATTATTGTTTTGGTATGCTTTCAAATGTACATAGTGGTTTTGATATGCTTTAAAATGTACATTAGTGTTAATGGTATGCTTTACTCTACTTTCTAATCTACTTTATTATTTTGGAATGCTTTAAAGCCTAGACCATGCTGCGTCAATTGTACTCTTTATTCCACTGCTTAAATAGGGTTACACAGAATGGTGATACTAAACCGAAAGCAGGTCCCATAGCATAAGTTGTTCATAATTATGAGTACAATGACCTCTTTTCGCCTTAGTACTACTGTGCAGATAGTTTAATCCATGCTTCTAATCATTTATATTTCTAATTTTAATCATGGGGGCCATTCATGTATTCATCATCATAATCAGCCTTTTAACAGTCCACTGCTGGACTTTTAGCCTACCCCCGAAAGGGTGATTGGGCCATATCCACCACACTGGCTCAGTGCGGATTGGTGGATTCACATATGTCATTGAATTTCTTCTTCGTACGTATGCAGGTTTTCTCTCAATGTATTCATGTCACGTCACTATGTATTCATGTATTACGTAAGCAGAATCTTAGTAATTTCCACCAACCCCCCCCTTCCGTTGTCAGCAAAAGTAAGTAAAGCTCTAATTCCCCCCCCCTCCCTTTTTAAAATCTGTTCAGATTTCTTAAGTTTTATTCATTCATCGTCTATAAGGAAGTTGACACTGTAAAGGAATTGTGAAAATGCTGCAGAAAAGTTTTTTTTTTGTTAAATTAGAACGGCTTTTTTTTTTTTTTTTTTAAGTAGAATAAGTGGCAAACAAGCTACGGGCCACCTGATGGTAAGTGGTCAGCGCTGCCTGTAGACACCTACAATACCCGGGGCATTGTCAGTGCGTTGCCTACACGGCTGTCAAGGTAATTTTGTAAGAAATTTGTTGTAGCCAGTTGCACACATATAAACGAAACGTCAGTCATTCGAAATCAGTTAGCAACTGTGATGCGGACAAAGAACTTTGAGACCTAACCCAAAAAGGTAAGGTCCAAGTTCTTTGGATGCGGAGTTCGACGCGTTGACATAAATAAGAATGTTCAATCAAGGTTCTGTCATAATGCCTGGCGACAGATTTCTATTGATTCAGTTCTATTGACTTTTCTTTTCTGTGGGAAATACCCGTTTAATATTTATTCAAGGATTTTTTTTCTAGAAAAATCTGAATTTGTAAATAAGCATGCTGACGTAATTACCCCCCCTCCCCCCTCCCCTCCCCCCATTTGATCGAAAATAAACAAAGCTAAAAAAATCCTTTGGTGCAAGTTGTACATGAATAGTCCCCATGTTTTTTTTGAGGTTGTCAGTTTTGTTAAAAAAAAAAACCTAGTGGTTCCCCATTCAAGTACAGATAAGTGGGTTGCTCCGTAGATCATGGTTTTAGCTTCCACCTCAATAAAATGAATGGACGGGCCATGAACTTGCTCAGTAAAAACGAGTTAAAACCTTTGGATTTATACTTCAACACCTAGTTGTAACCATGTACAGTGCCCTTAGTCCCAGATTTGATAGTTTAGGAAAACTTTTTTCGTTTACGTTTTCTTCCATACATTTTAGTAAATCGCCTCTATCGGAAAAGTGGAGGAACTAAATTTGGCAGTTATTGGCGGTCTAGATTGCTTCACTCTAATACGAAAAAAGGTTTCCGAATACCTTTTAGCCCAGCAATGTATGGAACAAGACGAAAACGAAAAAAGTTTTCGTAAACTATCAAATCTGGGACTAAGGGCACTGTACATTTATTACAAAAAATAGTTGTTTTTTGTTGTTTTTACACTTCGGGAAAGCACACGAAGGCATAATTTTGTCAGATGTTTCGTTATCATGTAACAATAGTATTGTGTCGCATTCCCTACGGCTAGAGACCGACTGAAACGTAGTCAGCGCCGGCGCTCATTTTGTAATTTTCAAAAATGCGTTCCTTCTGGGCCCGTCCATTAATTTTATTCTGGTTGAATGCTTTTAGTTATTTTCTTTCAATAAATGTGCTTTCTTTATTCACTCTTGCTTTCCTTTCACTTTCAATACCTATTAGCTTGTGCACTTGGTGAAGTATATATTTTAGCACTCATCTATACTAATATTATAAAGAGGAAAGATTTGATTGTTTGTTTGTTTGTTTGCATTGAATAGGCTCTGAAACTACTGAACCGATTTGAAAAATTCTTTCACTGTTGGGAAGCTACACTATCCCCGGGTGACATGGGCTATAATTTATACCCGTGCGAAGCAGGGGCGGACCGCTAGTTTATAATAAAATACGTTTGTTGTATTACATATTCTGTGAAAATTTTAACTGGCTATCTATTACGGTTCGAAATATACAGCCGTTAATAGGTAGGACAGCCAGACATCGTAGGCTTAGTAATAGGGTCCCGTTACCCTTTGGGTACGGAACCCTAAAAAAAGCGGTAAGGTCGTCTGCAGGGTGGGTGGGTGAGTTTGATTAAAGGCATGAAGCCAGATTTAGACCAGATGCGTCCGCGCCCGCCACGCCACCTTGCCATATCTCCATTGTTTGTCTATTCTGAGCGAAATGCCATTGCAACTCAATGTTTGCATTTATATTTGCAATTGAGTATTAATTTATTTTATAATTAGAATCATGTTACCCACGATAAAACGGAAAAAGCTTTGCGTAAGAGGTTGGATATCTGTTAGGTATATTTTTTTGCAAAACGACTGGACTAATTCAAATTCTGGTTGTATCAGGCGTTACATTGCGGAAGTCCAATTTTATTTGTATATAACGAATTTCTAGGTTTTTTTTTTTTTTAGTGAAAATAATTTATCCCAAAAATCTTATTGTACTCGAAGCGACGTAGAAGCAGAATTACACTAGAAATTCGTTATGTACAAATTTAAATTCAGTTATTTTATTTGATAGTAAGCTTCATTGTGGTAGTGCTTAACTATGTTTTATCAAAACTGTAGTGCAAGTACCGTTCTTTAACGATCGTCAAATTTGACCGCCGATATCGGCAAACTCGATAATATGCCATCTGATCAGTACTCGCTATGATCGATTCTATGGCATTTTATCGAATTTGATGATCTCAACTATCAAATTTTCGATAAAGAACGGTAGAGACTGGCTAATGAAAGTAGAGACTGAAATTTAAAAATATCAGCTTTGGAACTCCAAAAATTAGTATGAAGTACTTGGAATAATCTCACTTGATACTTGTAAATTATTAATTTTTGCTGTAGCACAGTAATGTTTGCATTAGACACAAATTTTGGGGTAGCAATGCTGTTTTTTTTAAAGTTGGCGCGAACTTTCAATCTCTACTTTCAATGGCCCTACTCTATTTGCACTGCTGTCCAGCAATATAAAGTAATGGATTTGTCGTGTTTTTTATTCTATACATGGTTAGGCGGAACGGGTATACTAAAGTGAAAGGGGTTCGTTAAACTAATCTGTTAGAAACACTTTTACTGTTTCATACATTTTGTAGGAACAAAGAAAACGTTTGTTCCTACAAACTGATGGAACAACTGATATTATTTTTTCGCGATATCAATGTTGGTCCCATTGTAAAAGTTGTTCATAATGATGTGCATAACGTACCCCTACACCCTATCCGCGAAACCTTGTCTGTATCAAAAACTGTTTCTTTTACGAATCTCTAGTGTATTTCCGCGATAACGTACCCACCCCATAGTACACCATATCCGCGTAACATTGTCTGTTTAAAAAACAGTTTCTTTTACGAATCTCTTGTGTATTTCCGCTTCAACGTCGCATTAAGTGCGATAAGGAAATTGGGATCCATTATTTTACTCTACTGTAATTGATGATGCTAATTTAGTCTAACCAAAAACAAACATCTATATTTAAAACATTGTCGTGTATGTTACACTATTTATAACTCAAGAACGGCTGGCCCGATTTTCATGATATTTGATTCGTTGGATTCCTCTCCGCTCCGAATAGCAGAATAAGTATTAAAATATCGGAAAAATTCACGAAAAATATATTTTATGAAGAAAATTTTGTTTCCCCATACATTTTATATGGAACGGCAATAATTGAAGTATTACATAAATTACAACATAGAAAAAAAATTGTCATCTAAGTCAAAGGAGGTTGCTGTCGCTACCAAGGAGGTTGCTTCAAGGAGGTATATATAACGCGGGTGAAAATAAAATACAGCTAGTTAAGGTGGTTCGATTTACCTATGGCGGGAAATTCAAATTTTAACAGTTTTTTGGTCCTGGTATCCAGGCCAGGTAATTATTTTTAAATAACACAGTGTTTGTGCAAAATGTTGGCTGTTCTTTACATTATAATGTACAATTATTTAACAGTAACGCACCATATTACTTACATTTGTGAATAAACCGTTTGAAACAGCAAAAATTTGTTTATTCACAAATGGAAGTAATAATGGGCATTAGAGATAATTAGCTTTGTATGATTTTGTAAAGAATAGTAATCAATCTGCGCAAACATCATTGTTGTTTATAATAATTACCCGGCCTAGCTACAAGGACAAGAAAACTTTGAAATTTGAATTTCCCGCCATTTGTGCAACGAACCACCTTAAGTACATAAAAGGGAAAATTAACATGTAATTTAATATTCTTTGTTAATGATACAAATGTAACCTAATCTGAACTAACGAAAGAATCGTTATACACTAGAGATTCCTCTAATAAACAGTTTTGAATTTAAACTTCCGCAAAGTTACGCCTGATTCAATCAACTATCGGTCTGTATACTTGCTTTATAATTTTAAAAAAACTTTCATTTTCTTTCAGACTTGCGGGAAGTACTACTCGAACAGCTACTGCCTCAGCCGGCACATCAGCACCCAACATGAAGACTTCGAGAATCTACGCTGTAAAGTTTGCGAAGAAACATTTGTTTGGCCTTCGCTCCTCAAATCTCACAAATGCATCCGACTGAACCACCCTGAGATGCCTTTCGACGACGTTCGAGCTGAAATCTTATTCGATAACTTGAACAATCAAAATGGTTTCGACGACTTAAACATAGGAGAAAACGACGATTATATGAATGTGGTAGACTTTGAGATACCGGCGCCCGTAGTAGAGCTAAGAGAATGTGATAGCACGTTTTCTCCCACGCTCCGCCAATGTGAGTATACTATGCCGGATAAAAATGGCGTGACGTCTAGTTATAAGTTGATTATGCAAGAAGTACCGATTGAATTTTAAGATATGTACTGGGTTACGCGGAAACGGTGTACTAAGCCGAAAGGAGTCAATAATATCCCATCATTATAGATATTCATTGACAGGCCCGTTGGACTAGTTGGCAGTGAAACTGTCTTCTGCGCTTGGGGGCGGGGTTCCCCTACCTAGGACAAAACATTCATGTGATGAACATTTGTGTTTGTTCTGTCCAGATGTTAATATCAATTTAGGTATGTAATTAAAATCTATATATTTTAATTACATACCTAAATTGATATTAACATCTAGACAGATATAGATGTGTATATATATATATATATGAGGCTCTGGCGGCCATAGTACAAGGTTTGCTTAATTTGGGGTCAGATGAATGTTTGTGCAAAAAGGCCCCGTTAAAAAAAATGCTGTGGGTGGCCCTGAAATCGCGAGAAAACTATTAGCTGTCTCATACATTTGCCAAGCGTGAATGATTATTTTCTATGGAACAGTTGATATTTTTTTCGCGTGTTCAGGGTTACTCCCGTAGTAAAGTTCATAATGATGGGTTATTGTAGATCCCTTTCGGCTCAGTACACTTTTTCTGCGTTACCTTGTACAACATGCCATCGAAATAATGCAAAACCTCAAGAGGTCAATATGAACAACGTTTACTATGGGAGCAACTTTAACAGCGAAAAAAATTGTTGTTCCATACATTGCGTCAAATGGCAATGAACTTTTTGTATGGAACAGCTGATTTTTTTTCTGTGATTAAAGATTTAACCCCATAGAAAAAGTTGCTTGTAATAGGAGTACAATAACCCATGAAGGCTCAGAAAATGAGGCGCCGCCATATCACTCGCGCATTTGATGTTTTTTTAATCCAAAAAATCTTTCTACTTTTGAAAAATGCCCTTCGGCCATTTTGCGAAGTTAAAATTTCAAAATATTTAGAACAATTTTTTCATTTCTATATTTTTTATTATGACCAAAAAAATGGGATAAACAGCTTTTCTCATTTATTCTGGTTACAAAGAACTAGTTGAATCCCGCCATGTTACTTGCGATTTTATAGTTTTTGTGCATTTTCTGGAGGAAAAACTACGCTATGTAATATGTCCTCCCTTATGATGTTCAGTATCATCCTGCCGAATTTCGTTAAGATCGGCCTAGCCGTTTAGTCGAGAAAAGCGAACAAACATCCAGACAGAGAGAGTTATTTTTGCTTTTATAATATTAGTAAGGATATATAAAAAAACTCAATAGGTATAATTAAACACTAGAAACCTCGCAAAATTACCGAAGCTCATTTTTCATAACTAGACGATGGCATCGACTCTGATGTACTCTAAACTAAACTAAATTTGACAGCTCTAAAATTGTTGCCATCCTTCTCTCACATATTAAAATTAAAAGAGAGGCAGATAATTTTTAATCCTGTCAGATTGGTTTAGTTTAGTGAGTGGTATGACAGAATCGACGCCAGTATTAAAAAAAAATCTAATGCACGAGCGAGATCGCTGCAGGGCCGGTCTTCTGGTCCTTAAGGAGTTTTGCTTTATTGCAATGGTTTTTTTGCTTTCTTTGTATATGTGTTGTATAATTAAGCTGTATATAGATGTTAAGGCGGGGCCGGAATTCGGGTCATTTTAATACGTTTCGTACAGTTTTAGTTAAATTTTTCGGAATACTTGTCCGATTTTGATGAAACTTTGTAAGTATATTAGGCTAAGATGTGTCAGAATCAGTAAGCATTTATCAAACAAATGATACGTTATTATTGTGCTAGCAACAATTTTGTTTATCAGTCTACCCTCATCAGGCATTCAAAATTTACATATACATTAACTAGCGACCCGCCCGCCCGGCTTCGCACGGGTATAATTTACGTGCGATGCCGGGGCGGGTAGCTAGTTATATATATAAACCTTCCTTGAAAATGTATCTAACTGATGGTGAAAACCGCATCAAAATCCGTTACGTGGTTTAGGAGGAGTTAGCGGCCATACAGACAGACAGACAGACGCGGAAAGCGATTTTTTTTCGCGATTTCAGGGTTGGTCCCATACTAAAAGTGGTTCATAATGATGAGTACAATCACCTTCTTTTGACTTCGAGAGTGTTCCCCTTACACCCTGTATAAATAATAGGCTTGCGTTTGACCATCTCGCCTGATGTGAAACGATGATGCGGTCTACGTTAGAGCACGAAAAGTATGAAACTGGCCTGATGTTCCGTACACCGTTGGTAACTACCGCAGACAATGGACTTTTGGTCGGAGAAATAACATAGCGGGAGAGAGAGAGAGATATAAGAAAAAGTACGCGTGAGAGAGCGAGAGGTCTACCTAAAAATCCGTTGTAAGCGGTGGCTGTAAGTATCTCTATCTCTACATAGTATAAATTGAAGTCGCTTTCCGCGTCTGTCCGTCTGTATGTCTGTATGGCCGCTAACTCTTCCTAAACCACGCAACGGATTTTGATGCGGTTTTCACCATCAGTTAGATACATTTTCAAGGAAGGTTTATATATATAACTAGCGACCCGCCCCGGATTCGCACGTAAATTACACCCGTGGGAAGCCAGGCGGCCGGGTCGCTTGTTAATAATAAGTAGGTATTATAGAGCAATGGTTATTCATTCTACTGGCTGTCTGATTAGACAGAAGATTTTATTTTGTTTTTTTATTATAATTTTTTATGTTTTTGGGTTCCGTACTTCAAAAGGAAAAAACGGAACCCTTATACGATCACTTTGTTGTCCGTCTGTAAAGACCTTTTTTCTCAGGAACGCGTAAAGGTATCAAGTTGAAATTTATATCAAATACTCGAAGCTACGGTCGCTTACCACCGGCGAGTTTGTGGCCAAAGATCTTCTAAAAAAACAATATTTCCACCCTGGTTGGTCGTCTGTTCGATATTGGACGGATGATCAGTAAACTGTTAAAAGCTGATTAAAAATCCTATTTTTTTACCGACTTCCAAAAGGAGGAGGTTATCAATTCGACTGTATGTTTTTTTTTTGTTTGTTACGCGATTACTCCGCCAGTTTAGAATTGTTTTTGATGATTCTTTTTTTGGTTGGTAGGCCATATCTCATAGGTGGTCCCATTTTTTTTTATCGACATTGATTCAGCGCTTATTGCAAAATCTACAAAAACATGACGATAAGCAACGAATTCATTGTACATTGTACAGTACCACCAACTTAGCTGTTAAGGTGGGCAAAATTGGAACTACAGTTATTTCTTGGTGAATTTCATACTTTGTTCTCCACTAGCGACGCTGTCAACTGAACAGCAAACATAGAGGAACTGTTCCTACAACAGAACTTCAAAAAAACAAAGAAATGGCGACCGGGCCCTGTTGTTTTTCGTTAAATTTTTCATGACCATGGATACAAAGTATTTCAGTCGTAATATTAAACAATATTTTCTACTTTTTAGTTTCAGTTTGTAAATGTAGGTATAGTCATGAAGTCGGTTATTTTTTTTTCTAAAAACTATTATTTATTATGCCTAGTTAGTTTGTCTTACGTTAAGTTTTAGACAATATTATACTAGGAAAGGAAATACTTTTTGTAAATACTTTTTTCTACAGTTATCTGATTATTAACGTGATATTTACCGTGGTAAGGTTGTGGATGGAGCTCCAGATATTTCGGCGCAGTTACATGCACCATCTACAACCTTATCACGGTAAATATCTCGTTAATAATCAGATAACTGTAGTCTTCGATCATATAATTGTTCGAAGACTGTAGTGAACAACTGTGATAGTTTAAAAATAGTGTAAAACTTTTTTTTTCTGTTATTGTATATTAATATTCCAAAAGGGAAATAGTAATAAGTTGTTTTTATTCATCTTTTTGTAATTTACGAAGTTGTCAGCTATATTATAAACGCGAAAAAGTCTATTACCGTGATTCGTTATATGACTCCGGTATAGTGTTGGGCACGTACGACGAAATTAATCGATAAATTATAGTGACGTTAAATTGTAAGTGAAAAGTTTTTTTTTCTGTTTGCTTAAATGTGTAATTATCAAAAAAACGCACAACGTTAAGATTAATAAAATTATACATTCTAAAACAACTCGTTAATACATTTTATTTATATTACACGGGAATTACTCACGTAAGATTAAGCCGGTTACTCCGACTATAGTTTCAACCGCATTAGACGGTCTTTTTCAAGGTGAATGCACGCGCGCTTCTGCGCCGGCGCACACTGGAGCTCTTCCCCACTCGAATCTTCTTCATCATCATCATCATCAGCCAGAAGACGTCCACTGCTGAACATAGGCCTCCCCCTTTAACCTCCACTCTGAACGACAGCCTGCCTTTTGCATCCACTGGATGCCCGCGACTCTCACAATGTCGTCGGTCCATCTAGTGGGAGGCCTCCCTACGCTGCGTCTTCCGGTTCGTGGTCTCCACTCCAGAACCTTTCTTCCCCCATCCCTTCGAATCTTCTTGTGTGTCGGGAATACTCCAGCACGCGGAGCTCACCACGTCGCCACCAACCTCACGGTCACTCCCACGAACTCCATGAAGACACGGTTTTCATGGTTAACTCGTTAATATTAATTAACACTGTGTATTTAGAGCTTGTACAATTCACTCACGAACGAGTCGCTTATTATTATGCTTAACTGAATAAAAAGAAAAAATATTACGGTTAAGGTGGAACGTTTTACCTATGGCGAGAAATTCAAATTTCAAACAGTTTTTTAGTCCTTGTAGCTAGGCCGGGTAATTATTTTGAAATGACACAGCGTTTGCGACAATAGTTGGGTGTTTTTTACATTATCATGTACAGTTATTTATTAGTAACGCACTATATTTACATTTGTCAATAAACCGTTTGAAACAGCAAAAATTCGTTTATTGGCAAATGTAAGTAATAATGTGCATTAGATAAATAACTTCACATGATTTTGTAAAGAATAATAATCAATTATCGCAAACATCATGATCGTTTACAATAATTACCCGGCCTAACTACAAGGACAAGAAAACTGTTTGAAATTTAAATTTCCCGCCATTTGTGAAACGTTCCACCTTAACTAAGGACTGAAATAAAAGCTGCCAAAATAAATATTGATTTGTTAATGTTGAATTGATGAAAAACATCGCATTTATCAATAAAACAAGGTTTTTTGTATACCATCCATTTATTTTTTATTTTTATTGTGTGTGTTTTGTGTTTTCCATCGAGATCAGTCGACGTCCAACCTTCAATAGGGATGGAGGATGGAACCTGCCACCGACTTGGAAGCCGTGCCTTCATGGGGTTCGCGTGAGTGACCGTGAGATTGGTGGCGACGTGGTGAGTTCCGCGTGCTGGAGTATTCCCGACACACAGGAAGATTCGAGTGAGGAAGAGCTCCAGTGTGCGCCGGCGCAACATATTTCTCTACGCACCCCCACCCCCGCACCCGACAAGCAGCCGGTGTCATCACGTGCGCGCCGCGCGGCGGCCCGTAGTGCAAAGAGAGACGCAGCCGCGCGCGCGCATTCACCTTGAAAAATGCCGTCTAATGCGGTTGAAACTATAGTCGGAGTAACCGGCTTAATCTTACGTGAGTAATTCCCGTGTAATATAAATACAATGTTTTTTGTATAGTTTTAATTTATTTTTTCTTTGTCAGAAAAACAGATGTTTCCGTATAGAATTTATTTAGAGTACTGATAGATAGAACAACTGTTCTCTTTACATAAATAATAGTTAAATCAGTATATTAAAATTAGACACTTTTATCAAGGGGAATGTTAAAAGTGTTAATCGCGAAACCTTAATAAAACATTATTAACAACATAATAGATCAGTGGAAATCTCACACTGTGCGTTTCACACGATCCTTCTTGCCTCACACCTGCAAAGTGTGGAATGAGCTACCTTCTACGGTGTTTCCGAGAAGCTACAACATGGGGTTCTTCAAAAGGCGAGTTAATCGAGTTCTAAAGGGTCGGCAACGTATTTGTGATGCCTCGGGTGTTACAAATATCCATAGGCGACGGTGACTGCTTTCCATCAGGCAGCCCGTCTGCTTGTTTGCCACCTATGGCATAAAAATAATAATTAAACCAGTATATTTTGTCCCATGACATTTTTTTTTTTAACTGGTCCATTTTTTAAGATAAGTATCAAACAAGCAATACGATTAGTGTCAAAATTGAACACACGGACTACAGTCAGTGTTGTCATCTATAAAAAATCTTTGTCCGCGTTTTCTTTGTTATGCTAGTTTGACTATAGATATAACTATTGCTCTATAATACTTTTAATATATCTGTAACTAAGTACATAGATAATTATAAGTTTAAATATATGCGTTAAGTACATAAATTATTATGTATCATTACATATAACAATGTTATTGGAGATTTGCAATTATCAGTAAGAAATATCGATATTTATTTTCTTAACTTCACAACACTATGTTCTGAATTTAAGGCACGTCTACAGTGCCGAATGTATCTTAGAGATTAGTGAAGGAGTTTGTAAATAAAACTGATGTCTACATAATCTGCATTTATTTGAAAAAATCATTGATGTAGGGTTCATTTTATTGTTATTTCAAACCACTAGTTTTTCGGTGAAGGAAAACATCGTGAGGAAACCTGCATACGCACGGAGAAGGAATTCAATGGCGTATGTGAATCCACCAATCCGCACTGGGCCAGCGTGGTGGATACGGCCCAATCACCCTTTCGGGGGTAGGCTAAAAGTCCAGCAGTGGACTGTTAAAAGGCTGATTATGATGATGATGTAGGGTTCTAGATTCTAGTACAAAATTCACAAATAAATTGCCGAGTTTTACCTACGTGTACAAGGTTATAAAAAAAGGGTATGCTAAGCTGTAAAGCCGTTAAAGTACTCATAATTCTGAACATCTTTTGTTTAGGTAGTTTTCCAGAAAACTGAAGTTTTTCAAATGCAGCTTTTCAAAGATTTCGTGAAGAAACTGCGTGTACAACCTTAGGCATCTAGGTAAGGTACGTACAGAAAGTCCGCTGCATACGAACTATTGTGGTATGACCTAGTGCCATCCACCTGGGGAAGTACCACTGGGTTTCTTAGTTGATCAACCGCCTAGCAGTACAGTGCAAACATTACTGTGTTCCGGATGGAAGGACAATGGCGTCGATTCTGTCATACCACTCGCTAAACTAAACCAATCTGATAGGACTAAAACTATCTGCCTCTCTTTTCATTTTAATATGTGAGAGAAGGATGGCAACAATTTTAGAGCTGTCAAATTTAGTTTAGAGTACATCAGTATGCCAATGTTTCCATTGAAATTGCCGGGCATAAAGGTTTTTAACATCGCTTAACACCAGGTGAATTGGCGGTCAAATGCAAATAAAAAAATCTAATACCGATGGGCATATTTGATACCGATGGCGTCAATGGGCATATTTGATACCAACGGCGCCAATGGGCATATTTAATACCGATGGGCATATTTAATACCAACGGCGTCAATGGGCATATTTAATACCGATGGCGTCAATGGGTATATTTAATACCAACGGCGTCAATGGGCATATTTAATACCAACGGCGTCAATGGGTATATTTAATACCGATGGCGTAAATGACACAAATGAAACACTGAACTTGTTTGTTATCCATTTATTAGTTCACCACCGCACCATAGGGCGGAACTCTTCGCTGACTGCCACTCTCTTGATGCTTTCGTAGCCGAGGATGATGCTGAAGGAGAAGCAAGCTGACTGCACGAGGCGCGCGGAGAGGCCTTTCGCGTAGAGGCCTGTGAGGCCCTCTTCCGCCCAGAGCTGCTTGAATACTTGCTTCATTGTGCCTACGCCTTCAACCTGGAAAGATTGATAGTTTTTGAATAAATAATTATTTACCCGACTGCGTAAGGAGGGTTATGTTTTTCGAGTGGGCATGTATGATGGTTCCTTTAGCACGACCTACAGCTTAAACGGTTTAATAGATTCCGACATGTGAGGTGTCATTTAAATCGTTTTAATAGTTGGACTGACATAGGGTACAAGAATTCAAGATGGCGTTTATCACTACATTGTATAAAACAAAGTCGCTGTCGCTGTCTGTCCGTCCCTATGTATGCTTAAATCTTTAAAACGGATTTTGAAGCGGTTTTTTTTAATACATAGAGTGATTCAAGAGGAAGGTTTATATGTATAACTAGCGACCCGCCCCGGCTTCGCACGTAAAGTACAGCCGTGCGAAGCCGGGCGGCCGGGTCGTTAGTTAAGATATAATTATATAATAATTCTAAATTATATTTTGCATGATATAACTGTTTGCTTATACTATGTCAAAATAAATTACTTTGTTTGTTATAGTTTAAAACAGTGTTTTGATATACAATACAATACAATGACTCTTTATTAAAATACCACAAAACAAGAATAACATAAATATTACAATAAAAATATTATCTTGGCTTTTAACAGGCGGTCTTATCGCTTAAAGCGATCGCTTCCAGGCAACCGTGCACGGAAAGGAATTATACAAAAAAATTGTGGCCTTAACTAATAAAAAAAACAATATGAAAATAACAACAAACAATCAATAGACTACAAATATATATAACACTAGTAGGCCGCCCCTGCTTCGCACGGGCGAAGCCGGGATATATAGCCTATATCAACCGGGGATAGTGCAGCATCCCAACAGTGCAAGAATTTTTCAAATCGGTTCAGTAGTTTCGGAGCCTATTCAATGCAAACAAACAAACAATCAAATTTAATCTTTCCTCTTTATAATATTAGTATAGATTCAATTCAAATTCAAAATTTATTAACTCTGTAGACATATTCCATGTTCTTAGAGCCGTCAGTTTTTACAATAAATACGTATCATTATTTTCTAGCAATCGTTCATAATACAACATTAACATCTTAGGTAACCCTACCCACATTAAAATAATAAAACATGTCCTAGAGAATAAAGTATTAAAATTAAGATCTGCAATAGCATCGTCAAGATTAAAAATTTTACTACATTAACTAGCATTGTAGAATTCATTTTTTTTATTTATTTATTTAATAACACTTTGTACGTTACATTTCGAGTTAGTAAGTTGTCTTAAAACCTATGTTAGATTTATGCAGACAACTGGTTCTCGGTATAGTATATGATTTTATTTTTTTAATCTAATTAAATCTAATTACCTACATTGTACAAAAAAAATGAAATGAAACGCGGGAACACACCAAACTGCTGTTGTAGGCACAAGTTTATCGCGGAGTAAAACCGGTCGTGAATAGTTTAGCTACAGAATACATATTAGTACTTTTATATATATTAGTACAATTTTTAGATAGCCCGTTGGTCGAGTTGGTAGTGAACCTGCCTTCTGAGCTTGGGGGCGTGGGTTCGATTCCCACCTAGGACAAACATTTGTGTGATGAACATTTGTGTTTGTTCTATATCTGGGTGTTAATATCTATTTAAGTATGTATTTAAACCTATATATGTATATATATCAGTCTCTGGCAGCTATATCACAAGCTTTGCTTAGTTTGGGGTCAGATGACCATGTGTGCAAAAATGTCCCGAATATATATTTATTATTATTATTTATTTAATTAACATACACAAATTGATAGTTGATACATGATATACATTTGACATGATATACATTTCTGCACAGCGTTGTACGGTACAAAGGTGAGAGGTACCTGTAATCTCGCTCGCACGATGTCCAGTGGGTTGGTCAGTATGGTGGTGGTGAACCCGCCCAGTGTGCCCGCTATGCACTGTATCAGCAGGTGAGACACGTATGACGGCGCCACTTTCACTAGTTCATCTGAAATTACACAAAATTCATATTAAATTTCTCTATCTATACTAATATTATAAAGAGGAAAGATTTGATTGTTTGTTTGTTTGTTTGCATTGAATAGGCTCCGAAACTCCGAAACATCGCTCGAAGAACCGATAACCGATGGGGAAGAAAGGTTCTGGAGTGGAGACCACGAACCGGAAGACGCAGCGTAGGTAGGCCTCCCACTAGATGGACCGACGACATTGTGAGTCGCGGGCATACAGTGGATGCAAAAGGCAGGCTGTCGTTCAGTGTGGAGGTTAAAGGGGGAGGCCTATGTTCAGCAGTGGACGTCTTCTGGCTGATGATGATGAGGCTCCGAAACTACCGAACCGATTTAAAAATTCTTTCACTGACGGGAAGCTACACTATCCCCGGGTGACATAGGCTATAATCTATACCCGTGCGAAGCTGGGGCGGACCGCTAGTATATAAATAAGCTAGCTGAAACCCGCTACTTCGTACGCGTAGAGCTCGGTCTTCGGCTTCGCTACTACAACCCGTTATAGCCTATGTGTTATTCTCATGTATAAGCTATATTATTGTAAACTTTCATTAAATCCATTCGGTAGTTTTTGCGTGAAAGAGGAACAAACATGCATACATCCATACATACAAACAATCGCGTTTATAATATTGAGTAGGACTAGCAACGCACCCCAGCTACGCACGGGTGTAAGTCCTATTTTTTATAGGGTTACATTATTGGAGTTTTAGTAAGGATCCCAAATTTTTTTGAAAATATAATATAGCCTATGTCACCCGGGATAGTGTAGCTTCGGCCATCTGTTCTGCGTGATATGTGCCCTGCTCACTGTCACTTCAACTATGAAACGAATGTATAACGAGCTATGGAGAGGGCTATGCTCGGGGTTTCTCTACGAGATCGAATCCGAAATGAGATCCGTAGACGAACGAAAGTCACCGACATAGCCCACCGGACTTCAATATGGCCCATGGCAAATAATATTCACCTTGATAAGCCGTATAGAGCGCCCACCATAGCGCCGAGTTGGGCACGTACGCAGCGAGCGACGCGCAATACCCTCTGTAGTAGCCGAGCGCACCGTGCGTTCTGTAAACGCGCACGAACACTTCGCGGGCGAGCGCTGCCTTGGACACGCGCTTGTCTAGATCCAGACCTAGGGGGTTTATTACCTGCAATGGGAATACAATACACATAAATAAAGAATGCCTAATTATGATTATTAAATTTATTGACATTGTATTAATATTATTTTTAATAATATGATTAGTTTATAGTTTATTTTTGAAATGTTTGACATGTAATTATTATCTCTTCTCTACATAGTATAAGTTAAAGTCGCTTTCCGCGTCCGTCTGTCTGTCTGTATATCTGTATGGCCGCTAACTCCTCCTAAACCACGCAACGGATTTTGATGCTGTTTTCACCATCAGTTAGATACATTTTCACGGAAGGTTTATATTTATAACTAGCGACCAGCCCCGGCTTCGCACGTAAATTACACCCGTGCGAAGCCGGGCGCGCGGGTCGCTAGTTATGAATAAAATTATCATTATCATGATGACTAATATTTTTTTATTACCTCATAAAAAAGCCCATCAACGAAAACAAAATTAAAATTAGTTCAAAAATAAATAAGTTATAAGTATTTTAAGGGGGGGGGGGGGGCATGCCCCTCCCCTAACATCTAGCAATTCCATACATTCGACTCAATTTTTCGATTTGATTCCTTTGAACCTCCCCAAAATGAAATCCTGGTAGTGGGTGTATTACGACTGAAGGACTCGGTATCCATGGTCAAGAAAACAATTAACAAAAATAACCATAATTTCTCATAATGTAACCACGGCTCTAAATATATTCAAACCAAATAAACTGATGAACAGGCGGTATGGCCTTAAAGGCTTTAGCCTGCCCGATGGGCGAAAAAAAAACAAATAACACTTACAGCGTTTTTGCCGCCGCCGGCGCGTCCTTTCACAAGCCCGAGCACCATGAGATGTTGACTCAGCACGTCGAAAGGAACTATGATCGTCTGACCCACTATTGAAGCGCACCCGCCGCCTATAAACGACTGAAATTGAACATAATAATTACGTAAGTAAATGAAAGAAAGAAAGGAAACATTTATTTTGCGCACAAAACACTACAACATCAACATTACAAAATAGAAACAACAAAGCAATAAAAAAAAATTATAAGAAAAAAAATAAAACTAATAATGCCATGGCATTAATGGCTTGTAAATGCTAATATTTGAAAGCCGTGGTAGCCCATTTGGGAGACCGCTAGACTTGAATGCGTGAGGTCGCGGGTTCAAACCTCGGGCCCGTACAAATGAGCTCTTTGGAGTTTATGTACGGATTTCCATACCACTGGCTTTTCGGTGAAGGAAAACATCGTGAGGAAATCTGCATACGTACGGAGAAGGAATTCAATGGCATTATGTGAATCCACCAACCCGCACTGGGCCAGCGTGGTGGATATGGCCCTATCACCCTTTCGGGGGTAGGCTACAAGTCCAGCAGTGGACTGTTAAAAGGCTGATTATGATGATGCCAATATTTAGACAATTTTTTAAAGGTTCCGTACCCAAAGGGTAAAAACAGGACCCTATTACTAAGCGTACGATGTCTGTCTGTCTGTCTGTCCGACCTTGAAACGGCTGTACCTTTCGAACCGTGATAGATAGCCAGGTGAAATTTTCACAGAATATGTAATGTTACGGCGGATTAACCAAGAAATAATAAAAAAGTCAAAAAGGTAAGGTCCCCATACAAAAAACGTATTTTTTAAAAGTATTTTTGTATTAGCTCTAATGTAAAAACGGTAATACGTACAAGCGTCAAACTTGGCATGATTATAGTACACACTCTAAAGTATAACAACAAATAATAAATAATGGCCAAGTGCGAGTCGGTGACAAGTTTATGTTCACTACCAAGTTATAACTGGTAATTTCGTTGTTGAATTTTGTGGTGGTATGGAACCCTCAGTGCGCAAGCCCGACTCGCACTTGTCCAGTTTATTTTATTTGACAGCGCACATGCTACCGCTCGGCCACCATCGCTCGCGACGAAATAGCTTACCAAAATTGATGAAATTCGACAAGGAAGAAGTCGGAAATATGATAACTTTTTATCCACGAAAATACAAAAACCCTAAGTAATTGCTAGGATAATAAAAAACGAACCTTTAGTCTTGGGCTGACATCGTGTTTCCCAAGTTCATGTCTCACCCCCTCGTACGTGGAGATGTAGAATATACCTGAGATTATTTGAAACTGTAACAAAACAATGTTTCAATATTAATGATAAACAAACATATATTCAATACATTTTTGGACACATGGTCATCTGACACCAAACTAAGCTTGTGATATGGCTGCCAGAGACTCATATACATACATATATTTTTAAATACATACTTAAATTGATATTAATTAACACCCAGATATAGAACAAACACAAATGTTCATAATATGAATGTTTGTCCTAGGTGGGAATCGAACCCACGCCCCCAAGCTCAGAAGGCAGGTTTACTAGCATCTGGACCACCGGGGCAATCCCAATAATATTTATCAGCAATATAAACAAGTATAGATTTGAAATATAATAAAAACCCTGATTTAACGGCTGGAAATATTCTAATGGCTGAACAAATTTTTCTGAATCACAGCAAAGAACACCCTCGATTCAGTCACTTTTCAAACAAAAATAAAACTAAAACAAAATCGTGTGTACAATAATACCATACCAAGTTTGGCGCTTGTACGTATTACCGTTTTTACATTAGAGCTAATACAAAAATACATTTAAAAAATATGTATGTTGTATGGGGACCCCCTTTCTCTTTTACTTTTAGACTTTTTTATTATTTTTTTAGTTAATCCGCCGTAACATTACATATTTCAACTGGCTATCTATTACGGTTCGAAAGATACATCCGTTAATAGGTAGGACAGACGGACAGACAGACAGACATCGTAGGCTTGGTAATAGAGTCCCGTTTTTACCCTTTGGGTACGGAACCCTGAAAAGCGTACTTACACTAGATATCCAGAAGCCTCTATATAGCCCAGAAACGCCCTCGTTTCTATATATCTTGGATATAGCGTCGGTGATTCCACTGTAAGCTTCTTTCTTCCGCTGTATTTGTATTTGCGTTTTCACAAGCGTCAGCGGGTATAGTGCACATCTAACTGAAATAATATGTAGCAATTTTTTAAACCAGGCCTCTAGAAGTGGGTGAAAAATGGAAAATCAACATTTAAATAAACAACATTCAACAAAACAAATAAATAAATAAGGGTTTTTTCTTAATTTTCATCATCATCTTCATCAGCCGGAAGACGTCCACTGCTGAACATAGGCCTCCCCCTTTAACCTCCAGCGTAGGTCCCACTAGATGGACCGACTACATTGTGAGAGTCGCGGGTATCCAGTGGATGCAAAAGGCATGCTGTCTTTCTTAATTTTAATCATCTAAGTATAGCTTTTTCAAAAATAGAAACATAATCGACGAAAACATTTATTTATTTATTTAATACTTTATTGCACACTTACAAATTATAAAGAAGTAAATGTACAAATGGAGGACTTAATGCTAAACATTTTCTACCAGTCATCCACCAGGTGTTTGTGTGTATTGAGTAATACACATTAAAAAAACAGTTGCGAGTGAAGTGTATTTTTCTATGCAAGTGTTCGCCATCGTAGACCGCATCATCGCTTAACATCACAAAGCTAAGTTTTTTGTAAATTGATAAATAGGCATTCCTTTATAAGCAAGTCGAAGAAAATACAGGAAAGTTTAGAACTCAGATCAGACAAGGAAGGGAGATATTCCTTGGTATAATAAGCATGGTGTTTGTATCTAAAAAAAAAATACGGCAATAAAAAAAAACCGGACAAGTACGAGTAGGACTCGTGCTCTGAGGGTTCCGTTAGACAGAACCCTTAGAGCGCGAGTCCAAAAAAAACCTAAACTTGAAATATTGAAAGACAAACTTAACTTTGTACTTGACTATAAGGGTATTCTATACATTCCAACTACAAAATGTAAGTTTGTATTAGCAAAATAATTATTTTTAAATGATGTAACTTCAAATTTGTAACTTTCAGATTTATTCCTATATATGTGCTACCTTGCCTTTTGCCAAATTTCATGATTCTAGGTCAACATGAAGTACCCTATAGGTTTTGATTCCCCTGTGAAATCGCAAAATATGCAACATAAACATTCATATCTTTTGATTGCGTTGACTTACAACTTTTATTTTTTTACAGCCGAAAGAAACCGTAGATCCAAGTATTAAGTATAAATTTCAACTTGATACCTTTACGCGTTCTTGAGAAAAAGGGTCTTGACAGACGGACAGACGGACAGACAGACGGACAACGAAGTGATCCTATAAGGGTTCCGTTTTTTCCTTTTGAGGTAAGGAACCCTAAAAAAGTATGTGTAATGTATTTAATTATATCCTTCGCTAAGTCTGTAAGTTATGTTATCCTAACTATTATTATAAGAGGGTTCTGTGTTTGTTTGTTCGCTTTTTACAACAAAACACACACACATCACACATGATCAGCCATTAAATGTCCACTGCTGAACAAGGCCTCCCTCTTAGAGAGGGGTGTTGCCATAATCCCCATGCTTGGCAGGCGGCTTGGAGATCGCAGTACGTTCACCGTGTATTAACAGGACACTGCTGCCCATCCTCCGGTGGTTCTGGTCGCAGTTTTAGGACATACCCGGGTCCCGGGACAACAAAACTGCTAATCCGATATTAACGAAATTTATCAGGATGATGTACATTGTAACAGGTCGGACGTAAGGTACTTTTCCTCCCAGAAAATGCGGAAAACTGGAAAATCGCTGGTACCGCGAGACTTGGTTGAATCGGTTTCTTCTAGGCAAGCGTGCACCACCGTAGACCGCATCATTGCTTAACATCAGGCGAGTTGGCAGCCAAGAGCAAGCCTAATTATTATATAAACAAAAACCGGCCAAGTGCGACTCGCGCACTGAGGGTTCCGTACCACCATCAGTAACGTCATAAATTTTACAACGGTAATGTAAGTATGGCTCACTTACTAATTTTTCACGCACAGTAAAAATGATTTTGCAAAATGATGCCAAGTCGCGGCGTCGGTCGCGGGGAACAGCTTGTGATTGGAGAATCAAAAGTCATTCATTCAATTCGCGCCTAGGATTGGCCCCGCTCGAACACTAGTTAGGTAGGTAGGTTGACGTTAGAATCTTTGGCTTATGCGGGGTAAAGGAGTGATCAAGAGGTTATATTGTCATTGTTTAGACCAGATGCGTACGCACCCGCCACGCCTCTTTACCATATCTCCTTGCTTGTCTGATCTGTGGGTTAGAAGATAAAACCACTCACCTGTAAAGCTACTAAGCGTGTATAGTGGAAAGAACTTGCTTTTATCCATCATGCTCCATTCTATAGTAGTTATCAACTGAGGAGGGGGAGTTTCCACCATTGTCGCTGCCATTGCTTTCTCTTTCTTACTATTGCTATCTCTTTCTACCTTGTCTCCTTTCTCTGCGGTCCATAGACTCAACAACATCTATGTTTACGTTGTGTGTGGCTCCTTTGTCTATGACTACTCTAAGTTATAACTCTTTGGTAACTCTTCAAGTTTTAAAAACTCTCTTGTATTTGATACAAAATAAAAATGGAATTATATGTTGATTTGTTAATGATTGATGATTTAATTAAGCTATAACAATTAACAATGAATAAATACTATATTGTAAATTAATTATTTCTCTAACAACACTTGAGACTAGATCTCTTTTATAGTATAATGTGTACTTAGTCAAACTAAGTTTTTATATTATCAAGGTAAACTTTGTATTGTTCTTTCAAAGGTTTGTCCATGGCTCCGGGTTTCATAGAATGATATTCTCCGAGATGCTGGAACAAACAAACAATTATCTTTAGCATGCCAGGCTTACACAGAGAGGGTTTTTTTTTTATAAAAGGAGCGGCAAACAAGCATGCGATCCGCCTGATGGTGAGCAGAAAACTGCCACCTATGGACATCTGCAACACTAGCGGTGTTGAAGGTGCTTTGCCAGCCC
Source organism: Agriopis marginaria (assembly GCA_932305915.1). Lineage (NCBI taxonomy): Eukaryota > Metazoa > Arthropoda > Insecta > Lepidoptera > Geometridae > Agriopis > Agriopis marginaria. The sequence continues at coordinate 3,644,238 of OW029942.1, read as the reverse complement.
AGAGAGGTAGTTGTAGACACCCTTATCCTTATTCGAGAGGGGGCGATAAGTCCTGCACTGATGTCCCGCTTGGGAGTGTATTGTGCATTTCCCCCTAGCAGCACCTACCCGAGCCAACTCAACTCCTTGAAATATACTGTAGGCTCTTGAAACTCTTCATGTTGAAGCTCGGCGGGAAAGCAGAAAAATCTGACAACATGGGATTTCCAGCTTCGTAAGATGTGGGGTGAGCTTTTTGAGGGTGTATGACGCCAAAAGGAAATTCTAAACAACACAAACACATACTAAAATACAATACTGTGAATGATGTATTGTAGTAGCCATTTATCCCAACTATTAGAAATAGGTGGAAAAATATTCCACTTTTCCCCCCAGGGGGGATACGTTGGTAAGGATATGTGTCATCAGATTGTTAAGCGTATTTTTATTTTTGTTACAAATTGCTTGGCTTGCGTTTCACCACCAACTCGCCTGATGTTAAGCCATGATGCGGTCTACTGGTCTACGTTAGAGCATGCTTGCCTAGAAGAGACCGATTCACTCATTTTTTTTTTAACATCCTACCACCTAGCCATCATCGCTCAAAAAAATAGAACAGCTGTGGTATTTTTTTTGCAATTATATAGTTGGTCCTATAGTAAAAGTTGTTCAAAATTATTGGTACTATGGATCCCCTTCCCACCACATGGACCGACATTGTGAGAGCCGCTGGCATCCAGTAGATGCAGATGGCAGGCTTTTGTTCAGTGTGGAGGTCTAAGGGGGAGGCCTATGTTCGGCAGTGGATGTCTTTAGGCTGATGATGATGGATCCCTTTTGGCTTAGTACAACCTCTCTGCATAACTCTGTATCATACTAATATTATAAATGCGAAAAGTTTGTTGGTTTGTTTGTTCCTCTTTCACGCAGCAACAGAGCATCGGATCGACCTGATTTTTTGCATGGGTATAGTTCAAAGGATGGAGAGTGACATAGGCTACTTTTCATCATCATCATCATCACCATTCTTCATCACTACGCGGGTGAAACCGCCGGGGCGCAGCCAGTACCCAATAAACGAAATATGAATATAATAGATCTTTGTACTGAGATAAGCTACCAACTGTCTGAGTAATGAATAAGCTACTAATTAAGTTTAATGACTGCTTTTGTTGTCATGCTGATAGCAATGTAGAGTACAATGTATCTAATCACATTTCACTTCTTGACAGTTTCTCAGTGTCCAAGTGTGTCATGGCTCAGCAACTATAAGGTTTATTACGCTATTTCAAACACTGTCCTACAGTGCTCTTACTCATCTATACAAATAAAATAAATAATAAATAAATATTTCGGGACATTTTTGCACACACAATCATCTGACCCCAAACTAAGCAAAGCTTGTGATATGGCTGCCAGAGACTGATATACATACATATATAGTTTTAAATACATACTTAAATAGATATTAAGGTGGTACGATTCACCTATGGCGGGAAATTCAAATTTTAAACAGTTTTTTGGTTCTAGTAGCCAGGCCAGGTAATTATTTTTAAATAACACAGTGTTTGCGCAAAATGTTGGCTGTTCTTTACATTATAATGTACAATTAATTAACTGTAAGGCACCCTATTACTTACATTTGTGAATAAACCGTTTGAAACAGCAAAAATTTGTTTATTCACAAATGTAAGTAATAATGAGCATTAGAGATAAATAGCTTTACATGATTTTGTAAAGAATAATAATCAATCTGCGCAAACATCATGGTTGTTTACTATAATTACCCGGCCTAGCTACAAGGACAAGAAAACTGTTTGAAATTTGAATTTCCCGCCATTTGTGAAACGAACCACCTTAACAACCAAATATAGAACAAAAACAAATGTTCATCACACATATGATTGTCCTAGGTGGGAATCGAACCCACGCCCCAAAGCTCAGAAGGCAGGTTCACTACCAACTGTACCAACGGGCCATAAAAAAATAATAAATGAATAAACCAGCTAAGTTTATTCGGCGAGTCGGGCTCGCGCTTTAAGGTGGTTCGATTCACAAATGGCGGGAAATTCAAATTTCAAAGTTTTCTTGTCCTTGTCGCTAGGCCGGGTAATTATTGTAAACAACCATGATGTTTGCGCAAATTGATTATTATTCTTTACCAAATCATGTAAAGCTATTTATCTCTAATGTACATTATTACTCACATTTGTGAATAAACAAATTTTTGCTGTTTCAAACGGTTTATTCACAAATGTAAGTAATATGGTGCGTTACTGTTAAATAATTGTACATCTTAATATATATAAATCTCGTGTCACAATGTTTGTCCTCAATGGACTCCTAAACCACTTAACCGATTATAATAAAATTCGCACACCATGTGCAGTTCGATCCAACTTGAGAGATAGGATAGTTTAAATAATTATATAACTAGCGACCCGCCCCGGCTTCGCACGTAAATTACACCCGTGCGAAGCCGGGCGGGCGGGTCGCTAGTTATAATGTAAAGAACAACCAACAATTTGCGCAAACACTGTGTTATTTAAAAATAACTACCTGACCTAGCTACTAGGACCAACAAAATGTTTAAAATTTGAATTTCCCGCCATAGGTGAATCGTACCACCTTAAAGATTCTATATCACCACAGAATACAAAAACTAGTGCAAAGCGATATTACGCTCAATCTGTCACCTATATATACAAGTACAGACCGTGCCCGACGTTGCCTAACTTGGTGGTGAACAGAAATTTATCACAGTATCGCACTTGGCCTTTACTTATTATTTGTTGTTATACTTTAGAGTGTGTACTATAATCATGCCAGGTTTGACGCTTATATGTATTACAGTTTTTTCAATTAGAACAAATAAAAAAATACATTTAGAAAAACGTTTGTTATATAGGGACTCACTTTAGTTTTTACGTTTTGCCTTTTCTATTATTTGTTAGTTAATCCGCTATAACATTACATATTCTGAAATTTCTACTGGCCATCAATTTCAGTTCAAAAGTTACAGCCGTTTAAAGGTAGGACGGACAGACAGATGGACGTACAACATAGGCTCAGTAATAGGGTCCGTTTTTATCCTTTGGGTAGGGAACCCTAATGATAATGTGTGATTATATTATTTTTTATGTGAAAGAAACACTTTGAGGTGATCTAGACTCAATAAGTTTGCAATAAATGATGTAATTTTAGTAAGAAATGTCAGAACTTTTGAGCAGCTTCAAAACTCTGACACTAGGGCTGGTCGGCCTACATGATAATGTTCATTATCTCTAAGTATGTTCTTATCAAATAATTATAAGCATTAAAAGGGAAGACCGTAAAAATTTCGAGTCATCATTACTAACAAGTTGATTAATATAATTTACTAGCGACCCGCCCGCCCGGCTTCGCACGGGTGTAATTTACGTGCGAAGCCGGGGCGGGTCGCTAGTTATATAATTATTTAAACTATCCTATATCTCAAGTTGGATCGAACTGCACATGGTGTGCGAATTTTATTATAATCGGTTAAGTGGTTTAGGAGTCCATCGAGGACAAACATTGTGACACGAGATTAAGATGTTTCTTATGACATAATTACCTAGTGTAGTACAATATAACTTTGTATTTTTACTGTGCCTTTTCATTGATACAGAAATATACAAAGTCATATTCTAATACATACACACGAAAAGGCAAGCAATGATGGCTAGTTAAATTTTGTGAGCAGGGTTATAAACTAATCAATAGAGGCGTATCAGATAACGTAACACTTCCGCACTAATATATGCGTATTTTTAGCACCTTTGAAGGCCACAGAAAATCATTTTCCGAACCTTATCAATGGCAAGTACAAGGTTACAATGAAAATCTACGAAGAAAATCAACGTAAGAAAAATCTATACGACCACCACTTACCTATGAGTACACACAATTCCCATTGTTAAAAACATGATAGTAACACAATAAACAGCAAACAGAACACTGAACACAGGATTCCTCAATGTTTTATGTAATAATTTGCCTAATTCAGATAATTACACCATGGAAAAATAGTCCTTCGCATCTGTCAGCTGATTGGTCGGCCATTTTGACTTGTCAACATGTCATAGAGTTTGTCGACTTTTCATTTTCTTATTGTCTATGATTTAAATCAACGAGCTGCCATAATGAGAACTTTTCCATTTCTGTATGGGAATATTTTCCTAAACTTTACCAGTTTTTAACAGACTGGTATCAAAGAGCATTGCCTAAGCTCTTTCGTATGGAATAATGCGTATGTGAGTTCTTAACACTCTTCTACAATTTTATAATTAAAGCACACGTGACATGACATGTATCGTAAATAACTAAATTTAATGTAAACTATAGAATTGAGTTCAGGATTATTTTACTTTCTAAAGTTATTATGATTATTTACAGGATATTTAGCGTGGTAGGTAAGGTTGTGGAATGAGCTCCCAATAACTATAATCTTATAACTTTAGTGAACAACCGTGATAGTTTAAAACAGTGTATTTTACTTTTGTTTACGGTATATTTATTTGTAAGTAGTTAAAGGTTTTATATTTGTTTGTATTAAGTTTTATCGATAAGTTGTTTATAATATTATAAAATGTTTTTAAGCCTAGACCTTAAATAAAATATTTAAATTGTAATTAAATACTTTCCTGTTCAATGGATTTTTAGGATGTTAAATTAAATCTTATTTCCTAATATGTTAATTTTCTTGTGATAATATAATCTTAATATATATAAATCTCGTGTCACAATGTTTGTCCTCAATGGACTCCTAAACCACTTAACCGATTATAATAAAATTCGCACACCATGTGCAATTCGATCCAACTTGAGAGATAGGATAGTTTAAATAATTATATAACTAGCGACCCGCCCCGGCTTCGCACGTAAATTACACCCGTGCGAAGCCGGGCGGGCGGGTCGCTAGTTTGAATATATATTTGATATTTCATTAGGTATTTTTGAATAATACCCTTGCAATATAAAAACCTAAACTATCAAATATAATGTTACTGTCACTGTCAAAGTCTTTTTAACTATAATTGTCATTATCATTGCCAATTTGCCTAACTTTCTCCAATTCAAGTTTCGTGGATTTTTTGTTTACATTAATTTTATTTCTAAGTTTTCTAATTTTCTTACAATGGTAAGTAAATAACTAAATCAACCATAGCTTGGATACTTATTTGCAAGTGATTACAATCTAATCTGTTTAATTCCAGGCTCGTTACTTCAAAGAACAGGATATCGATGGTATGTGGAAATTATCTTTCTTATCAGTTGAAAATCTACTGTTGATATGGATCAGAGTGGTATTTATAAAGAAAATACACGTACTGACTTTAATAAAGCATATTTCCAACGTCTAGACAGATGCGTATTATCTAAAACGGAAGTCGAAGATGTAACGGTATTGCATATCTTGTGTTGACCTATTTTCTATATGACTGCATAAATCAGCTGTACAGCTGATTTTCTACCAGTTCTACCTTATTTTAGCTCTGATCAGAATAGCTGATATTTTTTCCCGATTTCAGGGTTGGTCCTATAGTAAAAGTTCATAATGATGGGTGTAACGGACCCCTTTCAGCTTACGCTCTTTCCTCGTAACTATTATGACTAGCTTAAATATAGAGTTACATGGAACGTTGATACTGTTGATAAATTTCATTTATTAACTTCATAAAGGTCGTCCAAGTAACCAAATTACCAGTTATAATAACGCCTCGCGAAATAATCGAAGCAATTGCTACTCAGCCACAGTTAGTTATTTTGCTGCAGGCGCTCGAGTATAACACAATTTATTATAACTTGGTAATGAACAGAAATTTGTCACCGACTCGCACTTGGCCATTATTTATTATTTGTTGTTATACTTTACATACAGACCCGGGTATGTCCTAAAACTGCGACTAGAACCACTGGAGGATGGGCAGCAGCGTCGTACACGGTGAACGTACTGCAATCCGCAAGCCGCCTGCCAAGCGTGGGGATTACGGCAACACCCGTCTTAAAGAGGGAGGCCTTTGTCCAGCAGTGGATTTTTAATGGCTGCTGATGTGATGTGTTATACTTTAGAGTGTGTACTATAATCATGCCAAGTTTGATGCTTGTACTACGAGTATATTACAGTTTTTACATTAGAGCTAATACAAAAATACATTTAGTGGCTGCGTAGCAATTGCTTCAACTATTTTCGAAGGTGTTATTATAACTGGTAATTTGGTTACTTGGATGACCTTATTGTGTTTTGTAGTGGTATAGAACCTTCAGTGCGCGAGACGGACTTGCACTTGGCCGGTTTATTGGTTGTCAATATCAGCAAGAACATAGGCAACTTTGGTTTTGTTTCTTATTTCTTTATTTTTTATTTTATCTCTCAATTTCATCTCTTACTTTTAGAATAATATATGATCTTTTTTTCAGAATTCCTGGGCAACTTTGCTTTTGTATCTTATTTTTTTTTTTTTTAATCTCTCAATTTCATCTCTTTCTGTTAGAATAATATATGATATTTTTTTCAGAATTCCTAGGCAACTTTGCTTTTGTATCTTATTTTTTTTTTTTTTGTAATCTCTCAATTTCATCTCTTTCTGTTAGAATAATATATGATATTTTTTTCAGAATTCCTAGGCAACTTTGCTTTTGTATCTTATTTTTTATTTTTTTGTAATCTCTCAATTTCATCTCTTTCTGTTAGAATAATATATGATATTTTTTTCAGAATTCCTAGGCAACTTTGGTTTTGTTTCTTATTTTTTTTTTTTTTGTAATCTCTCAATTTCATCTCTTTCTGTTAGAATAATATATGATATTTTTTTCAGAATTCCTAGGCAACTTTGGTTTTGTATCTTATTTTTTTTTTAATCTCTCAATTTCATCTCTTACTGTTATAATAATATATGATATTTTTTTTCAGAATTCCGTGAATGCTTTTACCTGTTTGCACGCTCTGGTCAGATAACGTCACTAGATGAGCTGACGGTAGTGATGAGGTCCCTGGGCATGAGTCCTACTATTCAGGAGCTGGCAGGTCAGTTTAAGGCGAGGTTTTCCCACTTTTTATGTTCATATATTCAGATTCAGATTATATTTATTGTTCAACTGTGTTACATGTCAGGTCTTAATTAATGCTTATTTATAAGTATCATCAGTCAAGTTCATTGCGAACATACAATAATAATTAACTTTAACTAATTTCATACATAATTTGAATTTCCCGCCATAGGTGAAATGTTGCTTTGCTTAAAAGTGTAATCTCTACGTCATAGTATAAATTGAAGTCGCTTCCCGCGTCTGTCTGTCTGTCTGTCTGTCTGTATGGCCGCTAACTCCTCCTAAACCACGCAACGGATGTTGATGCGGTTTTCATCATCAGTTAGATACATTTTCACAGGAGGTTTATATACATAACTAGCGACCCGCCCCGGCTTCGCACGTAAATTACACCCGTGCGAAGCCGGGCGGGCGGGTCGCTAGTTAGAGATAAATAGCTTTACATGATTTTGTAAAGAATAATAATCAATATGCGCAAACATTATGATTGTTTACAATAATTACCCGGCCTAGCTACAAGGACAAGAAACTGTTTCAAATTTGAATTTTCCGCCATAGGTGAAACATACCACCTTAAAAATAATATTTTACTATTGGTCCGCCCCCACATTAGGACAAAGCCTGTCACGTCTGGCCTTAGATTAGATCCTCATAGACGATATGGAATGTTTTTTTTTTCAGGGTACTTAAAAGGCAAAGGCGGTAAGATGTCATTTGCCGATTTCTTGGAGGTGATGCATATACACTCGCGAGCTGAGAATTTACCCACTGAGGTAATATACAAATTGAAAAAAAAATACAAGTTTTTTTTTAACCTGCCCTGTTACTTTGTTTGTTCGTATGTGGGACAAATATTGCAACTGAAATTTATTCTCAACCGATTGAGCTGAAATTTGGCATACTTATGTATTTTAAATGTAGTTAATTAAATTAAATAAATAAATAAAATAAATAAAGTTTGGCGACAATGCAATGTTATGGTACGTTCGAGCTGGTCTGATGATGGAGACAGAAAGTGACCATAGGAACTCATAAACTAAACGACGTAACCCCGTCGAGTTTGGGTTTGTTAGATTTATCTTCCCAAGCACTTTGGTCCTAGACAAGTGTACGCCTAAAAAGTTGCCTTGTTTAAAAACCTTGCCTTGCCTTGCATAATGCCTTGTGGGCGGACGTCTTACGCTGCGCTTACCAGTCCGTGGTCTCCATTCCAGAACCTTTCGGCCCCATCGGCCATCTGTGCTGCGTGATATGTGCCCTGCCCACTGCCACATCAACTTGCTAATCCGGTGGGCTGGTTACATTGTCTGTTCGTTATCCGATGATCAGTAAATTGTTAAAAGCTGTTTCAAAATCCAATTTTGTTCTTATGCCTAGTTAGTTTTTCTAACATCTAAAACATAAAACAATATTCTCCAGGTGGTGAACGCCTTCAAGGCGGGTGACAAGGATAAGCGTGGCGTGATCCCGGCGCGACAGCTCAGGAATCTACTGCAGACCTGGGGCGAGGGACTTTCAGCTAGAGAGGTATATACCAGGCGTTAGGGAAATGTCTCCGAACCCGAAAAGCTATTACTATTAACACTGCAGTATCAGCAAATCATGTTCCCAATGCTGGGACACAGGCTTCTCAGAGAGAGAGTGAAAGAGAGAGAGAAGACCATAATCATCGAGATACAATTCTTATAGAGTCACAATCTCTCAGTGTAAACAGTCAAAAAACGTCCGAGCGTTATTGTACATACATTGTATCAATTATATTATACTACTAGCGGTCCGCCCTGGCTTCGCACGGGTATTATTGGAGTTTTAGTAAGGTTGCCAAATTAAAAAAAAATAATTAAAAAAATTGCCTATGTCACCCGGGGATAGTGTAACTTCCCGTCAGTGAAAGAATTTTTCAAATCGGTTCAGTAGTTTCGGAGCCTATTCAATGCTAACAAACAAACAATCAAATCTTTCCTCTTTATAATATTAGTATAGACTAGCGGTCCGCCCCGGCTTTGCACGGGTATTATAGGAGTTTTAGTAAGGATCCCAACTTAAAAAATAAATAAAGCCTATGTCACCCGGGGATAGTGTAGCTTCCCAACAGTGAAAGAATTTTTTAAAACGGTTCAGTAGTTTCGGAGCTTATTCAATGCAAACAAACAAACAATCAAATCTTTCCTCTTTATAATATTACTAGCGGTACGCCCCAGCTTCGCACGGGTATAGATTATAGCCTATGTCACCCGGGGATAGTGAAGCTTCCCGTCAGTGAAAGAATTTTTCAAATCGGTTCAGTAGTTTCGGAGCCTATTCAATGCAAACAAACAAACAAACAATCAAATCTTTCCTCATTATAATATTAGTATAGATATGAATATGAACATACCTCTTAGTATCTCTACATAGTATAAATTGAAGTCGCTTTCCGCGTCTGTCTGTCTGCCTGTATGTCTGTATGGCCGCTAACTCCTCCTAAACCACGCAACGGATTTTGTCGCGGTTTTCACCATCAGTTAGATACATTTTCACGGAAGGTTTACATATATAACTAGCGACCCGCCCCGGCTTTGCACGTAAATTACACCCGTGCGAAGCCGGGCGGGCGGGTCGCTAGTAGATGAATATACCTCTTGTTTCCAGGTGGACAACATCTTCCGCGAAGCGAATGTGACTAGCACTGGTACAGTCAGGTACGAAGACTTCGTGAAGATTGCGTGCGCGCCTGTACCGGATTACTATTGATATATTTTTTCAATAATTAGACCGGCTTCCAAGCATGCGATCCGTCTGTTGGTAAGCAGAAACCGCAGTCTATGAACACCTGCAACACTGACAACGCACCGTCAAAATCAAAGATATTTCACTTCTTCACATAGTATAAATTAAAGTCGCTTTCCGCGTCTGTCTGTATGTCTGTATGGCCGCTAACTCCTAACCACGCAACGGATTTTGATGCGGTTTTCACCACGTATATATTTTTTTTAAATAAATAACCAGCAACGCACTCCGGCCTCGCACGGGTCGTAAGTCGTAATTTTTTACACCTTGGGTTACATTATTGGAGTTTTAGTAAGGATCCCTAATTTTTTAGAAAATATAATATAACCTATGTCACCCGGGGATAGTGTAGCTTCCCAACAGTGAAAGAATTTTTCAAATCGGTTCAGTAGTTTCGGAGCCTATTCAATGCAAACAAATCTTTCCTCTTTATAATATTAGTATAGACTAGCGACCCGCCCGCCCTGCTTCGCACGGGTGTAATTTACGTGCGAAGCCGGGGAGGGTCGCTAGTTATACATATAAACCTTCATCTTGAATCACTCTATCTATTTAAAAAAACCGCTTAAAAATCCGTTGCGTAGTTTTAAAGATTTAAGCATACATAGGGACGGACAGACAGCGACGGCGACTTTGTTTTATACTATGTAGTCATAGTGACAGGCTTGCGTTTGATCACCATCACGCCTGATGTAAAGCGATGATGCGGTCTACGTTGGAGCACGCTTGCCTAGAAGGAATCGATTCACTCATACATAGATTTAATACATTTTCACGGAAGGTTTATATGTATAACTAGCGACCCGCCCCGGCTTCGCACGGGTGTAATTTACGGGCGGGCGGGTCGCTAGTGTTTAATAAAAATATGATTAACTTATAATTTATTTTGTAACATAAAACTTACTGTTAATTTATTTTGTACTTAATTATTTTAGACATTCCAAATGTGTTTCCATAACAACCGTCCTAAAGCAATTATAAGAATTATTTTAATGGTGTGTGGCTTATTTATTAATCAAATTAAAAACTTTATAATTATATACATTGTCTTTATTTTATTAATTCACTAGCTGACCTGTTACAACTGTCAAACACGCAAAGTTAAAATTGTAAATCTTATTTTTTACACCTTGAGTTACATTATTGGAGTTTTAGTAAGGATACCTATTTAAAAAAAATATATATATAGCCTATGTTACCCGGGGATAGTGAAGCTTCCCGTCAGTGAAAGAATTTTTCAAATCGGTTCAATAGTTTCGGAGCCTATTCAATACAAACAAACAATCAAATCTTTCCTCTTTATAATATTACTATAGATTACTTCATAAAACACTCTTCAATCTCTTGTAAAGTCTTGTCCTTGGTTTCTGGCATTAGTTTGTACAAAATGATCGTTAAAATTAACATAGCTATCCCATAAGATAAGAACGTACCATGCAATCCAAACGCTAAGTGAACATACGGGAATATCTTCAACAAAGTCGAATTTAACGCTTGGAACCATATAGAAATGACAATGGTACATAAATTCTTATATTTCATAGGTATTATTTCGCCTAACGTTGACGGAGCCATAATGGCAGGTCCACACCCCATTGCAATCGAAAAAAGTACCAAAATAACTACAGTAACAATATTGTTCTCCGTAAACATTTCTAATTTAATCAAATACAAATATAAAGACAACCCAAAAATGAATAAAAGTCCTAAAATTGAAGTGGAAAAAAGCTGTACGCGTCGTTTTAGAAAACGGGTCAAAACGCACCCGACATACATACTGAATACTGTGACGCCGTCTAAAACTAACATAGCAATATACGCAGCAGTGTTGCTATTAGTCATTTTCTTTAAAATTTCAATAGAATATATACTACAGACAAACTTGCCTGATGCGTAAAACTGCATTATCATCAGACACGATATTAAAGTCGGCATATAAAACTGTTTTTGTGTAATTTGTTTTATAGAACCAATTTTTATGATCTCTATTGGTCCTGTAGTTAGTTTAAAAAGCTCTTTTTCTGCTTTAACACCAGCACCTTTCAACCGTCGGTGTGCCTTTCTACACTCCTCAAATCTCCCTTTACTAGCTAACCAATAGGGCGATTCTGGCCATATAAACGCCGTCAAAGAAAACAAAGAACAAACTAAACCGAACAAAGCAATGTTCTTCCAGTGGGAAAACGTTCCAATTGCGTTACTGAACCAAATTCCCCAGAACACTGACGCCGATTTCATTGTTAGAAATACGCCGCGGTATTCTGGCGACGTGAATTCTGATAGAATTAGAATTGATATAGTAAAACTAGCGGCGTGAGACATTCCTTGGACAATAGAGTAGTAAAGCAAATGCGTTGTGGTTTCGCTTAAATAAAAACAAATGAAGGTTAATATGGTATTGAAGGAGACTAGGAGAAATGTCTTTTTTCGTCCAAAAGTGTGGCTTATAGCGGTGAGGACGAAAATCCAGGGCAGGCTGGCGTAGCCGAAGACGGATGCTGAAAAAGACAAGATTCCTGTACAACAGGGTGAATAGAAACACAAGACTTAAATATTTTAGTGAACTAAGAAAGATTTTAAATTCTTTTTTTCGTCACTTAAACAGAAACGCTTAAAACAGCCATACAGACAGACAGACAGACGCGGAAAGCGATTTCAATTTATACAATGTAGAGATAGAGATAGAGAAGAGATAAAATCACTAACTTTGTGATAACATTTCTCGACTAAAAGTTTTTTTAGTTTTGTTTTAAATCTCTACATAGTATAAATTGAAGTCGGTTTCCGCGTCTGTCTGTATGTCTGTATGGCCGCCTACTCCTCCTAAACCAAGCAAAGGATTTTGATGCGGTTTTCACCATCAGTTAGATGCATTTTCAAGGAAGGTTTATATATATATATATATATATATATAACTAGCGACCCGCCACGGCTTCGCACGTAAATTACACCTGTGCGAAGCCGGGCGGGCGGGTCGCTAGTTGACTATATTTTAGATCCCTTATTGAAATCGGTATAGTATTGTAGATAGTCGGTCCCATACACATTATACTGTGGTTCGTTAAGGTGGTTTTAGATAGGCGATTACGACATCTGTTTTGGACTCTACGATTTCTTACCGCTAAGTCAGATATTGCCGGGAATAATTCTGGATTCGTTTTTACGAATAAGGCAGTTTCCAATATATAGGCGATATATATATAGGGGAGGTCTATGTTCAGCAGTGGACGTCTTCTGGCTGATGATGATGCCTTCTAAGGTAGGTACTAGCTAATTTCTCCCAAGATACTTACATAACCATGAAGCCATGCCAACGCTGATCGCGTCAGTGGAATTGGCTTCGTTTCTTATTTGTTGGATGAAGATGGTCGGTGCTCCGAAACAGATGCCGATGGAAAAGTATACACTTAGCGCTCCGCTGCAGACCAGCAGCTGCAAAGTTCCCACACAAATAATTAACAAGACGAGCAGGCCGTTCGGCTAATGGTAAGTCATAATTTCAGCCATAGGACGTCCACTGCAGGCCTCCGCCATCGATCTCCAAAAGAGCCGGTTGGTAGCGGCCTGCATCCAGCGTTTCCTAAACTCTCTTTTAGGTGTTCTGTCCATCTTGTGGGTGGACGTCCTACGCTGCGCTTACCGGTCCGTGATCTCCATTCGAGAACCTTTCGGCCCCATCGGCCATCTGTTCTGCGTGCTATGTGCCCCCTGCCTCTTCAACTTGCTAATCCGGTGGACTGTGTCGGTAACTTTCGTTCGTTTCGTTCGGCTATGGATGGACCGACGACATTGTGAGAGTCGCAGGCATCCAGTGGATGCAGATGGCAGGATGTCGTTAAGTGTGAAGGTTAAAGGGGGAGGCCTATGTTCAGAAGTGGACGTCGTCTGGCTGATGATGATGATGACTCTATGTAACTTACTTGTCTCAAGAAAAAAGGCCATGATTTTTCGTTGACAATATCTTCAGTAGCACTTACAGGTCCATACTGGTATTTCTTTTCCATTGTTAAAACCTTAAAATAAATTGGATTCTTTTGTAACAGTAAATATTTATTATCAATTTAAAAAAACTGACTTCACAAAATTAATTTAAAATGGGCAGTTTTTTTATATGTAAATTTATGTTACACCGTTTCAAAATTATTCAACACTGTTAAATAATTTATTTAGAGATAACTTTTGTAGATAAAACAGTTGTATAACTGGTAAAAAATGGTAGGTTTTCTTTAATTAATTAAAAAATAAATAACAGGCCAAGAGCATTGCCAGACATGCATAAATGGTTCCGTAGCCAAATCCATAATAATTGTGGTCACATTCTTAATTAAGAAATTCGTTGGCTATAGAAAAAAATCGAACTAGGCTCTTTCAGAAATGTATCATCCCAACTTAACATATACTTTTTATGGTTATGGAAACATTCTTTGTTATGATCAAAACGCAAATGATACGTAAAATTACGTAATGATCAATGAACTTTGAGTTAGAATTTCTAAGTTTTACCGCTATAACTCAAAAAGTTATAATTAAAAATTAACAAAATATTTTTGAACAGTTTTTTAATATGATGTATCAGCATTGTTGTCTATACTAATATTATAAAGAGGAAAGATTTGATTGTGTGTTTGTTTGCATTGAATAGGTTCCGAAACTACTGATCCGATTTGAAAAATTCTTTCACTTTTGGGATGCTGCACTATCCCCGGTTGACATAGGCTATATATCCCGGCTTCGCCCGTGCGAAGCAGGGGCGGCCTACTAGTAAATTATAAGTTTCATTATCTTTATTCTAATAATATTTAAAAAAAATCGGGACATATATTTCGCAAAGAATACACTTGATAAAAAAAATATGTAAGCAGTCTTACCTTTATTTTAAAAGACCTATTCAAAGATGAGGTCGCAGTAAAAAAAATACATACATCCTTATTTCACATGTACCGGAAACACCCCTAAAATGATTTTATACTTTTAAAATTGAGATCTATTTTACAACTTTAATTTTGCAAAGTTTCATGCAATTAGCTTATTAATTATAGAAGTTAGAAGATTCTAAAAAAATAGGACAGACGGACAGAAAGAACAAGGGTTCCTTGTAGGACTACGGAACCCTAATAAAAATAAACCTGAAATTACCTGAAGTAGGTAATTACGTAGTGTATGAGAAAACTCTGAAAATCTAAATCTATTGTTTATAATTCAATTCTACTATCTTGTACCTAAACCTTTTTACAAGTTCAAATTAAAATTATTTATTTGTCGGAACATGGTAGGTAGGTATATATAAAGTAGCATACATATAAAGTAGCATACATGGTCGTAAGAATGGAGGCGTATCTCATGTCCTTGCCTGTTACAGCGTACCTACAAATGTCAGTTTTTTTAAATTAGTTTTTGTTTAAGTAATAAAAAAAACCGGACAAGTACGAGTAGGACTCGTGCTCTGAGGGTTCCGTTCGACAGAACCCTCAGAGCGCGAGTCCAAAAAAAACCTTAAGTTGAAATATTGAAAGACAAACTTAACTTTGTAGTTGACTATAAGGTTCTTCTATACATTCCAACTACAAAATGTAAGTTTGTAATAGCAGAATAATAATTTTTATATGATATAAATTAAAATTTGTAACTTTCAGATTTATTCCTATATATGTGCTATGAGACTTTGTCTTTTACCAAATTTCATGATTCTAGGTCAACGGGAAGTACCCTGTAGGTTTTGATTTCCCTGTGAAATCGCAAAATATGCGACATAAACGTTCATATCTTTTGATTGCGTTGACTTACAACTTTTATTTTTTACAGCCGAAAGAAACCGTAGACCCAAGTTTTTAATATAAATTTCAACTTGATACCTTTACGCGTTCTTGAGAAAAAGGGTCTTGACAGACGGACAGACAGACGGACAACGAAGTGATCCTATAAGGGTTCCGTTTTTTCCTTTTGAGGTACGGAACCCTAAAAACGAAATGATGTCTATAGAATATTGTTAATATCATATTTTTGATTAGTTATATTTTATACCTTAATTAACAAAAGAAACATGTTAATTACTACCTATATTACTTTTTTTTTTCCTAGGAGGTACCTAGGAAGTAGTAGGTAGGAGGGAGCTATGGGCAGGCCACATCGCTCGAAGAACCGATAACCGATGGGGAAGAAAGGTTCTGGAGTGGAGATCACGAACCGGAAGACGCATCGTAGGTAGGCCTCCCACTAGATGGACCGACGACATAGTGAGAGTCGCGGGCATCCAGTGGATGCAAAAGGCAGGCTGTCGTTCAGTGTGGAGGTTAAAGGGGGAGGCCTATGTTCAGCAGTGGACGTCTTCTGGCTGATGATGATGATGATGAGGTACCTAGTCTCGATCTTACGTCAATTATTTAGTTTACATTACATATCAAAACATACAAGGCGACTTTTGTTAACCCCAGACGCAAACAGAGGCGTGTTATTAGTTTAACGTGTGCATTTGTGTCTGTCTGTGGCGTCGTAGCTCCCAAACGGCTTAACCGATTTTGATTAAGTTTTTTCGTTTGTAGGGTACTATTGGTAAGTACAGTGTAAACTCTCAATAGCGACACTTAAGGTGTGTATTTTATGGCGTTATTGAGAGTTGTCGTGAAATGGAGAGAAGAAACAATAATATTATTTTACTATTTTACTTAATATGTATTTACTTGTAAAGTACAAAAGTGTAAAGTATTTATATTTGGTCACTATGGCAAAAAAATTTTTTTTTTTTTCACAACTGGTTTTATTTTCAGATAAAACAATAATTATGATATGGCACTGTAAATCTGTGATCCTGGGGCCTTACATCATCATCATCATCATCAGCCAGAAGACGTCCACTGCTGAACATAGGCCTCCCCCTTTAACCTCCACACTGAACGACAGCCTGCCTTTTGCATCCACTGGATGCCTGGGCCACTGGGGCCTTACGGACAACTGCTATTGCGGCACCTAATCCTCTCAGTTGGAAAATCACGCGAACGTGAACCTTATCGCGCCCAGATACGGTTTGCGCTCGCGTGATTTTCCAACTTAGCGGATTAGGTGCCGCTATAGCAGTTGTCTGAAAGGCCCCTGTTCTCTAAAATAATTTTATGAAAACTATATCATTGGTCAATACATGGGAAAATTAATAAAACAATTATATTTATTTCCAAACTGTGGTTTTATTTTCAAATGTAACAATATGATATGGCACTGGTAATCTGTGGTCCGTTTTCTATAATAGTATTTTGTTATAACTAAATTATTTTGACATTATAGGAAAATTCTGGACAAACTATCAATCAGCCCTGATAATTGTTTTGGAGAGTCACTTTGGTTTGGTTAGAAAGTCAATTTTTGGTCCGTGAAATCGTCAAAAGATATACTAGGTGAAACTCCATAATAGTGGAGTGCCTTTTAACAGTTTTGTTCAGATTTCTCTCTCATAAGGAATCACAAACAAAACCTATGTCAAGATTGTTTAAAATAACGAAATAAACGCATTAGTGTACCTAAAACAAGTTTTCATACTTAAAAATCAATTGTAATACTATTTTATTTAGCACTGTTTCACAACTTGTTTGAATAAAATACAATTTTTACTGAACATTTGTAGTTTTTTTATGAGGAAAGAGAAGTAAAAAACACCGAAAAAAATCGTTTCTGCGTCTTATAAGAAAATTTCATTAAAAATGCGATAAAACAATTGAAACGTTGTTTGAAAAATAATTCCTGTCATATTATATTTTATTTTTATGCCTTTGTAGTTTTTGAATTCATTATTATTACTAATTTTTGTTTTCTGTGATTACTGTGATTATTGTGTTAGGTAAATGTAATTGATTCTATGATTTTTATCTCAATAAACAAATTTAATTTAAGTAACCAATCGAGTGATTTTATAACTTTAAAAAAATGCGAAAGAAATACTGGCCTTAAATAACTAAAGCGTTCATTTCGTCCGTACTTATATAAGTTTATTTTCTACCTATATTTATATCTATAGGATAACTACCAAAGCACTTCGTTTTGATCTTATTGCTATACAAACTTATAACTAAGTATTTCAAAGACCTCCCACCGTGTAGTCATGCAATTATCAGACAACACATTAGCGAAACAACGCTTATGGAGAACCATGGAACGTAGTTATTCACCAAAGAACATATAGTCCTTTTCAAATAGTTATGGTATATGGTTTTTTTCTCGATTGCTGGTTGCAATCTGGAATAGACGGTTGTGTCTCAACCCGGACCTGCGTTAATTTTCTGAATTGTTTGTATTACTATTTACGAACGAATTCTATTAGACCTCTACAGTGTAGAAGGACTAATCGGATTCGTGAAGTCTACACGGTAAGAAGTCGTTGGCGAATTAGGTACAATTAAGGTTGGCATTTCGATGACTTCGATAGTGTCGCACTCGCTCGCGAATCCACCTTAACACATCGTTCCCATCCCAGATCAAACAAACAAGGGAGATATGGTAAGGTGGCATGGCGGGTGCGAACACAACTGCCTAAATCAGGCTCTGTCTTGTACCCTGTAGACGACATTGCCACCTTTCTTTGCATGTGGACTATTAGTTAGTTCATTGGTGACGCTACAAGTTTTTTAGAGTGTGAAAAAGTGAGTATTGCACCGTAATTACAGTTTTTAATGGTATAGTGAGAAAAGTGGGAGAAACATGGAAACATTTGAACACACGATAATTGTACAAAGGCATATCTCCCTTGTTTATCTAATCTGAGGGTATAATCACCGTGATTTGGCATCAATTTAAATACTTCTGTTTATATAAAATAACAGTATATAGTAATGTATGTATTCATTTATATTATTGGCACTAATTATTGCACTATTTCAGGTATAAGACTTCTAGCGAATGGGAAAATATAACAAATAGGTATTCAGTATTACGGTAGAAAGTATGTGGGTGAGGGCCCACAAAGGCCTTAAGATTACACCGGACTCCATTTGGGCCCGGACGGAATTGACATTGGCCCTAGAGGATTCTGACATTTCTGACGTCCGAGATTATATTTTTAATAAATTTAAGCTAACCATGGAAGTAGAAAAACTAAAATTAGAATGACAAAAATTGCAAAAAGTGGGAAGAGGGGACCTTAATGAATATGAATAGGATAATTTGGAGCGCACAGAATGACCCAAAACAGTTGTCAACAACGGCAATAAAAATATTGACACAAAACACACAAGTTTTTGCAGATACAACTTTTAAGTTCTGTGTTAGGTTGCCTCAAAAAGTTGTCAACAAAGGCAACAAGAAAATTGCAACAGTCATCGTTGTTTCTTACATTAACACAGCATACACAAAACAATAGTTTTTGAAGTAGTAACTTATCAAGTTTTATATTAGATTGCCCCCAAATTGTTGTTGTTGTTTGACTTGTTGCCGTTGTTGACAACTGTCAACAACGGCAACAAGAAAACTGCAAGTCATCATTGTTCCTTACATTAAAAATGCAGTCACATAGCATAATTTTTGAAGTTTTAAGTTATACAATAAGATTTGTGTTAGATTGATTTATTTGCCTAAGTGCATAGGTAAATGCGTGCAGATATATTTAAATAAATAAGTTTTCAAAATATTAGGAAATGACTAGAGTTATTTAAAAATCCGTGCTTTGTGCGTTTCACTCGCGCATTTCAACACTTTTGAAGATATTAAATTACGGAATTCGATATTAATACTGATTAGATTCGTAGGTAGAGTGCAGTCTTAGGCAGATTCTGAGCAGTAATTATATCAAAAATAACATTACTATTGTTTAATATTTTTTTCATTATAATTCAAATTAGTTTTTATACATTAACTTCTAGTATAATTTATGTTAGAAAAATTGTTTGAAACAAAATGAAAATTTTATTGAACATTTTTATTTTGTAATGTTATTCTCTTTATGTATTGTATTGTGTAAAAATTCGATTGTATGCATAGTTTTTATATTAAAAATATTGGAATGTGCGAGCGAGGTAGCGCACGAAGCATGGACTTAAAGGTCTATACAGATTTACGCGGTATTCTCTGCCACTGTGGGTAGCAAGATATCGCGTATATTTGAATAGGTTTTTAAATAGTAAAGTATCTACAGTGTAAACTCTATATGGCGACACTTAAGGGACTGCGCATTTTATGGCGTTATTGAGAGTTGTAATTAAAAGGAAAATCAATATTATTTTTCTATTATAATATGTTTTTACTAGTAAAGTATAAAATTTACAAACAACAAACATTAATAATGTTTTTTACCGCTCCTGTATTTTATTTTAAATACGATGTGTTAGAAAGTACTGTTTATTGCTTAATAATGACTAATAATGACTTGTTGTTGTTATTTAGAGCGAGTGTGATTCTACATAGAATGTATCATTGTATTGACAACAAGGTAAACCAACCAAAGTCAAGTAATTTCGACGTTTTAGGGAGTTTATCGTTAAATCGAGTGTCGCGACATAGAAGTTATATGATTATTTACGGGATATTTAACTTGGTAATGTTGTGGAATGAGCATATATCATATAACTTTAGTGAACAACCGTGATAGTTTAAAAGTGATTCGCTATACGGGGTGTAAGGGGAACACTCTCGAAGCCAAAAGAAGGTAATTGTACTCATCATTATGAACAACTTTAACTATGGGGCCAGCCCTGAAATCGCTAAAAAAATATGAGCTGTTCTATAGAAAACGGTCATTGACATTGTAATGACAATAGACAATATTTTATTTGTAACAAAAATCCATTATATAATACACATAAAGCTACACACAAATATAAAGTTAAATATGTTGGTTGTTTAATGTATAGAACAGCAGATTTTTTTTTTCGCGAATTCAGTGTTGGTCCCATACTAAAAGTGTTTCATAATGATGAGTACAATTACCTTCTTTTGGCTTCGAGAGTGTTCCCCTTACACCCTGTATAGAGTTTACACTGTACTTATAAATAAGGTTTCAGATCATTTTAGCTACACCTGAAGATAGGTTAGCGTGGTATAATAATATGCTCCGCCAGGTATGACATTCCGAAGAGTGTATCTATGTGTGTATCAGTTTACTATGATGTAATTTGACATGTTCGTGTTGACGTCTGACGTGATAATGCCATGTCGACGGAGAACCGACCGAAGTCAGTGGCAAGCACTGCGCTACTCACCTGGCACGTTGTATGGGACCTCGAGTAAGATGACGTTTCCTAAGCTGTAAAGAGAAGTAGTTTTTTTAAAATAAATAATAGGCTTGCGTTTGACCACCATCACGCCTGTCCTTAGTTTGTCCTTTTCTTGTAGGGTGTTCATGATTTTGAGGAAACGAAGAAATTGTAGGTAATTCCTATAATCATCGTGTAGGTACTCTCAGCAAATACAGGAAGTTCATATAGGCCCAGTGTCTTGCGCTAATGTCAGAATTTTAGGCCGCCAGGACGCCTGAAGGCCTCTGAGATGGCTTAGCGGCTATTGTTATAAGACTCAACCGGGACATACGTGTCACGTGACATATATATTTTTTTAATTTTAAATAGGCTTGCGCTTGGCCGCCAACTCGCCTGATGTTAAGCGATGATGCGGTCTACGTTGGAGCACGCTTGCCTAGAAGAAACCGATTCACTCGTGATTTGAAGACATCCTGATTGTAACCATTATTTCTATTAGTTAGCCCCGAACTGTGACCTCGCGACCCATAAATCTTCGAAACCCCTTGATCGATTTTGCCCATATCACCTTAGACTGAAAACCTTGTGAATGCAATGTTGGTCATTTCCTTATTAATACATTTCTGGGAAGAAAACCTCGCAAAGCATCTATACTATATATACTACTAGCTGCGCCCCCGCGGTTTCACCCGCGTAGTGTTGAAAAATGGCGATGATGATGATGAAAAGCCTATGTCACTCTCTGGCTATTTTTGTATTAGCTCTAATGTTAAAACGGTAATACGTGCATCAAACTTGGCATGATTATAGTACACACTCTAAACTACCCTAAAGTATAACAAAAAAAGCCTTTTAACAGTCCACTACTGGACTTTTAGCCTACCCGCGAAAGGGTGATTGGGCCATATCTACCACGCTGGCCCAGTGCGGGTTGGTGGATTCACATACGCCATTGAATTCCTTCTCCGTACGCGATGTTTTCCTTCACCGAAAAGCCAGTGGTATGAAAATTCGTACATAAACTCTAAAGAGCTCATTGGTACGGGCCCGGGGTTTGAACCCGCGACCTCACGCTTTCAAGTCTAACGGTCTCCCAAATGGGCTACCACAGCTGTCGTGAGTGTAAGCCGGTGTTATAATAATTCAACCATTTACCTTGTTAAAGCACCATCACACATGTTTGTTCTTGGCAGTCTTGCGCCGTTTGAAGTTGGTCATGGACCTCAGTATCTGCGTGTTCTCGTCTTCTATCTCCCGGTCCATGCCTGAAGACCCTGGGATGGAGCCGAACAGCTTCAGCTTGGTCGGTAGGTAGATTAGTCCTAGCAGAGTTATTACTGGAAAAAACAAGAAGATAGTTGATTGAATCAGGCGTTACTTTGCGGAAGTCCATTTTTAATTTGTATATGTCGAATTTTTTTTTTTTTTTTTTTTTTGTGATATTTAAATTCAGGTAAGGTTCAAATTAGAATCACAATTATCTATACAGAAAATAGTTATTGTACTCGAAACGACGTAGAAGCGGAATTACACTAGAAACTCGACATATACAAATTAAAAACAAGAAGTACAGTGTAAACTCTATATAACGACACTGAAGGGACTGTGCATTGGCCATATGGCGTTACAGAGAGTTGTCGTTAAATGGAGAGAAGTAAAATCAGAAATATAAAAAGAAAAAGTTTGAAAGTTTATGAGCAACTAAGAATATGGTAACCACTAACAGTTATTACTGGGGAAAAAAAGAAGTATATAACATTTCGTAGTTATTACTGGGAAAAAAACCAGCCAAATGCGAGTCAGGCTCGTGCATTGAGGGTTCCGTACCACCACAAAATACAATAATTATCAATTTGAAAACAGACTTCAAAATTAGTATAATATGACATTATAATTTGGTGAAAAAAGCAAAGAAAAAAACTAGGCATGATTATAGTACACACTCTAAAGTATAACAAAAAATATTTAATAATAAATAATGGCCAAGTGTGAGTCGGTGACAAGTTTCTGTTAATTACCAAGTTATAACTGGTAATTTCGTAATTGAAATTTGTGATAGTACGGAATCCTCAGTGCGCAAGCCCGACTCGCAATTGGCGGGTTTTTTTTTCTTAAAATTAAATATTTTACT
Source organism: Agriopis marginaria (assembly GCA_932305915.1). Lineage (NCBI taxonomy): Eukaryota > Metazoa > Arthropoda > Insecta > Lepidoptera > Geometridae > Agriopis > Agriopis marginaria. The sequence continues at coordinate 3,621,117 of OW029942.1, read as the reverse complement.
ACGGTCTTACTTATAAACGTTACTTAAATCAAGCGAAGCTTAAAATTGCTCTGTCCTGTTTTCACCTGTGACAATATATATATTTTTTTAATGCCATAGGTAGCAAACAAGCAGACGGGCTGCCTGATGGTATGCAGTCACCGCCGCCGATGGATACTTGTAACACCAGAGGCGTCACAAATACGTTGCCGACCCTTTAGAACTCGATTAACTCTCCTTATGAAGAACCCCATGTTGTAGCTTCTCGGAAACACCGCGGAAGGTAGCTCATTCCACATTTTGCAGGTGTGAGGCAAGAAGGATCGTGTGATTCGCACAGTGTGCGATTTCCACTGATCTATGATGTGTGGATGACCTTTCAGGCGGTGGCGGCTAGTGCGATGGTAAAACCGCGACGCCGGCATCGCAATTTCCGTCAACGAGAAGTTGGAAGCAATTTTAAGCATTGCTTAACTTTTGAGAGAAGCATGTTGCACATTAAGCTGAAGGACAAGTGGAGACTGACCAGAATTAGGAAGGCTACAGGAGTGGCAGATGTCTCGCGGAAAATCAAGCGTTTAAAATGGAGCTGGATTGGACATGTGGTAAGATCCCCAAAACAAAAATGGACCAAAGAAGTCATGTCTTGGTACCCCAGAGATGGGAAGAGAGCAAGGGGACGACCACAAAGAAGGTGGGAGGACGACCTACCAAAGGGGTGGCGTAGAACAGCAAGGGATAGGAAAGAATGGCGACTTCTAGAGGAGGCCTATGTCCAGGGAGGACAACCTGATAGTGGAAATGGTGCTGGTGATACAGACTGAATATGTGTATTTAAGTTAAAAATAAATAAACAAATATATATATATTATATATAAGGTGTTAAACATAAAATTATATAATAGTACTGTAGAGTTTAATATCAGAGAATAAAGGCTATTTTTATTTTATTTTATTTTTATTAACTTTTAAGTAACGCTTATAAGGTCCCTAGTGTTTTAATTGTTTTAGAAATGTGTCAACTTACTGTTCAATATACATGGAAAGACGACATAGAAATTGAGATTCGTAGAATGGAAGTAGAATGCTTCAGAGAAATACAGAATTATTGTCAGCATCAGCGACCAGTAGCCCATGGACACCACACTGAAATTAAAATAAATCAAAAAGTTATATGCTTACTAGCGACCCGCCCGCCCGGCTTCGCACGGGTGTAATTTACGTGCGAAGCCGGGGCGGGTCGCTAGTTATATAATTATTTAAACTATCCTATCTCTCAAGTTGGATCGAACTGCACATGGTGTGCGAATTTTATTATAATCGGTTAAGTGGTTTAGGAGTCCATTGAGGACAAACATTGTGACACGAGATTTATATATATTAAGATTTACGGGATATTGTCCGTGGTAAGGTTGTGGAATGAGCTCCCGATATTTCGGAGCAGTTACATGCACCATGTACACGGGAAGATTGAAGAATGCAGGTGGTTGGTCGAACAGTTAAAGAGTTAGGTGCAGACAAAACAATCTACCCTCTTTCTTAGTCTTTTGCTACGGTTATCACTGGAACTCGAACTCGAACCTATGTCCCGACAAATATCTATCTCTTCTCTATCTCTACATAGTATAAATTAAAGTCGCTTTCCGCGTCTGTCTGTATGTCTCGACCGATAAAACAGTCATGAGTGCAAACCGGTGTTATAATCTCTTCTCTTCCTCTACATACTTAGTATATCTCTTCTCTACATAGTATAAATTAAAGTCGCTTTCCCCGTCTGTCTGTCTGTCTGTGTGTCTGTATGGCCGCTAACTCCTCCTAAACCACGCAACGTATTTTGATGCGGTTTTTACCATCAGTTAGATCATTTTTCACGGAAGGTTTATATATATAACTAGCGACCCACCCCGGCTTCGCACGTAAATTACACCCGTGCGAAGCCGGGCGTGCGGGTCGCTAGTAATCAAATAACTTTAGTGAACTACCGTGATAGTTTAAAACAGTAAAATAAATCAGTTAAGCTTAATTTTTTGTCCAAGTGAAAACTTCTTTAGGCACGTTAGGCAATTTTTGTGATGGGGAAAAAACACTGAACTCGCGTGACCGTCACGCTCGGATACTCGATCGGGTAAAGTCGGCTCGAGTCGACTAAGGGAGCGAAAGAGATATGGTCAACCTTGATGAAGTTTTCACTTCTGTCGTGTGGTCTTAAGCACACACTTTTTTTAATCCATAGGCTTTAGCTAGACAGCCATCTCACTAATTATCTTATTGGACTTTAGCGTGTTTGGAGTTTTTTTAATACTTACGGTCTATAATGTATGTAGAGAGTGCAGTGTATCAACGCCAATGCTTTCAAAACTGAATACATCCCAAGCATACGAGATATCGTGAAATCACCTGAAAATAAGTATTATTATAATTCACTAGCGGTCCGCCCCGGCTCCGCATGGGTATAGTTATATAGCCTATATTAATCAGTGATAATGTAGCATTCAAATGGTGAAAGAATTTTTAAAATCGGTCCAGTACTTTTTGAGCCAATTGGTTACAAACATACTTACATACAAATCTTTCCTCTTTATAATATTATTATTAGTATAGATATAAAAAAAACTGGACAAATGTGACTAGGACTCGCACCCCGAGGGTTCTGTACAAACTCAATAATTGACAAATGTAAGTAATAATGTGCATTAGAGATAAATAGCTTTACATGCTTTTGTAAAGAATTATAATCAATTTGCGCAAACATCATGATCGTTTACAATAATTACCCGGCCTAGCTACAGGGACTAGAAAACTGTTGAAATTTTAATTACCCACCATAGGTGAAACGTACCACCTTAACGGCCTCACTTAGAAACTCAAGAAAAGAAGAATAAGTTAAGAAATAGGGTAAGTAAATAATTTTGTCTGCACTTGAGTTTTTTGAATTTTTGAACTTTTTTGTCAACTCCCGGCATTCTTCAGTCTACCGCGAACATAGTGCAAGTAACTGTCCGAAATATCGGGAGCCTTATAACAGTAAAAATACCGATAATCATCAACTTTAAGTTCAGCAAAGTTTCCTTAATATTGCTGTTCACGTTTCGCGCAATTTTCGTCAACAAGAAATTAACGGGGCAAAAACCATTGATAAATTTAGATGTTTCTATGTAGGGCCGTTTCATTTGAGTCCGTCTACTAATGCCTTCTAATTCTTAAAAGACTGCAAGCCGCTCGTGTGAGGGAATATTTTGTTAGCCGATATTTTACTATGCAGTTGAAAATAGTGTTCGGATATTCTAAGTACTGGGGAGATAAAACTTCTTTATCGACATTTCTTACCATCTAGAATATCAGCGTCTCCATTAGTGTGACTCAAAAACGACCTCGCTTCAATGTAGGACCGGCCAGCGGTCCCCAAATCCATGAACGCTACGAACGCTATCCATCCTCGAAAAGCGTATAAAACTTTATTTTGCACAGCCATAGTTGACTTCCAACCAATTATCTAGGTTATCACATTTATTTTCCACCTTACAAGCTTCCGCCAGCCTAGTTTTCAGTGCTAATTATAGTAAAAAAGCTGTAGCAAAGTATCAAAACTATGTCGAACTTTAATAGCTAATTAAGACACTAATTGAATTACCCGGGCTGGTTTACCGCGTGGAGTTTAAAGCGTGCATGTTTTAGCGTGCATCGCACTGCGGTATTTTACCTGCATTATAGGTTTTCGTATAGAATTATTATAATTAGATCGTGGGAACTAAATTCGCGCAGAATCAGTAGAACTTTAGAACAATGAATAGATGTCAAAAAAGTAAATATGTCAGACTTGACATTTGATAGTAAAGTGTTGTTATAGTTAAAAATAAATGGTTTCTCTATTGCCTATTAGAGGGCAGGCCTGCCCATCATTTCATACGCCATCTGTTGATGAGTATATTGCAACTTTTTGATGTCAGTTGAAGCTTCGTATGCTGAAATTTCAGACAACTTATTTTCCAATCCATTCAAACAAACCAAACTTGGTGTCCGATCCGGAAAGAACGTAGATTTTGTCTAAACTTCTTTGTTTAGGGTATATTATAAGATCTTTGTTCTTTGTAGAGTAGTAGGTAGTTGTCGTAGATTCAATATTATTTTTATAGTGTGAAATTTTGAATTGATTAGAATTAGTAGATCTGTGAGAATTACTGATCACACAGATATACACATCTGTGACTAATCATGATTTTGATGATGATGATGCTTTATGCATGAGCCACACCATCTACACGAATTTGACGATCCACAGATTTTTCGACAAGCATCTATGCTGCCAGCTAAAATAATTGTTATTCCGGCCGCAACTGGTCACAAAATACCTAAAAATACCGTCGCCATATTGGTATTGTCAAAAAGTTCGGATAAATTGGAGCCGAAGAAAAAATGGTATCTCGCCTTATTATTTGCATATTAGAGTTAATTGAGTGATCGATAACAATCACCTGTGACTTTAGATGTTACGTTCGCGCTGTGAGTTGTGTTATTCCGTTCGCAAATAATGTTTTCGATAGAGAAATGCTTGGGTCAAAATGGGACTGGTACTACGGATGAGGCAGGTCTTTTCGCCGGCGGTGGCGAAGGCCTGGGAAAGGAAAGCGTGCCTTTGGAAGAGGTGGCTTCGGCAGTGGCCGCGGCGTCCAATGAGATCGGAGACATCTTGAAGGAAGAGCTTGGAGATGCAGACCGCGCGGACCGCATAGGAGCAGAGCTTGCAGACTTGAGCGCCGAGCTCGGCCTCTTGGCTGGTCTCGCGGAGGGAGACGCTCAACCAGACTTTCCCTCGCTCTTTGAGATCGCAGTAAGTACAATTCTACCAACATGGCTGACTCCAACCTTTATATATTTACTTCACTACACAAATCTTAAGTCATTGACCTTTTCCTACTTGCCAATTTTACAATACGTCGGTCGTAAAACAAAACCAACAAAGATTTAGAAGATTGTGACCAAATTCCTGCATAAAGTGCTCCAATTTCTCTTTGCATGATGCATTATTAATGTCTACAGAAAACCAGTTAGAGCAGATTGTTTTGGAAAGCAAGCTGTTGTTTTTCTTAATAAATAAACAATTCAATAGTAACTTGCAGCACCCTGCTGTTTTAACTATAATTTTCCAGCTACCTAATTCCTGACTAATAGCATTCTATAACTTTCCTAAGATGCACGACTTCCTTGCTAAACGATATTTAGGTGAAATGTATGTATGGTCCAAATGTCCACCACTGAACTCGGTTCAAATATTTATTTGCACTGGCAGGCAATAAAAATAATAATATTGTACGTAACAAGTGTAAACATAAATTTTTGAAAAATCTTTTATAAAAGAGCTGATAGTTTTTAAACGGTTGAACAGATTATCTTGAATCATACCTATGAACACTCATGATGTCACCATTCCAACAAATAAACCAGCCAAGTCGGGGCAATCAACAACACTGAGGGTTCCGTACCACCACAAAATTCAATAACGAAATTACCAGTTATGACTTGGTAATGAACAGAAATTTGTCACCGACGTGCACTTGGCCATTGTTTATTATTCGTTGTTATACTTATAATCGTGCCAAGTTTGACGCTTGTACGTATTATTGTATTATTACGTATTATTGTATTATCCTTTTTACATTAAGAGCCTCTTATACCAAATTTGACGGTTTTAAATAAAAAATTTTCAGTTAAATTACAATATTTGAGCTGGAAAAAAATACATGTCACAGATACATCTGTGTTTGAGTTTATGATTTGGTTCAAAACAAGATGGAATAAAATTTCCTAGAAAAAAAAATCTGAAACAAAGTTGACTTAGTTGAATTTTTTCATTTTTTGCTCTAATGAAAGCTCGTAACAACCTGGAAATTGCATGTACTGAAAGGCAATTTTATTCAACATTCTTTTATTTGGATAGATTTTTGGTAGTGAATAGTGTAGTTTTTTAGTGAAATTAAAAGCGTAAAAAAAGGATGCGAGAATTTTGGCGCGCCGCGTTCAATGCCGCGCCGGGCGTCATCGTGGTCGGACCTATGCTCGTTTTTGTCGTTGCACTCCCCCCGCGGGCGGCCTGACTCTAGCATGGCGTCGCTATAACTTGGCGGGGGCTGAGGGAGCGTTTTGTTGCCTACGCGACTCGGATAACCGCCCGTTAAAGCTAATACAAAAATATGTAAAAAAAATATGTTTGTATGGGGATCCCATTTTGTTTTTTTAATTTTTGACTTCTCTATTATTTGTTAGTTAATCCGCCATCACGTTACATATTCTGTGAAAATTTCTACTTGCTATTACGGTTCGAAACATACAGCCATTAATGGGTAGTTACGCCACTGGAGCAACTGTGCCAGCGCCCTAGACCCTCACTCCGATATTTCAAGGAGTTGGGTTGGCTCGGGTAGGTGCTGGTAGGGGGAAATGCACAATACGCCCCAAGCGGGACATCAGTGCAGGACTTATCGCCCCCATCTATACTAATATTATAAAGAGGAAAGATTTGATTGTTTGTTTGCATTGAATAGGCTCCGAAACTACTGAACCGATTTGAAAAATTCTTTCACTGTTGGGATACTTCACTATCCCCGGTTGACATAGGCTATATATCCCGGCTTCACCCGTGCGAAGCAGGGGCGGCCTACTAGTCTCGAATAAGATTAAGAATGAGAAATGAAATAATAACAATAATAATATAGCAACAATAACACATAATACATAACAAACTAGCATTTAAATAAACTTAGCAGTAATATAAACAAATCATAAGTAAATACATAATAATACTAATAAGGTGATACGACTAAGACAATGCTGTTAGCAAACTAATCTATACTAATATTATAAAGAAGAAAGATTTGATTGTTTGCATTGAATAGGCTCCGAAATTACTGAACCAATTCGAAAAATTCTTCCACTGTTGGGAAGCTACATTATCCCCGGGTGACATAGGCTATATTATATTTTCAAAAAACATCCTAGGACATCCTACGCTGCGCTTACCGGTCCGTGGTCTCCATTCCAGAACCTTTCAGCTCCATCGGCCATCTGTACTGCGCGATATGTGCCCTGCCCACTGCCACTTCAACTTGCTAATCCGGTGGACTATGTCGGTGACTTTCATTCGCCTACTAACACACACTTTGGGGGAAAAGGACAGAGCATCCCCTTCAAAAACTTTAAACGTTTATATCTCAGGAATTTGTCAGCCAATTAAAATGTTTTTTTAGTATGTGTATCCTTTGTTAGCCTGTCTTTTTTTTGTATAAATAACTAGCTGCGCCCCGCGGTTTCACCCGCGTAGTGATTAAAAATGGTGATGATGATGATGAAAAATAACCTAGCTCTTGAACTATACCCATGCAAAAAATCAGGTCGAACTGTTGTTCCGTTGCAGTGTGAAAGAGGAACAAACATCCATACATACAAACTTTCGCGTTTATAATATTACTAGCGACCCGCCCGCCCGGCTTCGCACGGGTGTAATTTACGGGCGAAGCCGAGGCTGGTCGCTAGTTATACATATAAACCTTCCTCTTGAATCGCTCTATCTATTAAAAAAAACCGCTTAAAAATCCGTTGTGTAGTTATAAAGATTTAAGCATACATAGGGACGGACAGACAGCGACAGCGACTTTGTTTTATACTATGTAGTGATAGTGATAGTAGGATATATCAGGACACAGGACTATTGTAATATGTCTGGTCTCCACAGATGGGTCACCGTGAATCAGCCAGTGGGTCATCATCGTCATCGTGGTCGGGTGGTCGAGGTCGCGGGCGGCGCAACTCGCGCCCGCAGCGGGCCCCCCGTCGCAGGCCTATCGCCAAGGGAAAAGATGTATGTTGATTTTTACAAGCCTTTAATTAACCTGCGGCCTTATTATAGAAGTTTGATTGTGATCGAGATTGCATGCCGTCCCGTTCGCATCTACTTACTCGCACCACGTGCGTAAGTGAGATGGCACGCGATCACGATCACAATCCGAATCACGATAAGACATCTTCATTGAGGCACCTGCCCTGTTAGTGTGATACAAATCATGCAACTGAATTTTACACTAGTTTTCCTCAACTGATTGAGCTGAAACTTGATACCTTTAAGCGTTCTTGAGAAAAAGGGTCTTGACAGACGGACAGACAGACAGACGGACAGACAGACGGACGGACAACTGAAGTGATCCTATAAGGGTTCTGTTTTTTTCCTTTCGAGGTATGGAACCCTAAAAAATTACCCGACTGCGCAATGGGTTATGTTTTTACAAGCTTTTATTTAACTTGAAATGTTTGTAACTATGTTTGTTCGGGTGGAATCTTGCAACTCAATTTTGAGCAGATTTTTTTTGGTCAATTTTGACGCTGTTTCTCCTTATGTTTCTTATAGTACATGTTCATTGTTTTTGTTTTTTGGCAATAAATATATCTTATTCTTATTCTTTTCTTATATCTTCCGATTGAGCTTAAATTTGTCACACTTATGTAAGTTCGGTGATAATGCAATGTTATGGTACCATGGAGCTGGTCTGATTATGGAAACAGGTGTCCATAGGAACTCCTAAACGAAACGACATAACCCTGTCGAGTTTGGGTTCGTTGGATTTGTCTTCTGAAGAACTTTGGTCCTACATGATAAGTTCAATACGACGGATGCCCCAAGATGGACAAAATTTTCTTATCTACCATCATGAAATGTGCATCAAATGATAGGGTTTGCTGAGGAGTATATTTAAAAGCTTATATTAAAAAAGTGGTAGCCCATTTGGGAGAATGCTAGACTTGAAAGTGTGAGGTCGCGGGTTCAAACCCCGGGCCCTTACCAATGAGCTCTTTGGAGCTTATGTACGGATTTTCATACCACTGGCTTTTCGGTGAAGGAAAACATCGTGAGGAAACCTGCATACGTACGGAGAGTGAATTCAATGGCGTATGTGAATCCATCAATCCGCACTGGGCCAGCGTGGTGGATATGGCCCAATCACCCTTTCAGGGTTAGGCCTAAAGTCCAGCAGTGGACTGTTAAAAGGCTGACTATGATGATGATGATGATGATTAAAAAAGTATTTTTTTAAATTAATCAAAGCTTCATCGTTATTTCCTTAACTATGTGAAATTGGTTCCTGGAAAAAAAAACAGTTTTCAGTTCGGCCCGTTGGTCCTGTTGGTAGTGAACCTAACTTCTAAGCTTGGGGGCGTGGGCTCGATTCCCACCTAGGACAAACATTTGTGTTTGATCTACATCTGGTTGTTAATATCTATTTAATTATGTAAAATTTTATCTGTATGTATATCAGTCTCTGGCAGCCGTATTACAAGCTTTGCTTAGTTTGGGGTCAGATGACCGTGGGTGCAAAAAATGTCCCGAATATTTATTTATTTATTTAATTTTTTCAAATAGGAGTGGATGCGAATGGCGAGAGACCGGGGAGAGTGGCATAAACAAAGGGAGGCCTATACCCAGCAGTGGGTCACTCAAGGCTAATGATGATGATGAAATAGGAGTGAAAATTAGAGGCGACAGCGCAATGACAGTAAAAACTGACCTTCAAATCCTTCGTATTCAACATAATATGTGACAGTGGTATAATAAAGGCCTACTCCACAGATCTCTCGGCGTCGCAGCGCAGCGGCGCGGCGCGCGGCGTGCATGCGGCTGCGGCGCGTCGAAGTCGTGTCCGACGCGTCAGATGTCGGCGCAGATTCAGACTCCGACGATCAGTGGACGGAGCTCGACGACGGATGTGAGTTTAATGTCCAACGCACACGACCAACTTTTCCTCTTTTAGTACCACAAAATACGATAATTATCGATTTAGATAAAACCGACCAAGAAAAGAAAAGAAAATAAATTTTATTCAACACCTTTACAAAAACTTATATCTAAAGACATTATTACATTGTGAGAGTCGCGGGCATCCAGTGGATGCACAAGGCAGGCTGTCGTTCAGTGTGGAGGTTAAAGGGGGAGGCCTATGTTCAGCAGTGGACGTCTTCTGGCTGATGATGATGATATCTAAAGGATACAATCAGTGTCAAATGGGTCCGTCTCGGCATTAATGCTGAAAGTCAAGGACTAACAGCGCCGGACAACAGACGAGCCCTTGAGTTTACACTTACATTACACTTAACACAAATTCACATATATAATATTTCCAAGTGCGAGTCGGGCTCGCGCACTGTTTCCGTACCACCACATAACTTGTAAGCTACTAAAGTACAAAAAATAGTGCAAAAAGACAAAATCCCTTTCGTACAGTGGAGACCATATCCCTGTATTTGGTGAGTGCCGAATTATAGATCTATACGATATTATTATAGTCTTCGAAGTGGATTGGAATACGTAAAACACTGTTTTAAACTATCACGGTTGTTCACTAAAGCTATATGATTATTTACGGGATATTTACCGTGGTAAGGTTGCTCCCGATATTTCGGCGCAGTTATATGCACCATGTTCACGGGAAGACTGAACAATGCGGGTGGTTGGTCGGACAGTTGAAAAGTTAGGTGCAGATAAAACGATCTACCCTCTTTCTTAGTCTTTTGCTACGGTTATCACTGGAACTCGAACTCGATCCTAAGTCCCGACAAAACACACTCACTGTATCACTGTATAGTATTTTGAACACATTTTGAACGCGGACTTTTATTTTTAAAACTACCTAATACTGGATTCAACACACTGGCGAGTTGAAAACCATCACTTCGATTGAAATTCTGGCATTTCGAGATCTCAATAGTTTCCTTTACTAGCCTTGGTATGTAATGGCGTTCGGTGGACAATATTGTAGGGGTATGGAATACGTAGTTGGATAGATATTGATTTATTAGTAAGACGAATTTGTGCATGACAGCGGCTGGTAAGATGGAAGAGAGTGTTGCCAGGCCTCGATGACAGAATTAGCTTAAATAATAATGTGGCCAGTTACTGGACATTAGTAATGTACAAGACTCCCATCAACGCCCAGGCGGTTAGCCATCCAAGCACCAACCGCACTGACGTTGCTTCACTTCGGTGATCGTACGAGAACCGGTGGTGAACAGAAATTTGTCACCGACTCCGCGTAACCCTGTATAAAGCGTGTGAAAACCGTAAGAACCATCTCTGTACCTTGTCTATACTAATATTATAAAGAGGAAAGATTTGATTGTTTGTTTGTTTGCATTGAATAGGCTCGAAAACTACTGAACCGCTTTGAAAAATTCTTTCACTGTTGTGAAGCTACACTATCCACAATATTATATTTTCAAAAAAAAAATAGGGTTCCTTACAAAAATTCCAATAATGTAACCCAAGGTGTAATAAATAAGACACCCGTGCGAAGCCGGGATGCGTTGCTACTATAACATATATTTTGTTTCAGCTGGTTCGTCAGACAGCTCGTCGCTGAAGGAGACTGCCACGGGCGGTGACGTTGATTGCCATTACCAGGACAAAGAACCGGTCAGTACTCCTGGCGACTTACGGCCACCTCTTAATGCGGGCTCGAAACACCACTGAAATAGTACAGTGCGGAAAATCACGCAACTGTGAACCTTAACGCACTGAGATACGGTTCGCAATCGCGAAACCACCAACCAACCAACCAACGCTGCCTGTTTCCTGATATTTACAATCTGTGTGTCTTCAAATCACGAGTGAATCGGTTTCTTCTAGGCAAGCGAGCTCCACCGTAGACCGCATCATCGATTAACATCAGGCGAGTTGGCGATCAAATGCAAGCCAATTATTAAAAAAACTAACGACCCGCCCGCCCGGCTTCGCACGGGTGTAATTTACGTGCGAAGCCGGAGCGGCTCGCTAGTCATATATATAAACCTTCCGTGAAAATGTATCTAACTGATGGTGAAAACCGCATTAAAATCCGTTGAGTGGTTTAGGAGGAGTTAGCGACCATACAGACAGACAGACGCGGAAAGCTACTTTAATTTATACCATGTAGAGATAGAGATAAATTAAAAAAGTCAAGTCTTTTTATTTTCCCACTACTGGGACTCAGGCCTTCTCTCAAAGAGAGGATAGGCTGCTGGCCCAGTGTATATTAGTGAATTTCATGTCTTGGATATACCGGTTTCCTCACGATGATGATTGATTTCCTTCACCGTTTTTGAGTGATAGCACGAAACTGCACAAATTTATTTAAGTACTAAGTCATTAGTGCAGGGCCGAGATATGAACAGGGTGCCGTCAGATTGTAAAGCGCAAATGCGCTCGGTCAGTACCCTTTATAACCGATAACCGATGGGGAAGAAAGGTTCTTGAGTGGAGACCACGAACCGGAAGACGCAGCGTAGGTACGCCTCCCACTAGATGGACCGACGACATAGTAAGAGTCGCTGGCATCCAGTGGATGCAAAAGGCAGGCTGTCGTTCTGTGTGGGGGTTAAAGGGGGAGGCCTATGTTCAGCAGTGGACGTCTTCTGGCTGATGATGATGATGATGATGATGATGATGAGTACTCTTTATACAGCTGTATAATATGTTTGCAGCAAGCGGAAGCACCAGCGCTTGGCCAGTTCCTCCTACCTCTGATAAACGATGCTCCCGACCCAGAACACTTTCTAATAAGACACGAGGATATATTGCAGGTGAGACAGAAACCTTGGCGGGGCGAACGGAGGCCAGGGGAGTTAGACAAGACCCACTTGCTGTTAGCGTTGACGCCTGCGGAAAGATGAAATTGTATGAAAATGACATTGACAATGACATTAGTTTAAGAGATGTTATCTCAAGCTAATGTCATTTTCATACAATTTCATCTTTCCGCAGGCGTTAACGCTAACAGAAAGTGGGTCTTATCTAACCCCCTGGGGCCGTTGGTGAAATCACGCTAAATTGAACCTTAACGCGCCGAGATAAGGTTTGCGGTCGCGCAACTTTCTGCAATCACCTAAACAGAATCGCTTAAAATAGGTGATGGTACAGCCCCTGGTAGGCAAAAACTTTATACTGGTCTGAGGGGATTTATGGCGCTTGTGATTGGAGATTAGAAAAATCATTCATTCAGTTCACACCTGGGGGTCTAGACACGAGCCACTTTCTGTTAGCGTTCACGCCTGCGGAAAGATGAAATTGTATGAAAAATGATATTAGCTTGAGATAACTTCTCTCAAGCTAATGTCATTGTCAATGTCATTTTCATACAATTTCATCTTTCCGCAGGCGTTAACGCTAACAGAAAGTGGGTCTTATCTAACCCCCTGGGGCCGTTGGTGAAATCACGCGAAATTGAACCTTAACGCGCCGAGATAAGGTTTGCGGTCGCGCAACTTTCTGCAATCACCTAAACAGAATCGCTTAAAACAGGTGATGGTACAGCCCCTGGTAGGCAAAAACTTTATACTGGTCTGAGGGGATTTATGGCGTTTGTGATTGGAGATTAGAAAAATCATTCATTCAATTCACACCTGGGGGTCTAGACAAGAGCCACTTTCTGTTAGCGTTCACGCCTGCGGAAAGATGAAATTGTATGAAAATGACATTAGCTTGAGAGAAATTATCTGAAGCTAATGTCATTTTCATACAATTTCATCTTACCGCAGGCGTGAATGCTAACAGAAAGTGGCTCTTGTCTAGACCCCCAGAACATTTAGTATCTATGGATTACGGCTGGGTAAAAGATGAGCAGACAAGTGGTTATATCGTCATTGCTGAAAATGAAGCTGAATAGTGGGCAAAATCCAGACGGAAAGTGAAAAAGCCGGACAGACTAAATGTGCACTTGTTTGTGAACAGCTCCTCGCGTCGGCGGAGGAGAGTGCGCGGGAGGAGTTCCCTCTAGAAGAGGCAGGAGTCATGGATCCTCAGCCCGACATGTAAGTCATCACCATATTTTTTTTATTTACAACACATTGTACGTTACATTTCGAGTTAGTAAGTTGTCTTAAAACCTATGTTAGATTTATCCAGACAACTGGTTCTCGGTATAGTGTATATATATATATATTTTAATCTAATTACCTACATTGTACAAAAATAATTAAACTCGCGAACACACCAAACTGCTGTTGTAGGCATAAGCATATCGCGGAGTTAAACCGGGTGTGAATAGTTTAGCTACAGAATACATATTAGTACAAAGATTAGTACATCATTTCAGCCATAGGACGTCCACTGCTGGACATAGGCCTCCCCATCGATCTGCAAAGGGCCGGTTGGAAGCGGCAATTTTGGAAGTTGGCAAACTAAGCAAAGCTTGTGATACGGCTGCCAGAGACTGATATACATCCTACTAATAATATAAACGCGAAAGTTTGTATGTATGGATGTATGGATGTTTGTTCCTCTTTCACGCAAAAACTACCGAATGGATTTTAATGAAAGTTTACAATAATATAGCTTATACATTAGAATAACACATAGGCTATAACGGGTTGTAGTAGCGAGGCCGAAGGCCGAGCTCTACGCGTACGAAGTATCGGATTTCAGTTAGTACATATATATTTTTAAATACATAGTTAAATAGATATTAACACCCAGATATAGAACAAACACAAACGTTCGTCACATAAATGTTTGTCCTAGGTGGGATTGAACCCACGCCCCCTAGCTCAGAAGGCAGGTTCACTACCAACTGGAACAACGGGTTATATGCCATACTTTCTATAGAAAAACACTACATAGTATAAAACAACGACGCTGTCGCTGTCTGTCCGTCCCTATGTATGCTTAAATCTTTAAAACTATGAAACGGATTTAGAAGCGGTTTTTTTTTTATATATAGAGTGATTCAAGAGGAAGGTTTATATGTATAACACCCGTGTGAAGCCGGGTGGGCGGGTCGCTAGTTAGCTTATAATTAACTGTGTTGTGTTGACAGATTGACTTCGGAGGACATGTTTTCGTTCGCGGAGCCGCCAGTCACACCTGAGGAGGAAGCCGCCTTGCTGCGCTATGTCTGTGGTACGTATGTAATGGATCTTCACCAACTTGTTTTTTTTTTTTTTTTTTTTTTTATAATAGGCTTGCATTTGACCACCATCACGCCTGATGTCAATTCTGACATTTCTGGTCAAGGTTCAAAGGAATCACATCGAAAAATTGAGTCGAACGTATGGAATTGCTAGGTGTTTTGGGGGGGGGGGGCATGGCCCGCATGGCCCCCGCCTGGATCCGCCAATGGCCAGGACGGTATTGGAGCTGGCCCGCACTCTGCGCACCAAGGACATACCTCGCTTGCGCATGGTCGCATAACAGTCTGTCCGCGCCTCCGCGAACATGCCCGAGGCGCTGCAGAACCGGGGCAGCCCCAACACCGCCCTGAACGAGTTGTTGTATTGGACGCGGAGGGCACTGTAGCTTTGCTATTCTTTGTCAGTTTAGTAAAACTTGTGTTAATTTCTCAGCGGGCGAGCGGTCAGGCGAACAAGACGCACGGTTCGCTCCGGTGGCGGAGTGGTTACTTGGCGTGTACCACTCGTGGTGCGAGATCTCTGCCCTCATGTACACCCTCGTCGGGACTGACATGTGAGTACTGCAATGACCTTTGTAATACCTTTAATGGTCGTAATGACCTGTTTATTGGTGACTAGCGGTCCGCCCCAGCATCGCACGGGTATAGATTATAGCCTATGTCACCCGGGGATAGTGTAGCTTCCCGTCAGTGAAAGAATTTTTCAAATCGGTTCAGTAGTTTCGGAGCCTATACAATGCAAACAAACAAACAAACAAATCTTTCCTCTTTATAATATTAGTATAGAGTATAGATAATGACCTTCGTAATGACCTGTGTCATAACGTCCTTTGTAATCCCCGATAATGACTTGTGTAAACATTATAATGTCCTGTGAAATATCATGTGTAATCCCTATAATGACCTATAATTTAAAGTTCTTTTTTACCATTACAATTATTGTATTTTTTTGCCACAAATAAATGATGTCAATGTCTATGTCTGTGTAAACGTCATAACATCAAACACTGTTTTAAACTATCACGGTTGTTCACTAAAGTTGTATGATTATTAACGGGATATTTACCGTGGTAAGGTTGTGGAATGAGCTCCCGATATTTCGGCGCAGTTACATGCACCAGGAGTCTTTCCGTGAACATGGTGCATGTAACTGCGCCGAAATATCGGGAGCTCATTCCACAAACTTACCACGGTAAATATCACGTAAATAATCATATAACTTTACGTCATAACATCCAGATTTTGACACAGATTTTCCAGCTCATTTCCGTTCTATTTACTTCTCTTTTCTGTGGCAATCACCATAACGACCTGTGTAAACGTCATAACACCCTGTTTTATTCCTATAACTAGCTGACCTGACAGACGTTATCCTGTCTTAAAACTGTCAAACATGCAAAGTTAAAATTGTAAATCTTATTTTTTACACCTTGGGTTACATTATTGGAATTTTAGTAAGGATCCCTAATTTTTTTTAAAAATATAATAGAACCTATGTTACCTGGGGATACAGTAGCTATCCAACAGTGAAAGAATTTTTCAAATCGGTTCAGTAATTTCGGAGCCTATTCAATGCAAACAAACAATAAAAAAAATCCTCTTTATAATATTAGTATAGATGACATGAGTAAACACTATAAAACCTGTGTAATCCGCATAATGACTTAATTATTTTTTACAGGAGCGTGGAAATGGTGACAGAGAAGTGGGTGTACCGCGCTCGGTTCGGGTGTCACTGCCGGCTGTGCCTGTGCGTCTGCGCAGCTGAGCCAGCGTTACATGCACTGCTGCGTGACATCGTCTGGGCACTCGCACACGGTTAGTACTGCCTGGCCTGACGCACTCCGCACTTACGGTGTGAAGCTACAAGTAGCCGACTTCTCGGACCTGCCGCGCGATACACAGAGATAACGCGACAAGAATTACGTAGGCCTGGCGCACTCCGCACTGTAGGTATGAAGCTACAAGTAGCCGACTTGTCGGACCTGTCGCGCGATACACAGAGATAACGCGACAAGAATTACGTAGGCTTGGAGCACTCTGCACTTACGGTATGAAGCTACAAGTACCCGACTTGTCGGACCTGCCGCGCGATACACAGAGATAACGCGACAAGAATTACGTAGGCCTGGCGCACTCCGCACTGTAGGTATGAAGCTACAAGTAGCCGACTTGTCGGACCTGTCGCGCGATACACAGATAACGCGACAAGAATTACGTAGGCTTGGAGCACTCTGCACTTACGGTATGAAGCTACAAGTACCCGACTTGTCGGACCTGCCGCGCGATACACAGAGATAACGCGACAAGAATTACGTAGGCTTGGAGCACTCTGCACTTACGGTATGAAGCTACAAGTACCCGACTTGTCGGACCTGCCGCGCGATACACAGAGATAACGCGACAAGAATTACGTAGGCCTGGCGCACTCCGCACTGTAGGTATGAAGCTACAAGTAGCCGACTTGTCGGACCTGTCGCGCGATACACAGATAACGCGACAAGAATTACGTAGGCTTGGAGCACTCTGCACTTACGGTATGAAGCTACAAGTACCCGACTTGTCGGACCTGCCGCGCGATACACAGAGATAACGCGACAAGAATTACGTAGGCTTGGAGCACTCCGCACTGTAGGTATGAAGCTACAAGTAGCCGACTTGTCGGATCTGCCGCTTTTTAACGATGGTAAGCAGTCACAGTCGCCTATGGATACTTGTAACACCAGAGGCATCACAAATACGTTGCCGATCCTTTAGGACTCGATTAACTCGCCTTTTGAAGAACCCCATGTTGTAGCTTCTCTGAAACATCGTGGCTAGGTGGCACCGTGGAAGGTAGCTCATTCCACATTTTGCAGGTGTGAGGCAAGAAGGATTGTGTAAATCGCACAGTGTGCGATTTCCACTGATCTATGATGTGTGGACGAACCTTCAGGCGGTGGTGGCTAGTGCAATGGTAAAACCGCGACGCCGGCATCAGACAAATTATCGTACTATGTTCCAGTATGTATAACTATTGTACGATTTGCTAACTCCCAAAAAAATACTTACTGTACATCGCTACATAGTATAAAACAAAGTCGCTGTCGCTGTCTGTCCATGCCTATGTATGCTCAAATCTTTAAAACTACGCAACGGATTTTGAGTGAGTCAAGAGGAAGATTTATATGTATAACTAGCGAGCCGGCCCGGATTCGCACGTAAATTACAAACGTGCGAAGCCGGGCGGGCGGGTCGCCAGTACTTAATATGTTGGTCACCGACTAGTTTTCTCCAACTTATAATTATATTTTTTGCCCAACAGGTGGCAGCACTGTACCTACGGCGGCGCACATAATGCGCGCTCTCCAGCTGGGCGGGGAATCACCCGGCGCGCCCACGGAGTGGGACATACCGCGGCTCAGGCGCATATTGACAGCGGACGAAGGTAACATGTAGTTCGCCTTGTTGGATAACAGATGGCAGCACTTACAACATAGGGCTAGATATAAATTAGTAAAGTGTTTTACTCTGCTTTTTAAGGTTCCGTACCCAAAGGGTAAAAACGGGTCCCTATTACTAAGCCTACGATGTCTGTCTGTCTGTCTGTCCGTCCGTCCGTCCGTCTGTCTGTCCGTCCGTCCGTCCGTCTGTCTGTCCTACCTATTAACGGCTATATCTTTCGAACCGTAATATATGGCCAGATGAAAATAACACAGAATATGTGACGTTGCGGCGGATTCACAAACAAATAATAAATAAGTCAAAAAGTAAAAACGAACGGGACCCGGTACAACAAACAAACGTATTTTTGTTTGCTCTAATGTAAAAACGGTAATACGTACAAGGGTCAAACTTGGTATGATTATAGTACACACTCTAAGGGCTGAATTAAGGGGGGCAAAAGAAGGTTGAAATATTATATGAAAGTCTACGCGTACGAAAACGCGGGCAACAGCTCTAGTGTTATAAAATTCTCCAAAGAAGATTGTTTTTTTTTTATAATTGTTAGTTATTTTTTTTTTTTTTACAGCTGCAGTGCCAATAATCCATAAACAGCTGATGCGAGTGGCCGAGCGAAGCGAAATAAGCGAACTCATCGTGAGCAAAATCTGTCTCTGTAGGCAGTATGACAAGCCCATGGAGCCGCAGTAAGTTCTTAATAGATCAGCAACGTTGTGTATGTGCGGAGCGAAATAAGCGTACTCATCATGAGCAAAATCGGTCTCTATAGGCAGTATGACAACCCCATGGAGCCGCAGTAAGTTCTTAATAGATCAGCAACGTTGTGTATGAGCGGAGCGAAATAAGCGAACTCATCGTGAGCAAAATCTGTCTCTGTAGGCAGTATGACAAGCCCATGGAGCCGCAGTAAGTTCTTAATAGATCAGCAACGTTGTGTATGAGCGGAGCGAAGTAAGCGAACTCATCGTGAGCAAAATCTGCCTATGTATGCTGTGAGGACAAGCCTATGAAGCCGTAGTGAGTTCTTAATAGATCAGCAACGTTGTGTGTGAGCGGAGCAAAATAAGCGAACTCAGAGTAAAATTAGTCTCTGTACTGTCTACAACAAACCTATGAATCCGCAGTGAGTTCTTAATAGATCAGCAATGTTGTGTGTATGAGCGAACTCCTAGATCTATAATTATAATTGTAGAGCACTAGTAAGTTGCGTCTAACGAGCTATGGAGAGGGCTATGCTCGGGATTTCTCTATGAGATCGAATCTGTAGTGCAAGTACCGTTCTTTATCGATCGTCAAATTCGATAAAATGTCATAGAATCGATCATAGCGAGTACTGATCAAATGACATTTTATCGATTGTGACGACCTCAACTGTCAAATTTCACGGTCGATAAAGAACGGTACTTGCACTTCAGAAATGAGGAGATCCGTAGACGAACGAAAGTCACCGACATAGCCCACCGGATTAGCAAGTTGAAGTGGCAGTGAGCGGGGCACATATCACGCAGAACAGATGGCCGATGGAGCCGATAGGTTCTTGAATGGAGACCACGGACTGGTAAGCGTAACGTACGACGTCCACCCACAAGATGGACGGACGACCTAAAAGAGACCGCAGGGAAACGCTGGATGCAGGCCGCTTCCAACCGGCCCTTTTGGAGATCGATGGGGAGGCCTATGTCCAGCAGTGGACGTCTTTTGTCTGAGATGATGATGATGTAAGTTGCGTGAGCGAAGCAAGTAATTTTTTTATTAACTTTGTTTCAGATTCGCAATCGACCGGTTCTGCAAGCTATTGGAGAATTACAAGGCAGCATCTGTCATCACTTTCAAGGCACATATGACTTATTTTAACATTTGATTGCTTTGCGTTATAATCTTGGGAATCTAGGAGTTTTTTTTTTATAAAGGGACTAGCCATACTATTTTTCCGAGTACTAACATTCTAAAAGAGTTGAAATTGAGATCTTGGGGTGATTATTAGGTGTTATAATATTTGAGAGTCAATGTGCAGTCTTGCAGTTTTGTCTTTAAATATTGCTCTTAAACCACTAAACTATTGAGAATTAGTTTTTTTAAATCGTTTTTTTATTATATTTAAGTCTAGCTTTTGCCCGCGAATCAACTTCGAAGCAAATCACCGCCAAAATAACTTTCTACCCCTTTTTAACCCCGTTAGGGTATACATTTCAATAAAATACGAAACACGTCTTCCATCAATTCTCTCAAAAAAGGTTTACGCAAAATTTGAAGTAGATTGGACCAAGGAATCACGTTGTTCTATACAAACTTTGCCCCCCTTTTTCACCTCCTTAGGGGTAGAATATCGAAAAATCCTTTCTTTTCGGATGCTTCGACGTCATACAAAGAACACACCCTCCAAGTTTCAGGTCTCTACGATCAGCGGTTTAGGCTGTGCGTTGATCCATCAGTCAGTCATTCAGGACAAAGCCTTTTGTATGTATAGAAGATAGAAGAGTTGTTTCCAACATTTCCGATTTAGAAATCTCCTAGAAAAGGGTATTGAAACAGTCCGCTTCTTGTTTTAAAGAGTTGAGAAAGTCTATGGAGGTGCACTAAACCTTAGGAAAACATGTGAAAAAATTAATTCCGGGTCTGATTTTTGATTGCTGACAGCATGATTCTCCCCCAGATCGACATGTTACCCCCGCGGTGTGGCGCGGCGCCGTGGGTTGCCGCGGCGCGCACTCGACTGGCTCGCTACCTGGCGCCCGTGCAACGAGCGCGCACTAGAGACCGGCTCGCGGACTGCGCTACACGCACACACCCGCAGGACCGTACGTATACACTACACACACAGTGAGACATGTTACCCCCGCGGTGTGGCGCGGCGCCGTGGGTTGCCGCGGCGCGCACTCGACTGGCTCGCTATAGAATTATCTGCTTATTTCAACAAGTAAATTTGCTCATTTTAACAAGTAAATTTGCTCATTTTAAAAAGTATATTTGCTCTATTCTACAAGTAAATTTGCTCATTTAACAAGTATATTTATTCATGTGAATGTGCTAATTACAGCAAGTTAAGTAAACTGCTCTTGTTTCCGTAACTAAATCTACATATTTCAGTAAGCAATCAGCATTTTAATGCTCATTTCAACAAGTAAATTTGCTCATTTTATCAAGTAAATTTGCTCATTTTGACAAGTAAATTTGTACATGTAAATGTGCTAATTACAGCAAGTTAAGTTAAATGCTTATGTTGCCGTAACTAAATCTAAATATTTCAGCAAGCAATGAGCATTTTAAATGCTCATTTTGCAAGTAAATTTGCTCATTTTAAAAAGTAAGATTGCTCATCGTATCATGTAAATTGGCTCATACCAAGAAAATTTGCTTATTTTAGCTAATAAATTTGCTCGCTTTAGCTAGTAAATTGGCTTATTTTATCAAGTGAATTGGTTCTTGACATGTAAATGTGGTATAATTACAGCAACTTCAGTAAAATGCGTAACTTCAGATCATTTTAGTAAGTTTTATCAGATTCTCAAGTAAATTTGTAAAATTCTTCAAGTAAATTTGCTCAATTTCTCAAGTAAATTTGCTCAATATCTTAAGTAAATTTGTACAATTACTCAAGTAAATTTGCTCAATTACCCAAGTAAATTTGCTCAATTACCTAAGTAAATTTGGTCATTTCATCAAGTAACTATGTGTTGTTGCAGTGAACGCATGGGCGGGATACAAGCATCGGTGCGACTGCCTCACTCCGCGGACTCTGTGCGCTCAACAGAGGAAGCAGCTGCTCAGGTAACTGACCTGTCATTTGACGTAAACCACATGAAAATCGATAACGTACGAGGTACGAAACCCTAATGTAAAACGGTAATACGTACAAGCGTCAAACTCGGCATGTTTATAGTACACACTTTAAAGCAGGGGTGTCCAACATACGGCCCGCGGGCCACAATGTGGCCCGCCAAGGTTCCTAATCCGGCCCGCGAATGAGTTAAAAGTTGGGTAACTTTTAACTTTTTTAGACGTAATTTTGTAAAGAACGGAGATTCATATCTATATCATCTATATCAGTGTGCCTGTGCATGCAGTTACAAGTGAAACCTGCTGTGAATTCCGCCAAAAGGTTGTAATTATACCCATTCTACCATTTTACTTATAATAGTCTTGATTTGTTCAGTTACGAAGCATCTCTTGACCCGCCATAGTTACAAAATTAATAAATCCGGCCCGCCACAAAATTTTGTTGGACACCCCTGATCTAAAGCCAACACAACAACAAAACACAAACAATAAATCATGGCCAAGTGCGAGTCGGTGACAAAATTTTGTTCATTACCAAGTTATAACTGGGAATTTCGTTATTTAGAGGACGTAAATGGATCGTTGACCTAATTTTTTTTAAAATTATAAATAGGCTTGCGCTTGGCCGCCAACTCGCCTGATGTTAAGCGATGATGCGGCCTACGATGGAGCACGCTTGCCTAGAAGAAACCTATTCTGCATTTCACCGAATCGAACTGCAGAGCATGGATTTGTTTGTTTCAGGTCGATATACTCTCGGATCTCGTTCTTCGGCATGATGCAAGCGGTGAACGAATTCAACGGCACCGCGCCCGATGTCGGACCAGACGCGCAGAAGGTAAGAAGGAACTAAAAAAAAAAACAGAGGGCCTAGATTCAGATTCAGATTTTATTGGTAACACCAAAAGTTACAATTCAATGTGCATTACATAAATTAAATAGCACAATAAAATCTCATTACACAATTTCAATTAAAATTAAATAATATAAGAACATAAGTAACTCCGTCAAATAATTAATTAATAAAAATGATAAAAATATTCAGTAATAGTGTCAATAATAATCATCAATAATCATTAGTCAGTTCAATTATCATCAAACCTAGAGCATGATCCAAGAAAACAAGGTCTAGTTCTCCGGGAGTTGTCCCCAAATGACGTCACTGTCCAGTTGCCACTTTATTGTAACACTAGCGGTCCGCCCCAGCTTCGCACGGGTATAGATTATAGCCTATGTCACCCGGGGATAGTGTAGCTTCCCAACAGTGGAAGAATTTTTCTAATCGGTTCAGTAGTTTCGGAGCCTATTCAATGCAAACAAACAAACAATCAAATCTTTCCTCTTTATAATATTAGTATAGACTAGCTGACCTGACAAACGTTGTCCTGTCTTAGAACTGTCAAACACGCAAAGTTAAAATTTAAAATCTTTTTGTTTTACACCTTGGGTTACATTATTGGAGTTTTAGTAAGGATCCCTATTTTTTTTTGAAAATATAAGATAGCCTGTCGTCACCCGGGGATAGTGTACCTTCCCAACAGTGAAAGAATTTTTCAAATCGGTTCAGTAGTTTCGGAGCCTATTTTATATAGTGTTCAATATTATTATCAATTTGTTCCAACCTGGTGGATGACTGATAGAAAATGTTTAGCACTAAGTCCTCCAATTGTACATTTTTACTTAATTTATAAGTGTGCAATAAAGTATTAAATAAATATATATTATCTACTTTTTAGTTTCAGTTCGTAAATGTTGGTATACGATGAAGTCGGTTCTTTTTTTTTCAAAAAATTATTAGATAGATAGATAGAAACTCTTTATTGTGTACACCAGAAATAAAAATTACAACACGATAAAAAACACTTACGAGCTAGTGCCACAAGTGGCGGCCTTATCGCTAAAAGCGATCTCTTCCAGGCAACCAATGGATGGAAAGAATTTACGTAACAGAATCGACGGGGGATGCTAAAACACTTTTAATGATACCATTAAATAAATACTACTAAATGATACATAATGTAATAAATATATATCTATACATATAAAAACACACATAATACAGTAAGTATATACTATACCCTAGTATATATGTTTATCTATGCTATACCCTAAGTCCTTGGAGTACCTTCGCATTATGAGCTCACAATGCAAGAGCAGCAGGGAACACGAACAATGACAGAGCAAATAACAACCAACACGAATTCTAGAGGTAATTGTTTGTTTCAGCCCGCGGACGAAGTACAATCTGAGAGTGTGAGTGGGGAACTACAGCAAGGTGACGGGACAGGCGCTAAGTTAGTACCATTTATCTATCAACCATCTCTTTTTTTTATTTTTTTTTCTTTATTACACACCGAAAATACAAAAGAAACTTAAACTAACATAGAAAACAAATATACGGCAGTATAATGGGCGGCCTTATCGCCTAAAGCGATTTCTTCCAGGCAACCTTTGGATGGACAGAACTAAAGAAGTTGAAAAAACGGTCGGTGGTGCACTAAAATATAAATAAATATACACGTACATATTATATACATTCATATATACACTAAATACGCAATGCTGCATACATACCATAAATATTATGAATAAAATACATAATATATATACGTACCAATTAACACGAAGAAAGATAATGTGTATAGACTTGATTCTTAAAAATAGGAAGAGATTTCGCCTGCCTGATAGAAGCAGGCAGCGCATTCCACAGCAGGACAGATTGAAAAGTGAAGGACTTACAGTTTCTTTTGTAGTGGCAGCATGCCTAGCACTGATTATGTATATTTCATCGTCAAAGGCCTAGCACAGGCCCGGATAAACTGTCTTTTTACCTTTTTATCTTGTGAAAAAGAGACAAACATAAAAAAAATCGGACAAGTACGAGTAGGACTCGTGCTCTGAGGGTTCCGTTGGACGGAACACTCAGAACGCGAGTCCAAAAAAAAAAACTAACTGAAATTGAAATATTGAAAGACAAACTTAACTTAGTAGTTGACAATAAGGTTCTTCGATACATTACAACTACAAAATTTAAGTTTGTAATAGCAAAATAATAATTTTTAAATGATATAACTTCAAATTTGTAACTTTCGGATTTATTTATTCCTATATATGTGCTATGAGACCTTGCCTTTTGCCAAATTTTATGATTCTAGGTCAACGGGAAGTACCCTATAGGTTCTAATTCCCCTGTGAAATCGCAAAATATGCGACATAAACGTTCATATCTTTTGATTGCGTTGACTTACAAGTTTTATTTTTTTACAGCCGAAATTAACCGTAGACCCACGTATTTAGTATAAATTTCAACTTGATACTTTTACGCGTTCTTGAGAAAAAGGGTCTTGACAGACGGACAGACAGACGGACAACGAAGTGATCCTATAAGGGTTCCGTTTTTTCCTTTTTAGGTACGGAACCCTAAAAAATTACCCGACTGCGCATTGGGTTATGTTTTTACAAGCTTTTATTTAATTGGCAATGCTTGTAACTATATTGTGTTTAATCTGGTGGAATCTTGCAACTCAATTTTGAAGCAGATATCTTCAACCGATTGAGCTGAAATTTGGCATACTTATGTAAGTACGGTGACAGCAATGTTATGGTACCTTCAAGCTGGTCTGATGATGGAGACAGAAGGCGGCCAGAGGAACTACTAAACGAAACGACGTAATCTTCCGCAACTAGGCCATCTATAGGTTCTTTTTACGTCGGGGTAGTCGGTTATATTTTTTAAATAATTTAAGTTACTTATTTATTGTGTAGCGTTGTTTTGTAGAAGCGTCAGTAAAACAAGTTTGTGTGGTGTTCCCAGGCCTCCGGACATGGGCATGGAGATGGAGGAGGTGCAGCGCATGTTCGCGGGTGCGGCGCGGGCGCTCGACACGCCGGAGCCCGAGTACAGCGACGACAACCTCGACCTCGACGACAGTACGTATCAATCACTAAAGCCAATCCATTAAAATTATCGAGCAACAATGTTAGCCAATTCAATGCCAATTCATTAAAATTATTGAGCAACAATGTTAGCCAATTCAATGCCAATTCATCAAAATTATTGAGCAACAATGTTAGCCAATTCAATGCCAATTCATTAAAATTATTGAGCAACAATGTTAGCCAATTCAATGCCAATTCATCAAAATTATTGAGCAACAATGTTAGCCAATTCAATGCCAATTCATTAAAATTATTGAGCAACAATGTTAGCCAATTCAATGCCAATTCATTAAAATTATTGAGCAACAATGTTAGCCAATTCAATGCCAATTCATTAAAATTATTGAGCAACAATGTTAGCCAATTCAATGCCAATTCATCAAAATTATTGAGCAACAATGTTAGCCAATTCAATGCCAATTAATTAAAATTATTGAGCAACAATGTTAGCCAATTCAATGCCAATTCATTAAAATTATTGAGCAACAATGTTAGCCAATTCAATGCCAATTCATTAAAATTATTGAGCAACAATATTAGCCAATTCAATGCCAATCCATTAAAATTATTGAGCAACAATATTAGCCAATTCAATGCCAATTCATTAAAATTATTGAACAACAATGTTAGCCAATTCAATGCCAATCAATTAAAATTATTGAGCAACAATGTTTCGGATACACAGTTTCTGAAACATCACGTAGATGTTTACCAGGAACAATGTTTCGGAATTCCAATGAAGTAGGCAAGTTTTTAAGAAGTTGGTCACTTAAGGTGGCTATACATTTTTTTACACTACAAAAGTTCAAACTTTTGGGAAAAATTTGCAAAACACATTTTTTTTGTTTAATATTTAAAAAAAATACTGTAGCTGTGACTCAAAAACGGCAGTTAGTATTTGATAGAACAGTTATCTAAGAATGTTACAAAAAAAAAGTTTGAGAAAATTCCTTCATTTGTGATCTTGGCACCGAAAGGATGGACAAAGGTAAAAAAAAATGAAAATTTCGAAAATGTTCCATATCTCGAAAACCGTGACACTTTTACTGGGTGCTATTTTTTATTTTATGAACAGTTATGATTTCCCCCACCAGTAGGTAAAGATATATCCACTCTTTACGCCACATCCTGTAGATTGGTTGGTGGCCGATCGAACCGGATGCCGTTAGATTTTGAAGCACATATTCTATCGCTCGGCCACAATTGCTCAAATCTTTTTTTACAAAATTTTATTTAACTTGCAATGTTTGTTTGTTAGTTTGTTGGTTTAGTTCAAATCTTGCAAGTTGAATTCGAACCAGTTACTCTTATCCTTTGGAGTTGAATTTTTACATGTTGGTTCAGTTCAGGTTACAATGCATTTTTATGGTAAGCACAGAAAAGAGAAGTAAATAGAACGGAAATGAGAAGGAAGATCTGTTACCAGGCATTATGAACGAACCTTGATTGAACATTCTTATTTAGATCAACGCGTCGGAACTCCGCATCACAGTTGCTAACTGATTTCGAATGACTGACGTTTCGTTTATATGGGTGCAACTGGCTACAACAAATTGGTTTAAAACAAAAATATTTCTTTCAGGCTCATTTCTAACCGTAACCGACTCTGACGCTAACTCTGGAACAGCCTCCCTGGGCCTCTCCACCTCTTCATCCCTGGACTCTGCTTCAGAACTGCTGCTGGCTGCGGCGGCGGCGGTGGAATCTGGTGGCTCTGAAGGTAAGAATAAGGCTGAGGTTTGATTGATAGGGGAGTACCCCTTCATAATTATACTCTTTTTTATTTTTTATAAATAAATAGGCTTGCACTTGACCGCCAACTCGCCTGCTGTAAAGCGACGATGCGGTCTACGATGGAGCACGCTTGCCTAGAAGAAACCGATTCACTCGTGATTTGAAGACACCCAGATTGTAACTCCAGTAGTACAAGAAAGTGCGAACTGCTAGACTGTGGAATGTGCTGCCTGAATGGTTCCCCGATAATTAACATATGTGTGTCTTCAAGCTTCGAGTGACTTGGTTTCTTCCAGACAAGCATGCTACATCGAAGCCCGCATCATCGCTTAACATCCAGGCAAGGTAGCGGCCAAACGCAAGCATAATATGAAAAAATTATAAAATAAATAAATATTCGGCACATTTTTGCACACACGGTCATCTGACCCTAAACTAAACAAAGCTTGTGATATGGCTGCCAGAGACTGATATACATACATATATAGTTTTAAATACATACTTAAATAAATATTAACAACCAGATATAATAGAACAAACACAAATGTTCACATAAATGTTTGTCCTAGGTGGGAATCGAACCCACGCCCACAAGCACAGAAGGTAAGTTCACAACCAACTGGAACAACGGGCTATCGGGGTAGGATAAACAATACTTTACTACGGAAAATTCGATGGAAAAACAGTAGCAATTAGTTTTCATCACATTTTGCCGCAAGATTGCCCATCATACAAAATTCACACCTTAGATCGTGGATTCCTAGAAAGCATCCTTTTAGTTTGAATTCAGGTTTTTGACCAATTTGCTTGATACTGTAGAAGATCGGGTAAAACCACGGGTTAAGCATTGAAACCGTGCACATTGAGGCCGTGGTAGCCTATTTGGGAGACCGCTAGACTTGAAAGCGTGAGGTCGCGGGTTCAAACCCCGGGCCCGTACCAATGAGCTCTTTGGAGTTTATGTACGGATTTTCATACCACTGGCTTTTCGGTGAAGGAAAAACATCGTGAGGAAACCTGCATACGTACGGAGAAGAAATTCAATGGCGTATGTAAATCCACCAACCCGCACTGTGCCAGCGTGGTGGATATGGCCCAATCACCCTTTCGGGGGTAGGCTAAAAGTCCAGCAGTGGACTGTTAAAAGGCTGATTATGATGATGATGATGATAAAGCATTGAAACTGTTATTTTTCAGGTGAAGCGGCTCCAGGAGAACTTTGCAGGACAGTCAGACATCTGATGAGGAGCATAGCGTCCATCGAGCGACAGATGGACCGAGTTCTGAAGCATGTTGACGACTGGCCGTCTAAGCCACGCGGGAATGACGTGGAGGCAAGGTTGGTTTACTACTGTTTTTTTTTAAGGTTGGCGAACTGGCTGACTGGTTTCTTTTACGGACTGTATTGGATTGATGTGAGAGTTTGGATTCATATTGCGCTGACTTAGCATTTTCTCCATGCCACGTTTCATCATCATGAGTTTGAAATAAACTTGGCATAGAGACGTCGATGACTGGCCATCCAAGCCGTATGGAACCGATATGGTGGCCAGGTTTGTTTACTTCTGATTTCTTTAAGGTTGGTGAACTAAGTGACTGGTCTCTTTTACGGATTTTGTTGGAAGTTTGGATGCATATTGTGCTGGCTTAGCATTTTCTCCATGCCACGTTTCATCATCATGAGTTTGAAATAAACTTGACATAGGCACGTCGATGACTGGCCTTCAAAGCCGTACGGGAGCGATATGGTGGCTAGGTTTGTTTACTTCTAATTTCTTTAAGGTTGATGAACTAAGTGACTGGTCTCTTCTACGGATTTTGTTGGATTGATGTGAAAGTTTATATTTATATTGTACTGGCTTGGCATTTTCTCCATGCCACGTTTCAAGATCGTCAGCCCCGATTAACAACTGCTAGGCATAGGCTTTCCGTTACTTGTAAAACTCGTTTATAGCTCAGTGGTTGGCACATTTGAGTCCCAAACTGTGGGTGTGGATTAAAAATCCCAACTATTAGCTTGAGGTACAGGAAAGGAAAATATCGTTAGGAAACCATATCATAGTGGTGGCAATATCTTATTCCCGGCTGACTAATATGCATGATGACTAATATTTAATTTATTATAAATAACCAGCTTAGCGATTAATTTAACTAAATACATTAAACATACTGAAAAAATAATTTAAATTGGCTGATAAATCTCTGAGATATGAGTGTTTAAAGTTTTAGGTGGGGATAGAGAGGGAATGCTCTATCACTTTCTCCCAAAGCGTGTGTTGGTATAGCATTTGTATGGCGCACCTGAGCCGTGACGTCACGGCTCAATATATTGCGCTCTTTGTCTAGCATGAAATTAAAATGCTATGCATATCTTATTTATTTTTGAACTAATTTTAATTTTGTTTTCGTTGATGTGCTCTATTTATGATCAGCTTTTTAATGAGCTAATAAAAAATATCAGTCATCATGCCTATTACCACCCTCAAGTTGAAAATCAGTCGCCAAGCACCTAACGATGTGTTCCATCAGCCACTTAAGAGCCAGACTCTTCAGGTGAAAACTCCTTTCATAATTGTTCCAGTGGCAGTAATCTAGTGGCAATTTGGGTGACTTTATCCACATTTATACACTGGTTTCTTCAACAAACCTACTCCAAATCCCACCAAATTTTACCAGCTTCCTTTTTATCCCAAGCAACTTCTCCAGCCAAAAACCTACACTCCTACTTCCACCCAAAACCTGATAATCCAAGATGGCCATGTTTCCAGGAAACGCGTAGACATGGGATTGAATGAAGTAGACCGGAAGCTGATGGCGATGTACCGACGGCTGCCGGACGTCCATAGGAGGCAGTTACAGGTGTATAGGAAACAAAAAAAGCTTTCTACCGTGAGTCTCTTATTTTTTTCAAATATTCTGACTTAACGTGTGTAATATTCTATTCATCATGTATGTTTGTTCCAGGTGTGCATGCAGCTGGTGGGGGGTAACGCGCCGTCTCCCCCCACCCCAGGCCCGCCGCCTCCTCCCCCCCGCCGGCAGCCCTGCCGTGCGCTCTGCGTCACATATCACCTGCAGCGGTTCAAGGAGGTAATACATACTGTTATGGAGTCACTGTTGTTAGTATAGCATTTGTATAGCGCGCACATGACGTCATAATCAACAACCAAAAAAAATATGGATATTGACAAATCAACAGGCGCTCGAACAAAATTATTTATATTATTCGAGTGTATTATTTTATGCAATGGGTGGCAAACAAGTAGACGGGCTGCCTGATGGTAAGCAGTCACCGTCGCCTATGGATACTTGTAACACCAGAGGCGTCACAAATACGTTGCCGACCCTTTAGGACATGATTAAGTCCTTTTTGACTTGATTAACTCCGTTTTTGAAGAACCCCATGTTGTAGCTTCTCGGAAACACCGCGGAAGGTAGCTCATTCCACATAATGCAGGTGTGAGGCAAGAAAGATCGTGTGAATCGCACAGTGTGCGATTTCCACTGATCTATGATGTGTGGACGAACCTTCAGGCGGTGGCGGTTAGTGCGATGGTAAAACCGCGACGCCGACATCAGATCAAACCGTCCTTCAGAACACTCCCCGCTGTAAATGCGAAAAAGGTTAAAAGCTACTGTGCCGAAGTCAATGAAATTATTTGACCGTCAACTCGCCTAATAAGCGATGATGCGGTCTACGATGCATCACACTCCTTACCCGATATAGGATAAACCATACAACCAACACCCTTGTATATTTTGTGTTCGCATGTTCATACAATCTGATCAATAATGGTTCAGCTTCTCTCCCAGGTCCGTCGCAAGGTACTTCACATGCGCGATCAGCAGCTCTACTACCACCGGCTGAGGATGTGGCTGGAAGACCAGCTCCGAACCGAGAAAGATAGGTATGATGAACAAGAAATAATATTTTATAACATTTTCCACGGAGAGTGCAATGGAACTTCACAAAACTTTTCATAACCGAACGTCCAGACAAACGATGCGTCACCCTTCATCATCATAGCCAGTCTTTTAACAGTCCACTGCAGAACTTTTAGCCTACCCCAAAGGGTGATTGGACCATATCCACCACGCTGGCCCAGTGCGGGTTGGTGGATTCACATATGCCATTGAATTTCTTCTCTTTACGTATGCAGGTTTCCTCACGATGTTTTCCTTCACCGAAAAGCTAGTGGTAGGAAAATCCGTACATAGAGAGCTCATTGGTACGGGCCCGGGGTTTGAACCAACCTCGCGACCTCACGCTATCAAGTCTAGCGGTCTCCCAAATGGGCGACCACGGCTTATCTCGGCTTGGTCGAAATTTCTTAATTAGAACAGCAAAACTCTATGGAACTTGTTCCAACATCACCTTTTCACTACCGGACGTCCAGACAAAGAGTCACCCTTACTTGGTCGAAATGCCATTTATTCGCACCGAGCGTTATGCCTCCTCTTTCTTAATTAGAACAGCAAAACTCTATGGAACTTGTTCCACCATCACTTTTTCACTACCGGACGTCCAGACAAAGAGTCACCCTTACTTGGTCGAAATGCCATTTATTCGCACCAAGCGTTTTGCCCCCTCTTTTTTAATTAGAACAGAAAAACAATGGAACGCCTTGCCTCTGTCTGTGTTTCCGCAGCATGACAATCTTGGAGTGTTCAAGTCTAGGGGGGCGTGGGTTCGATTCCCACCTAGGACAACCATCCATGCGATGAAAATTTGTGTTTGTTCTATATCTGGGTGTTAATATCTATTTAAGTATGTATTTAAAAATATATATGTATGTTTATCAGTCTAGCAGTTTGGGGTCAGATGACAGTGTGTACAGAAATGTTCCAAATTGTCCCGAATCCCCAGGAATCTCATAACAATTCCACTTTACAGTTCAGAAAACAACGTCACCCTACTCGAAGACTTGCCCCGCCGCAAAAAACGCACAACAAGCCCAAAAATCCCTCGATTATCCACCGCCTCAAAGAGGAAACTCAAATCCTCTTCACCCTCCCTTAGCAAGCCTCATAGAATACTGCAAATGCTCAAAAACAAGGCCCCAGCTCAAACTACTAACCTACTCCTTGAGGATTTAAAATTAGACGACCCTAAATCTGAAGTAGAACCTCCAGAAGCGTTTCCGCTTGAGAAAGACAATGATAGCGATACGGAAACGATCGTAGGGGAGAAAGAAACGGGGGATCTGTGTAAAGATATGAAGGAGTGTCTAACTAAGTTTGCTAATTTTGCTCTAAACAGTCCGGATAATCAAGAGTATACTGAAAAGTATCCAGAGTCTGTCAGTCCACCGTTACAAGAAATGTCTCCAACTAGCACCGAGCCAATGCCCGTTTACACCCCAAAACCGAGTCAAAGATTATTGTCGGTAAACAAGTTCTTAACTGTGGACGATAAGGTCGACTTTACAGCGCTAATCGCTCCTGAATTGAACGTACCGTTAAACGCTAGACGCACTCCAGTTTTAGTCAAAGAAGATATAGAGAAAGAAATCAAAATTGAACCGACTGACGAGTTAGTCGTTGATACGACTAAAGACCCTAATATTTATAAGTATGTGACTTTTGGACTAGAAATTAAGAAAGCTATGGAAGAGTGTCAGAATATTATTAACTCTTATAACAGTATTAAGGATAAGGGAGACGGGAAGGAAAGAGAGGGCGAGAACACAGACGGGCCGCTATCTTTAGAGCAGATCTGCGAAGTCATGATGAGCTTGGACAAAAATTCGGCTGAATTTCTCGATAAAATAGACACAGACGAAGCAATGGATATAAACTCGGCGAATACTAAACTAGCCGAATTAGTTGAAAACATGCCTCAAATTTTAGCGAATATGCCAGAAATCGCGTCAGAGTTCGCAAACGCATCCTTCGAATTGCCAGAATTTGCGTCTATAATGAATAGTTTACCAGATGTGAACAGCGAAGCTCAACTGACGCCGGAAACTTTAAAGCAGATCCGCGAACTTAAGCTAAGCAAAAATAGAGATAATGTTAAAGTTACTAAGAACACTGCCAAGCGTAAAATTAGTCGTAAGGTTAAGAATAACGTCGATACCAACGATATTATAGGTACAATGACTTTTGAATTCGACAGCAAAGATATCACTGACCTACTCAAAGACGAGAAAGAAATACAGGCTCTTATGAAAAACAAATCGAATAACAAAGAAGACTTTAAAGATCTCCTCTTCTCTATATCAGCTCAAGTGGTGATCAACAAAGTTTTTGAATATCTAAAGCAGAATAAAAGTCCTGAACTAGCTAAATGTCTAGAAGAAGACAAAGATCTGTTCTCTATACCCAAAAATAGCATCAATTCGGAAATGTATTCGAAAGCTTCGACGCTATTCGACAATTCTGTAAAAGACGCGTTATCTATGGACGAGTTGCGAGACCTTGTAAAATCGAGATTCAACTCTTGGAAACATTACGTAGCTACTAAATTTAAGAGCATACCCGTGGAGTTGTTAGAGAATGAAATAGAAGCTATGCTGGACAAGTTTTACAGTTACATCCAAGACCTAGCTGGGAAACAAAATGCAAATGACAGTGATAAAATCATTGAAAAGTTTGAAGATTTAAGAAAGTTTAACGATCCGGAATACTACGATTCGGACGACGACTGTCCCGCTTCGAAAGAATCGCTCAAACAAATAACTAAATTGCTCTCAACATCCGCCGGAAATACCTTCGATCTGTTGCTTATGAAAATGCCTAACATGTCAGAGGATAAAAAATCTGCCGTCAAAAGTCTAAGATTTAAATATATGGATGTTTTAAAACGGTGTACAGAGTCACAACAACTGATCACTTGGATCCTGACAGATCCTGATGCAGCAATCAACGTCATAGAAGACTTAATGGGTTTCCCGATCACAAAATTAAAATCGGATATTTCGTCACAAAGCGTTGAGAAAAAACGCGATTATTTTATCGATAAGTTAAAAGATTTGAATCGATTGTACATGGAGTCGATACCGAAGAAATCTCTCACTGGCGACGAATGGCTCGTCATGCTGTACAGATTAGAACAGTTAGAAGATAAGCTTAAAGATAGCATAGTAAAATTAGCACCCCAACCTAAAAGCGATAAGCAGAACGCCAGCGAAGCCGAAATCTTAGCTGCTAAAGGCTTAAGCGTTATCATAGGCAAATCAGCTCGGGTACAGAAAAAGCCCGAATCGAAACCTGTAAAGAAAGACGAAAAAATTGACAAATCGACAACCGAAGAAGACGATAAAAAGAAAATCAACAAAAACGACGCCTTACTTGCCAAATGCGAAGCGATTTTGACCTCTAAAGGTGAAAAAACACTTCTAGACAGCTTTTATACAATCAAATCATACATAACGCAAGGTCTACCCGTTCCGGAGACATACAAAAAACACGTGATCTCGATTTGCTCAAGCATCGACGCAAAACTTCTTGAAGAAGACCTAGCGGAAAGTCTAAAAGACGATGACGATTCCGACAATTCAAACAAAAACGTCCTGACGATAACTACGCAAAATCCAGAAGAGCTAGCAAAGTATTCGGCGCAAGCGCTTCGCAATGCAAAACAAACCCTCAACGCTGTCGCTTTCAAAAACATGGCCAGAAATGGTCAGAGTAAAAGCGAGAGCGAAGCCTGTGATACACCAAGGACTGATTGTAAATGGACGAACGATTGTGTTTGTAACTCATGTAAAGACAACGATTCCGTCTGTCTCGGTGATATAGTGAAAATAAGCTATGAAGATCCAAAAAGTAAAGCCGGGCTGGAAAAGAAGGAAGTTAAAAAAGTGCCCGCGAAGCAAGCGAAGCCGGCTGCTAAAGCGTGTGAGAATGCGACGCATCAGCAGCACGTTTGCAAAGGTTGGTAAATTCATTGTATTTTTAACCGACTTCTAATAAGGAAGGGGTTCTCATTTTTTTTTGTGAAAACTATTTTTTTTGCATTTTGGCACTTTTTGTGATGAGGGAAAACACTGAACTCGCGTCATGGTACCGCTCAGATGTCTCCGTAATTTTTAGGGTTCCGTACCCAAAGGGTAAAAACGGGACCCTATTACTAAGCCTACGATGGCTGTCCGTCTGTCTGTCTGTCCTACCTTTAAACGGCTGTATCTTTCGAACCGTAATAGATAGCCAGTTTAAATTTTCACAGAATATGTAATGTTACGGCGGATTAACTAGGAAATAATAAAAAAGTTAAAAGTAAAAACGAAAGGGGGTTTCCCTATACAACAAACGTACTTTTTTGACGTATTTTTGTATTAGCTCTAATGTAAAAAGGATAATATGTACAAGCGTCAAACTTGGCATGATTATAGTACACACTCTAAAATATCTATACTAATAATATAAAGAGGAAAGATTGGATTGTTTGTTTGTTAGTTTGTTTGCATTGAATAGGCTCCGAAACTACTGGACCGATTAGAAAAATTCTTTCACTGACGTGAAGGTACACTATCCCCGGGTGACATAGGATATATTATATTTAAAAAAAAAATAGGGATCCTTACTAAAACTCCAATAATGTAACCCAAGGTGTAAAAAAATATAATTTACAATTTTAAATTTGCGTGTTTGACAGTTCTAAGACAAGACGTCTGTCAGGTCAGCTAGTTTTTTATATTACGCTTAAGACCGATTCGGTTACTCGGCGTTCTACTGTACTTCTCTTTTCTGTGGTTTATATCGTGTGTTCTGTTCATGTAGTGGGTCACAACAACGGCAGCGTGTGTTCCGGGGAAGGTGGTCCCGACCAGCACTGCACTTGCTGTTACTGCACCGTATTCGGACACGCGGTGAGTAACTACTGAGTCGCCATCTACACGGGCGACTGTTCGACGATATATTGACTGCCCAATATGGAGGGAGATTGTTAAACTTAAACTTGACTTTAAGACTGATTTTTAGGGTACCGTACCCAAAAAGTAAAAACGGTACCCTATTACTGAGCATACGCTGTCCGTCCGTCCGTCTGTCCTACCTTTTAACGGCTGTATCTTTCGAACCGTAATAGATAGCAAGTTGAAATTTTTCACAGAATATGTAATGTTACGGTGGATTAACTAAGAAATAATATTAAAATCAAAAAGTAAAAATTAAAGGATCCTCATTACCATAACAGGTTAATTGGTCCCCGTACAACAAACGTATTTTTGTATTAGCTCTAATGTAAAAACGATAATATGTGCAAACGTCAAACTTGGCACGATTGTAGTACACACTCTAAAGTAAATAATAGCCAAGTGCGAGTCGGGGAAAAGTTTCTGTTCAACACTGTTTTGTCTTCCCGTGAACATGGTGCATGTAACTGCGCCGAAATATCGGAAGCATATTCCACAACCTTACCACGATAAATATCACGTAAATAATCATATAACTTTAGGTTTCTGTTCATTACTAAGTTATAGCTGGTAATTTCGTTATTGAATTTTGTGGTGGTACGGAACCCTCAGTACGCGACTCCGACTCGCACTTGGCTGGTTTATTGAGCGATGGCATCGAAATTGCACATAATAGATTTATTTAGGTACAAAATTAATCATTGGTGCAGGGCCGAGGATCGAACCGGGCTTGGCCATAATTGCTTAAGAAATGCTTTAGATGTATAGCGTGAATTATAATGCCGTTTGCACATCGCAGCCTCCATTGACGACCCCGGTGCCTCGGAACTTCAACGAGACTCGGGAACGGCTACGTTCCATTCTGAACAAGAAGAAGCAGCTCTGCAAAGCGACTAATGTAAGTAACTTGTTTTTTCTTCTTAAGGCGCGCTTGTATAACGCGCCCTTTAATTTAAATGTAATCTAAAGTTAGGTTAATAAGTAATCCATTTGAAACTTTGCAAGTACAGTGAAAACTCGATATAGCGAAACTTAAGGGACTGCGCATTTTATGGCGTTATCGAAAAAAAACAATATTATTTTACTATTATAATACATATGTATTTACTAGTAAAGTATAAAATTTACAATCAACAAACATTAATATTGACACAAATAACAACGTTTATTGCGTATAGTTTGTTATCTTCTTCTGACGTTTTTTGCTGCTCCCAGAATTTTATTTTAAATACGATGTGTTAGAAAGTACTGTTTATTGCTTAATAATGGCGTATTGTTGTCGTTATTTAGAGTTTAATGCTACATAGAGTGTATTATCTCATTTCTACATAGTATAAATTAAAGTCACTTTCCGCGTCTGTCTGTCTGTCTTTATGACCGCTAACTCCTCCTAAACCACTCAACGGATTTTGATGCGGTTTTCACGATCACTTAGATATATTTTCACGGAAGGTTTATATATATAACTAGCGACCCGCCCCAGCTTCGCACGTAAATTACACCCGTGCGAAGCCGGGCGGGCGGGTCGCTAGTTGTATATACAACAAGGTGAACCAACCAAAGTCCAGTAACTGCGACGTTTTAGGAAGCTTGTCGATAAATCGTGTCGCTATGTAGAGTTTACACTGTATATGGAATTTGGATGACAATACAGTAATTTGAGTCAGGACGTGGATAGAGGAACTGTTTAATGGTGAATCACACTGACAGAGACATCTAGCGGGAAAGTTCTATCATGCCGTAACTGAGAGGTGTCGACTCCCCTCTCACCTCACCGTCACAATCGTTTTTATTTAAGGTGGTACGATTCACCTATGGCGGGAAATACAAATTTTAAACAGTTTTTTGGTCCTAGCAGCCAGGCCAGATAATTATTTTTGAATAACACAGTGTTTGCGCAAAATGTTGGCTGTTCTTTACATTATAATGTACAACTATTTAACAGTAACGCACCATATTACTTACATTTGCCAATAAACCGTTTGAAACAGCAAACATTTGTTTATTCACAAATGTAAGTAATAATGTACATCTCTTCTCTTCTCTTCTCTACATAGTATAAATTGAAGTCGCTTTCCGCGTCTATCTGTCTGTCTGTATGGCCGCTAACTCCTCCTAAACCAGGCAATGGATTTTCATTCGGTTTTCACCATCAGTTAGATACATTTTCAAGGAAGGTTTATATATATAACTAGCGACCCGCCCCGGCTTCGCACGTAAATTACACCCGTGCGAAGCCGGGCGGGGAGGTCGCTAGTTAGAGATAAATAGCTTTACATGATTTGCGCAAACATCATGATCGTTTACAATAATTACCCGGCCTAGCTACAAGGACAAGAATACTGAAATTTGAATTTCCCGCCATTTGTGAAACGAACCACCTTAAACTAAAATATAATTGTTATGAACAGGGCGAGCCGGAACCCCAGCCAGAGAAGAAGCCGGTCGCGGCCGCGGCGCCCGTGCCGGCCGCAGTCCCGCCCAAACAAGTGAAGCCTTCGCCCCAACCTCAGCCCAAACCGCCGGTCAGTTACTTCACAGTACTACTGAAACAACTTGACTATATTTTTATAGCAAAACACATTTGTACTCCACAATCATCGACATACAATGACATCGATGATCGGTTCTCTAAACTTAATTTGACAGCTCTAAAATTGTTGCCATCCTTCTCTCACATATTAAAATGAAAAGAGAGGCAGATAATTTTAGTCCTGTCTGATTGGTTTAGTTTAGTGAGTCATCATCATCATCATAATCAGCCTTTTAACAGTCCACTGCTGGACTTTTATAGCCTACCCCCGAAAGGGTGATTGGGCCATATCCACCACGCTGGCCCAGTGCGGATTGATGGATTCACATACGGCATTGAATTCCTTCTCCGTACGTATGCAGGTTTCCTCACGATGTTTTCCTTCACCGAAAAGCCAGTGATATGAAAATCCGTACATAAACTCCAAAGAGCTCATTGGAACGGGCCCGGGGTTTGAACCCGCGACCTCACGCTTTCAAGTCTAGCGATCTCCCAAATGGGCTACCACGGCTTTTTTGATTTCGGCTGTTGAGTGAGTGGTATGACAGAATCGAAGCCAATACCTATAGAGTAACAATCTCTAATAGGTGTTGTATCTTAATGTCCACAATAGATGTCATTTTTTTATTTATTTAAGCACATGTGCTATAGAGGAGATAACGCTTCCAATAATTTATTTTTTCTGATGAAAATTCGATTAATAATACTAAAATTAATTAAATTTGCGACGCAGCCGAAACAAGCGAAGCCCCCGGTTCTACCTCAGACTAAGCCACCTGTAAGTAAATAATATCTTGAATGTTAGTATGGGACCAACCCAGAAATCGCGAAAAAAAAATCAGCTGTTCCATACATTTTGTCGAGTGTCAATGACCGTTTTCTATAGAACAGCTGATATTTTTTTCGCGATTTCAGGGCTGGTCCCATAGTAAAAGTTGTTCACAATTATGAGTCCAATTACCTTCTTTTGGCTTCGAGAGTGTTCCCCTTACACCCCGTATATATACTCGCTAGTTAATTTATATATATAACTAGCGACCCGCCCCGGCTTCGCACATAAATTACACCCGTCTGAAGCTGAGGCAGGTCGCTAGTAAGTATTAAATAAGTCATTGATTGAGGATGGAACCGGGTGCCGGACAGCAAGTGATCCATAGGTGGTTTCCCCCAGGCCTTACCCACAACGTTGCCGCCCTACCTGTCGGCGGCGGCCCAGGCCAAGCGGCAGGTGTTGGAGAACCACCAGCGCATGTTGGCCGACAAGATGGCCAAGATGGTCGTCACAGAAAAACCAGAAGTCAAACCTAAGGTATGTAATATCTATATTACTAGCGACCCGCCCGCCCGGCTTCGCACGGGTGTAATTCACGTGCGAAGCCGGGGCGGGTCGCTAGTTATATATATAAACCTTCCTTGAAAATGTATCTAACTGATGGTGAAAACCGCATCAAAATCCGTTGCTTGGTTTAGGAGGAGTTAGCGGCCATACAGACATACAGACAGACGCGGAAAGCGACTTCAATTTATACTATGTAGAGATTATCATACATTATCACACACACACACACACACACACAGACATACAGACAGACGCGGAAAGCGACTTCAATTTATACTATGTAGAAATTATCATACATTATCACACACACAGACATACAGACAGACGCGGAAAGCGACTTCAATTTATACTATGTAGAGATTATCATTCATTATCACACACACACACACACACACACAGACATACAGACAGACAGACAGACAGACGCGGAAAGCGACTTCAATTTATACTATGTAGAAATTATCATACATTATCACACACACAGACATACAGACAGACAGACAGACGCGGAAAGCGACTTCAATTTATACTATGTAGAGATTATCATACATTATCACACACACACACTTTCACTCACGTACACACAGACACCATACACACACACAAATACTGCATGCATATAACACTAAATTTAGTTATTAGTTTTGTCAATATCTGTCACCATTACTTGGAAGGAACTGACTCCTATAATACAGGTAATCTACCTAGCACAGGAGTCAGAGATTCACTTAGCTTGTATGTCGGTTATTATAAGACAAATAAACTTTTTTTTTTTTGTAAATGTTTATGTGCCCCGCGGCTTCATCCGGGTCATATACTTCCTTGAAGCAAGGCTTGAAGGAACCTCCTTGGTAGCAACAGCAACTCTCTTTGACTTAGATGACATATTTTTTTTGTCTATGATATAATATGTCAATGTATAAGACTTCAATAGGCATGATGACTAATAATTTATTATTACCTCATAAAAAAGCTGTTTGAAGCAAGCAAGTTGGAAGTGGCAATGGGCAGGCCACATCTCTCGAAGAACCGATAACCGATGGGGATGAAAGGTTCTGGAGTGGAGACCACGAACCGGAAGACGCAGCGTAGGTAGGCCTCCCACTAGATGGACAGACGACATTGTGAGAGTCACGGGCATCCAGTGGATGCAAAGGGCAGGCTGTCGTTCAGTGTGGAGGTTAAAGGGGGAGGCCTATTTTCAGCAATGGACGTCTTCTGGCTGATGATGATGATGATGATGAAAAAAGCTGATCATAAATAGAGCCCATCAACGAATACAAAATTTAAATTAGTACAAAAATAAATAAGATATAACCATTTAATTTCAT
Organism: Agriopis marginaria; assembly: GCA_932305915.1. NCBI lineage: Eukaryota > Metazoa > Arthropoda > Insecta > Lepidoptera > Geometridae > Agriopis > Agriopis marginaria. The sequence continues at coordinate 3,579,262 of OW029942.1, read as the reverse complement.
ACTAGACAGAGAGCGCACTATACTGAGCCGTGACGTCACGCCACAGTCGCGCCATACAAATGCCATACTAACACACGCTTTGCGAGAAAGGGATAGAACATCCCGACTTAAAACTTTAAATACTCATATCTCCAGAGATTTATCAGCCAATTAAAATTATTTTTGCCGGGTCGCTAGTAATATTATAAATGCGAAAAGTTTGTTGGTTTGTTTGTTCCTCTTTCACGCAGCAACAGAGCAACGGACCGACCTGATTTTTTGCATGGGTATAGTTCAAGGGCCGGAGAGTAACATAGGCTACTTTTCATCACCATCATAACCTTAAAACCGCGGGGCGCAGCTAGTTCGTTATACTTGTATTGGAAATATGACATGCAAGGTAGGTCGACTTGTGGCGTCTACTTGAATATAGGTCTGTGGTTACACCATTTATAACTACCGCGATATGCTTATGCCTACAACAACAGTTTGGTGTGTTCGCGCGTTTAATTTTTTTTTTTTACAATGTAGGTAATTAGATTAAAAAATATATATATATACTATTCCAAGAACCAGTTGTCTGGATAAATCTAACATAGGTTTTAGGACAACTTATTAACTAGAAATGTAATGTGTTTTAAATAAAAAAATAAAAAAAAACAACTGGACCGATTTTTATGAGTTTTGGTTTGTGCTGCACCCTGTATTCTGGCCCTTAAAATATTTTGTATGTTTATATTGCAGGTCTTACAACGCACGGTGCCGGTACAAGTTAATGTGGCGCCGACGTTAAAAGCTGAAGGGAAAGTGAATCCTAATGCTATGGAACAGATCAGACTAAAGGTAAATTCGACATTGCTTTATGGTTGATATTAAAAAAAACCGTACGATGCGCTTTGATTCCACTTTTATTGTGCGAACTGCCTGATTGAGTGTTCCTCGATAGTTTCAATCTGGGTGTCTTCAAATCACGAGTGAATCGGTGTCTTCTAGGCAAGCGTGCTCCAACGTAGACCGCATCATCGCCTTAAAAACGCAAACGCAAGCCTATTATTAAATTTAATAAAATAATAATAAAACTGGAAAAATCATACTATCTATCTTCTATACTGGGTTACGCAGAAAGAGTGTACTAAGCCGGAAGGTCATTATACTACTAAGAACAACTTTTAATGTGGTGGCAACTCACAAATCGCGAAAAAAAACAACAGTTCTATAGAAAACGGTCATTGACTTTCGATGTATGGAACAGCTGTTTATTTTTTCTATTAACGGGATATTTACCGTGATAAGGATGTGGGAGCTTTCGATATTTCGGCGCAGTTACAATCTTCCTGTAAACATGGGGCATATAACTGCCCCGAAATATCGAGTGCTCCATCCACAACCTTATCATGGTAAATATCACGGCAATAAACATATAACAGTAATGCAAAAAAGTCCAAAAATTGCATGTAAACCCGTGATATTGATATATGTACTATTTATTTATTATTTCTACAGCAATTACGACAGCAGCATTTAGCACACTATCAACAAAAACAACAAATTGTTGCCCAACAACAACAACAACAACAGCAGCAGCAACAACAGCAGCAGCAGCAACAGCAACAACAAAAGAAACCTGAACCGATATACGACTTGCCGATACACAACAAGCCAACGCCACAACAGCAACAGTTGCGACAACAACAGCAACAGGTAACTACTAAACAATAACGCAGGATGTGTGAAAAAAAACTACCCTTTTATACACAAATGTCTAAAATAGTTAGAAGTGCTTAAGTAGGAGACTTAAAAATGCATATAAGAAATACGCAAAACGTAACAACTGTTATATTATAGAAACACATTTTATTTACTAGCTGTGCCCCGCGGTTTCACACGCGTAGTGATGAAAAACGGTGATGATGATGATGAAAAGTATGTCTATGATACTCTCTGGCTCTTGAACTATACCCATGCAAACAATCAGGTCGATCCGTTGTTCCGTTGCAGCGTGAAAGAGGAACAAACATCCATACATCTATACATACAAACTTTCGCGTTTATAATATTAGTAGGATGTCTAAAATACTTAGAACTGCTAAATTATGAGACTTAAAAAAGCATATTAAAAAAAACGCGTAACAATTGTTTGTTTTTCCTAACATAAATTACCAAAACTGTAAAAAGTAACCTTTTTCTATATTTTATTTCAGCAATTACAACAGCAACAGCAGCAACAACAGATCCAGCAGCAACAACTGCAACAGCAACAGATCCAACAACAACAGCAGCTCCAACAACAGCAGCAATTGCAGCAGCAACAACAGTTAAAACAGCAACAACTACAGCTATTGCAGCAACAGCAGATGCAGTTGCAGCAGCAACAGTTGCAACAGCAACAACAACAACAGAGGCAGAGCAGGCCACAGCAGCAACAGAATAGCGTGTCCTTATCTAGTCGAGATACGAGCGTATTTTCTACATCTTCTGGTTGTTCTGGGTAAGTCTCTCTCTCTCTCTCTCTCTCTCTCTCTCTCTCTCTCTCTCTCTCTCGCTCACTCACTCTCTCTTAGAGAACCCTAGCGCCAGACTTACTTTTTTTAATTGCGTAAGCCGTTGATAAGCAGCTATGTGGTCGAAGACGGAACTTCAAATAACTGCTTTTCGGATTTTTTTCATTTATATTTCCTGTGAGCTAAATTTCATGATTCTAGGTCAACTGGAAGTACCCTATAGATTTTGATTCCATTGTGAAACCGCAAAATATGGAAACTACCAGTTATAACTTGGTAATGAACAGATACTTGTCACCGACTCGCACTTGGCCAGTATTTATTATTTTTTGTTATACTTTAGAGTGTGTACTATAATCGTGCCAAGTTTGACGCTTGTACGTATTATCGTTTTTACATTAGAGCTAATACAAAAATACATAAAAAATACGTTTGTTGTATTTAGTTTTTACTTTTTGACCTTTTTATTATCTTTTAGTTAATCCTCCGTAACGTTACATATTCTGTGAAAATTTCAATTGTCTATCTATTACGGTTCGAAGATACAGCTGTTAATAGGTAGGACAGACAGACGGACGGACAGACAAACAGACAGACATCGTAGGCTTAGTAATAGGGTCCTGTTGTTCCCTTTGGGTACGGAACTCTAAAAAGGACTTTTGAAATTGACAAGTCAGGAAGTGGACAAACTTGACCGGAACTTAAAATTATCTATACTTCTATACTAATATTATAAAGAGGAAAGATTTGATTGTTTGTTTGCATTGAATAGGCTCCGAAACTACTAAACCGATTTGAAAAATTCTTTCACTGTTGTGAAGCTACACTATCCGCGGGTGACATAGGCTATAATCTATACCCGTGCGAAGCTGGGGCGGACCGCTAGTTATTAATAAATAAATAAATATATAAATTATTAAATTATTTCCTTTCAGTGGTTCATGTTGGCGCGGGTCCCGCGAAGAAGACCCCCGCGACTTGGACGCCCTGTTACAATACATAGAGGGTCCCACGAGACACGTGGACCGCGGCAAGAAACGAGCCAAGAAACAACGGCAAAAGGCTAAAAAGGTACGTTCGCAAACAGCCATGTGCAAGACGGTTACACAATATTTTTTAGTCTATGATAAACACAGGATGTATAATACCTTATACTATTTTTATCCTGAAAAAAAGATGATTATGATTATACCTACGAACCTAACTTACTTAATTATAATTTTGCAAATAGTTTTTATATCTGTGCCCATAAATTATTGAAAATGAAACCTAAATAACTATCTGTATGTCTAATTTATACAGGGAAAGGAATGGGTATGCTATAAAAAAATATTTAGTATTAGAATGGCTAAATCGTAAAATTACTATCTCACTTATTAGTATTTTTAATGTTTTTTTTTTTTTTTTTTAATTTTATATAATAATTAGGTAGTGATAGTTTTAGTTTTTAAATACTTTGTATATTTATACTGTGTAATATTTTTCGGGTAAATAAATACATATCTATCTCACTTAGGGCCATATCTCAAAATATCCGAGTCGCAATTTGACTTACAAATACTAAGTAATTTAAATTGGCCGATACATTTATGAGATACTAGTTGCGCCCGCGGCTTTGCCCGCGTGGAAATTCACTTGTCGCAAGAGAACAGCAGATCAAAAAAATTTATTACAACAGTTTACAGCATTCTTACGAAAACAATTAATTAATTAATAGGCTTGCGTTTGACTAGCATCACGCCTGATGTTAAGCGATGATGCGGTCTACGTTGGAGCACGCTTGCCTAGAAGATTGCCTAGCTAGCTTCCCTCGTGATTTGAAGACACCCAGATGGTAACCATCAGGGAACACCCATTCAGGCAGCGCATTCCACAGACTAGCAGTTCACATAATAAATGTGGAATCAAAGCGCTATTGCTATTGAGATAAGGTCGAGAATGGAACAAAAACTCAGAGCGTTTCTGATACAAAAGCTCCTTCGTCGCAGATATAAAAGCTCTGTCAACCATGACGTCTCATTCATCCACAGATGGAGAGTCGTCTAGAAGATGAATACACGAGTTTATCGCGTGAACTGTCCCGACTGCGGCGCGAGGCGGAGGCGTTGCACGTCGCGCATGCGGCCGCGAAACGACGCGTCGACGACACGAGGCATGCGCTGCAAGCATGCTCCGGGAAGAAGGGTGAGTTACAGCCTGGTTGTTTAAACCAGCAACCAACAGTGCCGTGAATTGTGTCAGTTGCGCGTCGTGCATGCGGCCGAAAAACGACGCGAAGACGACACGAGGCATGCGCTGCAAGCATGCTCCGGGAAGGAGGGTGAGTTACAGCATGGCTGTTCAAACATGCCACCAACAGTGCCGTGAATTGTGTCAGTTGCGCGTCGTGCATGCGGCCGAAAAACGACGCGAAGACGACACGAGGCATGCGCTGCAAGCATGCTCCGAGAAGAAGGGTGAGTTGGTTGTTCAAACATGCCACCAACATTGCCATGAATGACTGCGTCGCAACCGAGACGTTGCACATAGCGCATGCGGCCACAAAACCAACTATGGCATAAAAAAACACCCCCTAAATAATTCTTGATCCAGGTCATTAAGGTGGTTCGATTTACCTATGGCGGGAAATTCAAATTTTAAACAGTTTTTTGGTCCTAGTAGCCAGGCCAGGTATTTAATAAATTTAATAATAAATTTATTTATTTGGTTACCATAATATGCAACTTATGCCATCTTATTATATAATATTACAATTTTACAATAGTTTATAAAAATTTGAATTCATGCATGATAATTATAGTTTATAAGTTTAAGATAAAGTTAATACAATAAAATTACTATAATATAATACAATAATAGTTAATATAATACAATACAATAAAATAACTCATGTGAGGCCCTAACTCCCACAGTAGGATACCCTGAGTTTGTGGGAGCAAACAAGCAAAAATTTTTTTTTAAATAATACAGTGTTTGCGCAAAATGTTGGCTGTTCTTTACATTATAATGTACAATTATTTAACAGTAACGCACCATATTACTTACATTTGTGAATAAACCGTTTGAAACAGCAAAAATTTGTTTATTCACAAATGTAAGTAATAAAAAATAGCATTATAAAGTAGCATTAGAGATAAATAGCTTTATATAATTTTGTAAAGAATAATAATCAATCTTCGCATACATCATGGTTGTTTACAATAATTATCCGGCCTAGCTACAAGGACAAGAAAACTGTTTGAAATTTGAATTTCCCGCCATTTGTGCAACGATCCACCTTAAACAACAAATTAACTTTATTTCAGGTAAAAAGAAATCGTCTCAAAACACGAAAATAGAAATTCTATCGGACCAGCTGAGCGAATATACAGCGCTAATGAACACTACCCTCAAGGTAATGCAAGTGAACTTTATACGTAGCTGCGCTCGCGCATTAATCATTATTAGCAGCCAGAAGACGTCCACTGCTGAACATAGGCCTCCCCCTTTAACCTCCACACTGAACGACAGCCTGCCTTTTGCATAGACTGGATGTCAGAAATATATATATATATATATATATATATATTTTATTTTATTTTTTTATTATTATATATTTTGAATATATCAAATTGTCAATTTGATATATTTTAATTTGACACAGTAAAATGGTAACAAGTGATTTTTATTTCTCGTGTCATGTTATTCCGTCAAATTGCAAGATATCGAAACAAACATTTAATTTTCTATATTTGTAATGTTACGATAGACACCAAGACATGATTTTGTTACTTTTTGGAAATTCACAATCATTGATTTTATATCTTCAATAATGTGAAAATGTGCGAGCGAGAGAGCTGCAGAGGGTATACAGGTCCCTTAAAGTAATTTGTTTGACAGGAAATGCAAACGGCAGAAAGACAAGTGGCGGAATGGGCGTACAGACTCAAAGCCTGCGAAAGGCAACTCAACGAATGCCGAGGCGTCTCCGGAAAGGAACAAAAAGCTGAGCTTCAAGCACAAAAACATCTGCAACAGTTACAACAGCAACAGTTGCAGAAACAACAATTGCAGCAGCAACAGTTGCAGAAACAACAATTACAGCAGCAGCAATTGCAACAGCAACAGATGCAGCAACAACAATTGCAACAACAACAGATACAGCAACATCAATTGCAACAACAACAGTTGCAGAAACAACAGTTTCAGCAGCCGCACCAACAGCAAATACACGAACAGCACAAGTTGGAAAAACAAACACAGAATATTTACCTAAGTGAGTATCCTATCCTACTAATATTATAAATGCGAAAGTTTGTATGTATAGATGTATGTATGTTTGTTCCTCTTTCACGCTGCAACGGAACAACGGATCGACCTGATTTTTTGCAAGGGTATAGTTCAAGAGCCAGAGAGTGACATAGTGTACTTTTCATCATCATCACCTTCATCATCACCATTTTTCATCACTACGCGGGTGAAACCGCGGGGCGCAGCTAGTCTTCTATATATATATATATATACTAGCCGTTGCCCGCGGCTTCGCTCGCATAGTATTGAAATCTACTTTACTACCTCCCGTTTTTTTAGTTTCAGTCTCGCATCCATCCTGTAATCCACTCTACTCCTGTACCACCCTTTCTGCTCCAGTTCTGCATTCGCCCCTAAATCCACTCTACTACCGTTCCGCTCTTTCCGCTCCAGGCCCGAATCCGTCCCGTAAAATTACTCTTCTTCCGCCCCATCCTTACGGCGCCAGTCCTGAATTTGTCCCATTATCTTCTCTAATACAGGCCTGCCCTTTCCGATCCAACTTGGCATCCGTCCCGTAATCCAATTTACTCTCTTTCCACCTTTTTGCAATCCAGCCCCGCATCCGTTCCGTAATCCAATCTACTTCAGTCCCACTCTTTCCGATCTAGTCCCGTAGCCGTCCGCTCCACTCCACTCCCATACCGTAATTCAACCTACTCCTATCGCGCCCTTATATCGTAGCTATAGTCCCGCATCTGTCCATAGTTTTTATCTATGTAAAGCTAAAAACATTAGGGATTAGACCGACTTCAAAATTACTAAAATACGCATTTCGAGTCAGGCTCGCTCGCGGATTGAGGGTTCTTTACCACCACAAAATACAACCAGTTATTGTTCAGGCTTAACGCCTTCCAAAATTGTCGAAGTAGTTGCAACGCAGTCACATATTTAATTCTTTGCTACAGTGACGCTCGAGTATAACTTGGTAATGAACAGAAATTTGTCATTGACTCGCACTTGGCCATAAATTATAATTTGTTGTTACACTTTAGAGTACTATGTACTATAATCATGCCAAGTTTGACGCTTGTACGTATTACCGTTTTTATATTAGAGCTAAGAACTAAGAATACTTTTGTTGTATGGGGATTGGAGACCTCCTTTCGTTTTTACTATTTGAAACTTTACTGTTATTACATTTCTTAGTTGATCCGCCGTAACGTTACATACTCTGTGAAAATTTCAACTGGCTATCTATTACGGTTCGAAAAATACAGCCGTTAAAAGGTAGGACAGACAGACAGACAGCGTTTGTAATATGGTCCCGTTTTCACCCTTTGGGTACGGAATCCTAAAACCCACCTAACTGAGAACGTTTTTTAAAGTCGGTTAATAAATAAATACCTGTGATACCACTCCACCGCAGCACACCATTGTTAAAGGTAGTCTGGAAGATGTCGCTCATAGCGATAAGGTCGTTTTTTCCCCCCATATTTAATGTTATCTTCTTGTTATATTTTTTTATGGTGTCGATAAAGAGTTATTTTATTATATCACCTACTTATTACGTGCAGTATGAAGGCGCTGCGCGGATTATTATGGTCGCGTTATTTTAATTTTACATTATCTCATAAACTGTGCGACTAAATCACAAACTGTAAACGGCAAACTTTATCTACATTAAGTACTCCTAATAATAAATTCATTTATTTTTGTAAAGATTCATAAGTTAGATTACAAAACTGCATCTAAACATGACCTTTTAATTTTAATTTTTATTCTGAACACAATAACCGGTTATTATCGTTATTGTGGTGTTCTTATAAAAGATAGATATATGCTATCGCGGACTTTTTTGTAAAACTACTTAAGAACTACATTTTTGTGAAACATTGTACTTACTTATCTCAAACCGTTAGGTCAGCGTACGCCGATAAAGAAGCCAAGCAGCTTATTTTTCTCCAACATGTTTTACTAATACGGTTATTTAGTGTAGAAAATTAACTTTTACCATTATAAAACATACCCTATGGCACTCAGGGATAGTGTAGCTTTCTATTAGTGAAAGAATTTTTAAAATCGGATCAGTAGTTTCGGAGTTAAAACAGAACAAACAAACTTACAAACTAACAAACTTACAAACTTACAAACTTACAAGCTTACAAACTTTACCTCTTTATAATATTAGTGTAGATATAATAAAGCGGCTAAGTACGAGTCTGTCTCGCGCACTGAGGGTTCCGTAACACCACAAAATACAATAAGGTTCTGCAAGTATTCGAATTAACCGTTATTATAATGCATTCCAAAATTAACGAAGCAATTGCTACGCAGCCACAGTTAATTGTTTTGCTACAGGCGCTCGAGTATAACACAATTCATCATCATCATAATCACCCTTTTTAACAGTCCACTGCTAGACTTTTAGCCTACCCCCGAAAGGGTGATTGGGCCATACCCACCACGGTGGCCCAGTGCGGGTTGGTGGATTCACATACGCCATTGAATTCCTTCTCCGTACGTATGCAGGTTTCCTCACGATGTTTTCCTTCACTGAAAAGTCAGTGGTATGAAAATCCGTACATAAGCTCCAAAGAGCTCATTGTTACGAGCCCGGGGTTTGAACCCGCGATCTCAAGCTTTCAAGTCTAGCTGTCTCCCAAATAGGCTACCACGGCTTCAAAAAGATAACCAAGTCTAAATTCATGTTATCAGGTGCAGGCCCCGTTGGCATGGTGACGGTACGACGCGCCCCGCACTTATCAGTCGCGGTGTCCGTTCCCGCCGAGAGGACCGAAGAAACGGCGCAGAAGCAAGAACGCAAGCAAACCTGGGAGCAGGCGTTAGCTCAAATTAACCAGCTTGCCAAAGGGAATAAGGAAAAGGTTTGTTATATCTAACTTGTGGCGCTTTTTACCCGACGATGCAAAACGAAACTGGGTTTTTTGTGGATTTTGTATGTGTATCTCACTCACTCATTCACTAATTTATCACGAAATCTCGAAAACTGCTTGACCTACCAAGCTGAAATTTGGCAGATAAATTCCTTATAGGGTGTAGAGGTCCGCTAAGAAAGCATTTTGCGAAAGGGCTGAATTAGGGGGGGCAAAAGGCGATTGAAAAATTGTATTAAAGTCTACGCGTACGAAGTCGCGGGCAACAGCTAGTGTTTTTATATTTATTTATTTTTAAGTTTCCATCTACAGCTTAATATGAACGTCTCAACAGATTTTGATGGTATTGTGTTTTTTTTTTTTTTGTTAAAATTTTCATGACCGTGGATTCAATGTCCTATACTCGTAATATTAATTAGTTTACATAGTCTTAATAGCGTCGAACCAGTCATAGTCACAGTCAGAGTCAAGCTAACTAAGTCACGGTCAAGTCAAACTCATGCCCCTGTAAAGTGGTGAAGAGGCTCCAATGGAGTTTTGGAAACAACACGAAAAGACACGTTTCACCTCGTTATATCACTTGCCCACACTCGAGCACGTTTACGAGCACTTAATGAATATTAATTCACCATTTAGTACACATTAACACTCGAAAATACACAAGTTTAGGAAAATAATCCAACGAGCCGACATGTTTTTTTCCACGTTGGCGCCAAAACCCCTGGTATTGTTATATGACTGAAGTGTTGCCATGAAAAACAAAATAAATACTTGGACCGAGTTTAGCTGGGGAAAAGTATACTTTTCTGTTTAAGCCAGCATCAAAATTGTATTCCCTTTTACTAGAACTTAGACCAATCGGGGCGCGATGCGGCGAAAATGAAAGAAAGAAAGATAGTTTATTTGTGACCAATTTAGGTTTTAAAAAAATAGCTTATAGACAAATTATAATATAAGGTCACAAAAATGGGCAGCAGACAAACATATGGTAAACCAGGAAGACGACTTTTTCATGGTCTCTCGCACGCGTGACGCCGATTAGAGTCCTGTGTCGGCGTTGAGCCTAAAGGGTTACTCGTTTATCATAAGCTAGCAACGCACCCGGCTTCGCACGGGTGTAAATCTTATTTTTTTATACCTTGGGTTACATTATTGGAGTTTTAGTAAGGATCCCTATTTTTTATTTTTTTTGTAATAAAGTATATTTTTTTTTTAAATATAATATAGCCTATGTCACCCGGGGATAGTGTAGGTTCCCAACAGTGAAAGAATTTTTCAAATCGGTTCAGTAGTTTCGGAGCCTATTCAATGCAAACAAACAATCAATCAAATCTTTCCTCTTTATAATATTAAAGTCAAAGTAATTTATTGATAAACATATGTTCACGGGTCAGGCAATTGTAATATTATTATTTAAGAAATGTATTTAGATAATACACAACATTTAAAACGTATTAAAATAGAAATAAAATTATATGAAGATAAAAACCACAAAAAAAAACAAGGTACATACATTATTTGTGTTATATATTTGTTTTTTTTTTTTTACCGTCAGCATTTATTATTATAGAAGTATAGATAAGTATTTGATATCTATTCACAGAAAAAGCAGAAACAAGCTCAACAACAAGTGAAAGTCGAACCGAAAGTGGTAAAGGAACCGCCTTCAAAACCGACTGCGATTGTAGAGCCACAGCCGATCTCCAAGAAACAACGCAGGCTGCTGGCCAAACAACAGGTTAGTTGAAGCTAAACAATTAACATTTATAGCTAAACAACATAGTTTTCTAGTCAAACAACATAATTTGCTACACTTACAACACAATTTTCTAGGCTAACAACATAATTTTCTAGTCAATCAACTTTTTTTTTGTCATACAACACAATTTGCTAGACTAACAACACAATTTTCTAGATAAGCAACACAATTTTCTAGTTTAACAACACAATTTTCTAGTTAAACAACAAAAAATTCTAATCAACAACATGATTTTCTAGTCAAACAACACAATTTGCTAGCCTAACAACACAATTTTCTAGGCTAACAACAGAATTTTCTAGGCAAACTACAAACATTCTAGTCAAATAACATTAATTTCTAAATAAGCAACACATTTTTTTAGACTAACAACAAAATTTTCTTGACAAACAACACTATTTGCTAGACTAACAACGTAATTTTCTAGGCAAACAACAAAAAATTCTAGTCAAACAACACAATTTTCTAGACAAGCAACACAATTTTCTAGACAAACAAAAGACTTTGACGACCAGTGCGATTTACTTGTAAAGCAGGTTAGTATGGTAAAACGACAGTCGATTTGTAGCTAAACAATGGTGGATTATTATTTATTAAGTGCGTGAACGTGCTCGAGTGTGGATAAGTGATATAACGATGTGAAACATGTCATTTCGTCTTGTTCCCAAAACTCCATAGAAGCCTCTTGTAAAGCCTCCACTTTACTGGGACATGAGTTTGATTTGACCGTAACTTTGCTTGATTGTGACTGTGACTTATTTGACGCTTTTTAATACTTAAACTTGTTTAATATTCGACAGAAGGAGACTGTATCCATGGTCATAAAAAACAGTGGTACCACTAAAGTTATATGATTATTAACGAGATATTAACCGTTTTTTTTTATTTTTTTTTCATATAACTTTAGTGAACAACCGTGATAGTTTAAAACAGTGGTACCACTATCGAGGAACCACAGCTAATATCCAAGAAATAGCACTAGCCAAACTTATAGACAAAGTCTGATAAGAGTTTTGAGTTTTGACAATTTATTATCCCGACAACACAATTTTCAATATTGTTGGGCTCGCAAATTGGGTGGTTTCCCCATGGATCCACTGCTATGACCCACTGGTGAGACTACGTAGTTAACCTAAGTTTTAAAGTATCGTCACATATATTAAAGTTAGCTAGTGTGCTACTATAAAGTTTGTTTTTTAATTCAATCTCTAGCGTGGTGGGTCCACGGGGATGAAATCCCCGTAGTCCCCCCAGTGGGTCACAGCAGTTGGTCCACGGGGAAACCCCCGCAAATTGCTTGTGTAATCAAGGAATAACTTTCTTTCTAAACAACAACCTTTTGTTTAGTTATAATTTTTTTTACATATTCCAGGCGGAAGAAGAAGAGAAACGCAAACAACAACAACTGTTGGAACAAGAACAACGCGAAATGAAAAGCAAAAAGGGCAAGAAAGTGGCCGAGCTGCCGAAACAAGAGCCGGTCAAGAAACAGGACAAAAAACCAGAGGCGAAGAAACCAGAACTGAAGAGTAAGAAGGAAGAGAAGAAGGCGGAAAAGAAGAAGGAAAATAAACAAGAAAAGATTGGTAAGAAGATTTTTTAAGTTTCCCGCACAGAAAAGAGAAGTAAATAGAACGGAAATGAGAAGGAAAATCTGTTACCAGGCATTATGTGTGAACGTTGATTGATCATTATTATTTAGGTCAACGCGTCGAACTCCGCATCACAGTTGCTAACTTATTTCGAAAATTCTCATAATGCCAATATTCTGTGAAAATTGCAACTGGCTATCTATTACGGTTCAAAAGATACAGGCGTTAAAAGGTAGGACAGACAGACAGTGTAGGCTTAGTAATAGGGTCCCGTTGTCACCCTTTTTGTGTACTCTAAAAACTATGATTCCAGTCCTATGTTGTCAATGTTGTTTTTCAAATCATCACAACATATGTGACCTGAGATTTGCTCAAAATCTATGTTTTTGTATATAATACTAGCTGTTGCCAGCGGCTTCGCTCACGTAGTATTGAAATCTACTTTTATCTGGTTATTATTGTTATTGTGGTTTTCTTATAAAAGTTAGATGTATGCTATCGCGGCCTTTTTTGTAAAACTACTTAAGAACTACATTTTTGTCAAACATTGTATTTACTTATTTCAAACCTACGCCGATAAAGAAGCCAATCAGCTTATTTTTCTCGAGCATGTTTTACTAATACGGTTATTTAGTGTAGAAAATTAACTCTTATCATTATAAAACATAGCCTATGGCACTCAAGAATAGTGAAGCTTTCTATTAGTGAAATATTTTTTTATATCGGTTCAGTAGTTTCGGAATTAAAACACAACAAACAAACTTGCGCTTCTTCGTTTCTTTGCGCGATAAAATCCGGAACGTGGATATTCGCCAAAGAACCAGAGTCACCGACATAGCTGTTAAAATTTGCAAGTTGAAGTGGCAATGGGCAGGCCACATCGCTCGAAGAACCGATAACCGATGGGGAAGAAAGGTTCTTGAGTGGAGACCACGAACCGGAAGACGCAGCGTAGGTAGGCCTCCCACTAGATGGACCGACGACATAGTGAGAGTCGCTGGCATCCAGTGGATGCAAAAGGCAGGCTGTCGTTCAGTGTGGAGGTTAAAGGGGGAGGCCTATGTTCAGCAGTGGACGTCTTCTGGCTGATGATGATGATGATGATGTAACAAACTTACAAACTTTACCTCTTTATAATATTAGTGTAGAAGTGTAGATATGCTTCACTTTGCCCGAGTGACATAAGCTACGGGGCAAAAGGCTTTTATATTCTTGAAGTACATATTTTTAATTAAACTTTTTAATATTTCAGTCGCTCCGACACCGGCAACAAAAACGAAACAGACGCAACAAACTCAACAACAGAACAACAAAAAAGAGAAGAAAAAGGAGCAACAAACCAAGCCGCAGGTTATCAACCATCCCCCATCAGTTGAAACCTCATCGGAATCAGATAAGCCGACCTCGTCTAGTATCATGGAGCAACTAAGTTGCGGCGTTCAGGTATTTCAGCCATTTTCTACTACCTACTTGAAATCATCATCATCATTTCAAATTCAAATTCAAAATATTTATATTGCGGAAACATGGGTAACATGCAGATGTTTATCACATAATTTAAAGAACACCATGCTCTAGCATCATGGCATGCAAAATTTATAAATACTCTATTATAATTATAATCTAACATCAGAACAATTTATTTTAACAATTTGTCATTTAAAAACTCCGTAATACAGGCCGCTTCCAACTGGCCCTTTTGGAGATCGATGGGGGAGGCCTATGTCCAGAAGTGGACGTCCTACGGCTGAAAAAAATAAAAAATAAAAGAAGAAGCTAATTGACAAGGCTTACTATTATAGTAAGCCTTGTCAATTCAATTTTTCAGCCGTAGGACGTCCACTTCTGGACATAGGCCTCCCCCATAGATCTCCAATAGGGCCGGTTGGAAGCGGCCTGCATCCAGCGTTTCCCTGCGGTCTCTTTTAGGTCGTCTGTCCATCTAGTGGGTGGACATCCCTAATATCTAAAACTTTAAACGCTTATATCTCAGAGATTTATCAGCCAGTTAAATTTTTCAGTATGTGTTATGTATTTAGTTATATTCATCGCTAAGCCGGTTATCTATACTAATATTATAAAGAGGAAAGATTTGATTGTTTGTTTGTTTGCATTGAATAGGCTCCGAAACTACTGAACCGATTTCAAAAATTCTTTCACTGACGGGAAGCTACACTATCCCCGGGTGACATAGGCTATAATCTATGCCCGTGCGAAGCTGGGGCGGACCGCTAGTTTGTAATAAATTAAACATTAGGACACATGCCTATTAAACGTCATTCTGTAACAGGTGGCTGATCTTCGTCTACCTCCCGGCATCACCCTCACCCGAGTGCAGCCCAACGAGAAGAAAGAACCTCCTCCAATCAAATCCGTGCCGCTGTGGAAATGTAACCAGCTCCCGGCCGCGCCCACCCCCGTGGCTCGCCCCGTGCCGGTCATAGAGGCTGACCCATCCATGATGATGTTCAGCACAGCACACCCAGGTAAGGGAGACAGACAGACAGACACTCTGGACCATTCATTATCTACTGAACACATCACACATCAGCAGCCATCAAACGTCCACTGCTGGACAAAGGCCTCCCTCTTAAAGAGGGATCTAATGAACGGCTGGACTGATTTTGGTGAAATGGTACCGTCAGTATCATTGCATTATCCCGAACGTCATAGACTAAACCATAAACCTATACCCAAATAGACGCCACAAGTCGACCTACCTTGCATGTCATATTTCCAATACAATTATGATCAACTGGCTGCGCCCTGCGGTTTCACCCGCGTAGTGATGAAAAATGGTGATGATGATGAAAAGTAGTCTATTTCACTCTCTGGCTCTTGAACTATCATCATCATCATAATCAGCCTTTTAACAGTCCACTGCTGGACTTTAAGCCTACCCTCGAAAGGGTGATTGGGCCATATCCACCACGCTGGCCCAGCGCGGGTTGGTAGATTCACATACGGCATTGAATTTCTTCTCCGTACGTATGCAGGTTTCCTCACGATGTTTTCCTTCACCGTAAAGCCAGTGGTATGAAAATCCGTACATAAGCTCCAAAGAGTTCATTGGTACGGGCCCGGGGTTTGAACCCGCGACCACACGCTTTCAAGTCTAGCGGTCTCCCAAATGGGCTACCACGGCTTATCTTGAACTATACCCATGCAAAAAATCAGGTTGATCCGTTGTTCCGTTGCAGCGTGAAAGAGGAACAAACATCCATACATCTATACAAAAATACTTAAATACAAACTTCCGCGTTTATAATATTAGTAGCATGTTCGTAATTGGGTCCGGCTAAAACTAGTCAGTACAATCAGTGCCAACACGTGTCAGTTATAAAACGGAAATGGGTAATTGTGCAATACTCAGTATATATTGTAAGACACTGTTTTAAACTATCACGGTTGTTCACTAAAGTTATAGAGGTTTTCTAGTTATCGGGAGCTCATTCCACAACCTTACCACGGTAAATATCCCGTAAATAATCACTCGAGTCTATTGCCATACCCAAATAGGGTCATATGTATTACCTTATATTTAGACATGTTAATTTAAGAACTCCATGTACCTACATATGTTTGCAATAAAATATTGAGTATTGAGTTGTAAGAATACCGCAAATAGAGGTATTTCTTTTCATGGGTAAGTACTTTTAGGTACAAAAATGTGACACGGTTAGTTTTCCTACAGTTTGGACCGCTGGTGAAGTCTACTTAGCCATAAATCTTTGGGCTAAACAATAAAAAAAAAACCTTTCAAAGTCATCCGTCAGAAATTACAGCATTTTTTTAATAATCATATTTATTTATTTATTTATTGATTTAACGTACATTTTAGGTGGGCAGTTACAGGGGCCCCAATTCGCCCACCCATGGATCTAAATACATCATTCTATCAATTAATTAAATCTATAACATACTAAAATAGCATACAAATTAAATTAAACCTAAAAATCATACAATAGCGCAACTATTAAAACATAATATTATTTATTTTCATTTTCAGAGCCCCCAAAACCAATAATACCTCCATCGCCGCCCCCGCAGCCTGCAGGCAAGTCCAAAAAGGCCAAGAAGAAGGCCAAAAAGGCCGCCGCGGCCGCCGAGGGCCGACCGGAGGTCCAGGAGGGTGCCAAGATGGTAACACTAAGGAATCCCATGTTCCATCCAAATTTACCACCTGTACAGGTTAGTGTGGAAATTATTACGCTCGCTTCGCTCATTCCTAACTTCTAGAGTAATGAATACAGAAAATTTTGTTGCAACAATGAAACATTAATAAAAAACACTGAAATAGAAATTGATATACCCGCTTACGGACCCGGGTACGTCCCAAAACTGCGACCAGAACCACTAGAGGATGGGCAGCAGCATCCTCCTACTTGAATGGTGGAACCTCCTGCGATCCCCAAGCCGCCTGCCAAGCGTGGGGATTATGGCAAACCCCCCCTTAGGGGGAGGCCTATGTTCAGCAGTGGACGTCTTCTGGCTGATGATGATGATGATGATGATACCCGCTTCCCTCATCTCTAGAATAAGCAAGACAGTGAAGAAATTATTACGCTCGCTTCGCTCATCTCTAACTTTAAAGTTAGCAAGAAATTGTAGATATTAATACGCTCGCTGCGCTCGATATTTAACTCTACAATAAACAAGACAGTGTAGAAATTTTTACGCTCGGTTCGCTCATATCTATCTTTCGATTAAACAAGACAGCGTAAACATTATTTCGCTCGCTTTGCTCATCTCTAAGTTTAGAGTAAGCGAGACAATGTGGAAATGATTACCCTCGAATCACTCGTTTCTAATTTCAAACTAAGCATGACAGTGTAGAAATTATTACGCTCGCTTCCCTCAAATTTATCTTTTGTTTTTGTGATATGGGTCATAAATCATAACTGTTTGAAAACTTTGGTTAACGACCCTGCAGCGCAAATACCGTTCTTTGTCGATCGTCAAATTTTACACCTGAGATCGTCAAATTCGATAAAATGCCTTTTGATTGATTCTATGGTATTTTATCGAATTATACAATTGATAAAGCACGGTACTGCCACTGCTGTAGCAATAAAGTTTTTGCAAAAGCAAAATTTTACCTAACTAGACAAGGAACTGTCAAAAAAACGCAATGTGCAAAATTGATTTTTCTCTATCTTATCCATCGAGATACAACTCCTATAGAGTCACAATCAGTGAAAACAGTCAAAAAACGTCCGAGCGTCATTGTACATACATTGTATCAATTATATACTTCACAATGCCACATTTACTCCAATGTAGACGTTATGTCGCTTGCACAGTGTTCAACGTTAGTTGTCCGCTATGTCATCGTAGCTCTGGCATCGCGCGGCGTTGTACTCGGATCGCGGTTACCTTGTAACTAACCAAAAAGTCTGCACAATACGTAGCGTGCGCCGAGTTTTGGTTCGGACGATCGTGACTATATGTATTGTATTTGATGATCTTATCTGTCTTTTCTTTCCACAGATATCACCATCGACCCCCGTACAGAAAAAACCCGAGCAAATCCGCGTACCGGACCCAATCCCTATGCCACCCAACGCTTGCCAAGCCACCATCACCCCTACATCCAACGGAATGTACACCATTCGGAACCCACTAATGTCCATGATGCACCAACAAACATTAATGGGCCTCCACAATCCAGCCCCACCGATGCAAATGTACAATCAACCGTACAACTACGTCAACCCCAACGTCTACACACAGAGCCAGTACATAGAACAGCCCGCACCCAAAACGGACGAATATCAGAACAGGATAATGAATCTAGCATCGTTCACTCAGAAGAACGACGAAGGGTACTCGCTGTTCAAAACCAACGATGATAGCCAGCAAAGGAACTTCTTGTCACCGGAGTACTACGAGAATTCTAGTCCGAAGCCGGTGGTGTCACCAAATCCCATTGGGACCCGGCCAGTGGAGACGAGGAGGGAGTTTGAGACGGACAACTCGTTGTTTTCCAATCCGATACAAAGGCCAGAGCCAATTGGCACTCCGTTGAAGAGAGAAGATAATGAATATACGGGCTTGTATACTCCATTCGGCCAGGAGGATAGGTTAGTGTTTTTTTTACCTACTTTTAGGGTTCCGTACCCAGGGAGTAAAAACGGGACCATATTACTAAGTTTCAGTTTGTGACCATCTTTTACCCAACAGTAAAAAGGAGTGTTATGTTTTTCGAGTGTATATCTATGTATGTCTAATTCCCTCTTGCCTATTTTTCTATCGGACTGCGAGAGCGAACACCGCTTTATGGTTGGTATTCCGAAAACCCGAACGAAGCGCTTGGATTCCACTTATGTGAACTGCTTGTCTGTGGAATGCCCTGCCTGAATGGGTGTTCCCCGTTAGTTACAATCTGGGTGTCTTCAAATCACGAGTGAATCGGTTTCTTCTAGGCAAGCGTGCTCCATCGTAGACCGCATCATCGCTTAACATCAGGCGAGTTGGCGGTCAAGCGCAAGCCAGGTAGGTTAGGGTCAGGTTGATAGGGCACTCTCCACACCCGGGCCACAGAACTCTTTGTGTGTAACATTTTTGCATGGTAATTATTTAATTAATTATTGTATAACGACCATTTATTTATTTTGTATATAATATTATCATCACCTTTTGTATTGTTACTATATATTGTGACAAAAATGTATTATTCCACATGTAATTAGTTAATCTGGTAGGTATTTAAATTCTATAATTATGTAATATTGTCTGTCATTAGTGTAATTGGTTTTTGAACCTGCTAATTGAATAAATAAATACAAATATTAATTTGCTTTAATTTTTCAGAAATGTCTTCCGCAGCGCCCTCTTCAACGACAAATCCGACGTTGGGTCCAATGCTGGCAAGTTGGATGAACTTGGTCCAAGGCACATGTCCAACGGTGACTCGTTGCCTTACTTCCAACGTCTGCGCGCCGGCTCGAAGCTGAACAGTGAAGTGTCCATACACCACGTGACCGACTCTAAATATTACAGACAGGTGAGGGTAGACAAAAATTTGCTATATTGACCAATTTTTACCACATAGTTTTTTTTTTTAATCTTATAGAAACTAACGGTTTCAATAGACATGATGACTAAAAAAATTATTAACTCATTAAAAAGCTGATCATAAATAGACAACGAAAACAAAATTAAAATTAGTTTAAAAATAAATAAGATTTTCAAGTTAATTTCATGCTAGACAGAGAGCGCACTATACTGAGCCGTGACGTCACGCCTCAGGTGCGCCATACAAATGCTATATAAAAGGGATAGAGCATCCTCTCTCTATCCCCACCTAAAACTTTAAACACTCATATCTCAGAGATTTATCAGCCAATTTAATTTATTTTTTCAGTATACCTATTGTTTTAGGTGGGGATAGAGAAGGGATACTCTGCGCCTTTCTCTCAAAGCGTGTGTTAGTATAGCATTTGTATGGCGCACCTGAGGCGTGACGTCATAACTCAGTATAGTGCGCTCTCCGTCTAGCATGAAATTAAAATACTCAATAACTTATTTATTTTTGGACTAATTTTAATTTTGTTTTCGTTGATGGGCTCAATTTATAATCAGCTTTTTTATAAGGTAACTAGCGGTCCGCCCCAGCTTCGCACGGGTATAGATTATAGCCTATGTCACCCGGGGATAGTGTAGCTTCCCGTCAGTGAAATAATTTTTCAAATCGGTTCAGTAGTTTCGGAGCCTATTCAATAAAAACAAACAAACAAATCTTTCCTCATTATAATATTATTAAGGTAATAAAAAAAATTAGTCATTATGCCTATTATTGCTACAAATAAAAATTTCTACTCTGATCAACTTTTGCCAGATAATATTTGCCATTATGATAAAATGTTTTTTTTTATTTGATTATGATTTATAAAACACTGTTTTAAACTATCACGGTTGTTCACTAAAGTTATATGATTATTTACGGGATATTGACCGTGGTAAGGTTGTGGAATGAGCTCCCGATATTTCGACGCAGTTACATGCACCATGTTCACGGGAAGACTGAAGAATGCGGGTGTACGGTCGAACAGTTAAACAGTTAGGTGCAGAAATAACGATCTACCCTTTTTCTTAGTGTTTTGCTACGGTTATCACTGGAACTGAACTTAACATTATATCAGGGGTTCCCAAGCTTAATTTGTCTACTGCCCACTTTGAGAAAAAAATATTTTTTTGCGCCCCCATTTTTTCACCAACCGCTATAACCTCAAATTAAATTAATCAATTATTGTGAGCCATATTAGCGGGGATGTTCACAAGTTGTAGTTGAGAGTCGAGAGCTCATGCAGTCGGTGTCTAAGAGGCCTCCTAGCTAAATGAAATTACAAATCACCCCCCAAGCCTCTATACAACGCCCCCATTTTTTTTTTCTGGGTCTCTTATCGCTCCTCTTTAGGCCCTGCGTCTCTTACCGCCCCCCTTTAGGTCTGCAGCGCCCACAAGGAGGCGTTATCGCCCACTTTGGGAACCCCTGCTTTATATGATTTATGTTTTGGTCAGGAGCCCGGGCAGCAGCCGCTGGAAGTCCACCCGGAGCCCCACGAGTCGCTGTTCTCCCGCCCTGCGGCGCCCGTCTGGTCGGAGCAGGCCTTCCCGCCCGCCCTCCATCAACCCAACAACAAGCAGAGTTAGTACTATACTATGTACATATTACATGTTTTATTATAGAAACTGACGTGGTTTTCACACATTTTATTTATATTACACGGGAATTACTCACGTAAGATTAAGCCAGTTACTCCGACTATAGTTTCAACCGCATTAGACGGTCTTTTTCAAGGAATGCGCGCCAGTGCAAAGCGAGACGCAGCCGCGCGCGCGCATTCACCTTGAAAAAGACCGTCTAATGCGGTTGAAACTATAGTCGGAGTAACCGGCTTAATCTTACGTGAGTAATTCCCGTGTAATATAAAAATATATATATATTACATGTTTTTTAGGGTTCCGTACCTCAAAAGGGAAAAACGGAACCCTTATAGGATCACTTTGTTGTCCGTCTGTCAAGACCCTTTATCTCAGGAACGCGTAAAGGTGTCAAGTTGAAATTTATATAGCGACCCCCCCCCCCCCCCCCCCGGCTTCGCACGGGTGTAATTAACGTGCGAAGCCGGGGCATGTCGCTAGTTATATATATAAACCTTCCGTGAAAATGTATCTAACCGATGGTGAAAACCGCATCAAAATCCGTTGCGTGGTTTGAGAGGAGTTAGCGGCCATTCAGACATACAGACAGACAGACAGACGCAGAAAGCGATTTCAATTTATACTATGTAGAGATACTCAAAGCTATAGTTTCTTTCAGCTGTGAAAAAATCAAACTTGTAAGTCAACGCGATCAAAAGATACGACGAATATGTCGATATTTTCATATATTTTGCGATTTCACAAGGGAATCAAAACCTATAGGGTACTTCCCGTAATTTGTGCGATACTAGCGCTATGGTAATTTGTAGAACCCTTTCGTACGCTGACTGCAGCGCTTACGGAAGTTCGAGACAACCTATAGCACGCTCAAATTACGGTGCCATCTTAGTTTATACCGTTTTTAGGCAAATTTCCGAGCTACGCTCTAATGTTCCGCTATTGTCTTTCCTCTTAGTCTATCTTCCTGGCTAATATATAGTTTCCATTGAGGATATTATTCCGCAATGATAATATCCAGAGCTCTGCCCACTGCCACTGGGACAGACAGAGAGACAGCGTAGGCATAGTAATAGGGTCCCGTTTACACCTTCTGGTTACGGAATACTAAAAACTACGTGTACAAAGTCGTGGACAACAGCTAATAACTAAATTGAAGACTAGCGGTCCGCCCCGGCTTCGCACGGGTATTATTGGAGTTTTAGTAAGGATCCCTAATTTATTTGAAAATATAATATAGCCTATGTTACCCGGCGATAGTGTAGCTTCCCAACAGTGAAATAATTTTTCAAATCGCTTTCAGTAGTTTCGGAGCCTATTCAATGCAAACAAACAATCAAATCTTTCCTCTTTATAATATTAGTATAGATAATACATTTGTAATGTTGTTGTCAGGTCAGCCGTCAGGTCGCAGCTCGCCCACCGGGTCGTCGGTCGGGTCGAGCGGGTCGGGCGGCGCTCACGGCGCCGTCGGCTCGAGACTCCACAACGATATCGGTGCGTGTGAGTTTACCAAGTCGACACTCCACTCTCCACTTTCTTTTTATTTATATATTTACTAGCGGCCCGCCCCGGCTTCGCACGGGTATATATATATATATATATATATATATATATATATATAGCCTACTAGCTGCGCTCCGCGGTTTCACCCACGTTGTGATGAAAAATGGTGATGGTGATGAAAAATGATGATGATGATGAAAAGAAGCCTATGTCACACTCTGGCTCTTGAACTATACCCATGCAAAAAATCAGGTCGATCCGTTGTTCAGTTTCAGTTGTAGTGGAAATCGCACACTGTGCGTTTCACACAATCCTTCTTGCCTCATACCGGCAAAATGTGGAATGAGCTACCTTCTTCGGTGTTTCCGAGAAGCTACAACATGGGGTTCTTCAAAAGGCGAGTTAATCGAGTTCTAAAGGGTCGGCAACGTATTTGTGATGCCTCGGGTGTTACTAGTATCCATAGGCGACGGTGACTGCTTTCCATCAGGCAGCCCGTCTGCTTGTTTGCCACCTATGGCATAAAAAAAAAAAAAACAATCAAATCTTTCCTCCTTATAATATTAGTATCCTTACTAAAAAAAAAGCGAAAGTAACTCTGTCTCTCTGTCTTAGTTTGTCCAAGTAACCGAATTACCAGTTATTATACCGCCTTCCAAAATTGTCGAAGCAATTCCTAATTATTTTGCTGTAGGCGCTCGAGTATAACACAATTATAACTAGGTGATGAACTAAAATTTGTCACCGACTCGCACTTGGCCATTATTTATTATTTGTTGTTATACTTTAGAGTGTGTACTATAATCATGCCAAGTTTGACGTTTGTACGTATTACCGTTTTTACATTAGAGCTAGTACAAAAATACGTTTGTTATATGGCGATTTTATTTTATCTTTTTGACTTTTTTATTATTTGTTAATTAATCCGCCGTAACATTACATATTCTGTGAATATTACAACTGGCTATCTATTACGGTTCGAAAGATATAGCCGTTAATAGGTAGGACAGACAGACGGACGGACGCACGGACAAACAGACATCGTAGGCTTTGTAATAGGATTCCGTTTTCACCCTCTGGGTACGGAACCCTCAAAAGACCCTTCAAGGACCTGCCCTAGTTGCATTTGCGTAAGCAAGTGTCGAGGCAACCTATTTGACTAAACTATCGCTTCAAATGTTTCTAAACTTACAAAAAATCGTTTTCTCGTTCCAGAATCGAACCCGTACGTAGCAGACTCGACGCTGACCAACCTGTCATCTCTGGAGGCGTGCGAGAGGGAGATAGAATCATTCAAACGGTTCGAGTGGTACTTCGCACCGCAACACAAGAACAACCCACTTGTGCACAAGTAAACTGGCGTGGGTCATCATCGTCATAACTGATGTGGGTCATCACCATCAGACTGTCATCTTTAAAAGTGTGCGTGAGAGTTGTTAAAAAGTACTTCTCACCCAAACAAAAACCTCTTGTCTACAAGTAAACTGGCGTGGGTCATCATCGTCATAACTGATGTGGGTCATCGTCGTCATAACAGACATGGGTCATCATCATCAGTCATCTTTAAAAGTGTGCGTGAGAGTTGTTAAAAAAGTAATTCTCACCCAAACAAAAACCTCTTGTCCACAAGTAAACTGGCGTAGGTCATCATCGTCATAACTGATGTGGGTCATCGTCGTCATAACAGACGTGGGTCATCATCATCAGACTGTCATCTTTAAAAGTGTTCTTAAGATACGTTCAAATGCTTTGAGTCAACATAAACATTACCCTCTTGTGCACAAGTAAACCAGCGTCATCGCACATGGGTCATCATCGTCATCATACATCATCATTATTAGCCTACCTTTCAAGGTGTGCAAAAGACTAACGTTCAAACACTTAGAGTTCTTTGTACACAAACATAACCCTTATGTACACAACTAAACCAGCGTCATCACACATGGGTCATCATCATCATCATCACACATATGGGTCATCATCATTAGCCTGTCATCTTTAAAAGTGTGCGAGACAGCCAGACAGACTGTCATTCATGCGCTTCGAGTACTTCAAACCCCAAAAAAAAAAACGCGACACACGTTCTAAACCAAACACTAAGTAATTTTTTGTTAGGACGGAACTAAGAAAGAAACTTCCCTTTTCCCCTTTCTTTTTCCTTTCCTATTTTGGGGGGGGGGACTTTGTTTCCCTAGGGTAGAAAAGACCCCCCAAACTCTTCCCACTTCTACTCCACTAAGTTGTTAACAAATTAATCCAAATTGAACGCCTTGCGCCGACCCTGCTGCCTGGTCATCATCACATCATCATCGTTTCATCATCTTGGGCTTAGTTTTTGGTGATGACCCATAGTCTGTATGAAATGACCCATTTATCAGACACAAGAATTTAAAATGATTCCTAGGCGTTATTGTTTTTTCATACAAAACTCGGTTTTTTTTACTTCGATATCATGTTTTAAAATTAGTGCCATTGATATGATGCATAGTGTAATAATATACTCAGCTAGGTATAGCGCTCCGAGAAAATATATCACGTGGGTGTCCCGCAATGATGTCACCAATGTCATGGATGCACGTACACGTGCATAAGCAAGAGTAGAATAAGTAATTTACAACAAGTTCGAGAGAGATGACGATATACGAAACAATGGCGGAATTTCTGTGTTAACAGTAGCGTGAAATTATAACTCCCCAATTTCCGTATAATACCTGTGGGAATCCAATAAATCAATGTGGTTTTGATAAATATTGTGTTTAATATATTCAATTCGTGCTTAACTTGAATTGTTTTACTTGAGCGGACATACCAAATGACAATTGAAATGCTTTTAGTATTTTATTTAATAGATTATTAACAAATTTGTTTCCCAATGTTTCTGTATGTTACAATAAAGTGGCAACTGGACAGTGACGTCATTGCGGGACTACTCCCGGAGCGCTAGACCTTGTTTTCTTGGATCATGATATGATGCGAAACACGACGCGTTGGAAGTCATGTTGAATTATGTAAACATAATTTTGGTTGTGGAAGGTTTGTGAACGATAAAAAAAATAAGAAGGTAGCAATATCATTGGAATTATGGTGAAATATGTGCAAGTGAAAATTTTGAATTTTACGCGATTTATGAAGAAAAAAATGTGAAATTCAAAAGTTTTTAACCGGATAAAGTTTTTACCGGATAAAGTTTTTTTTTAATATTTTACAATATTACAAAGAGGAGAGATTTGTATGTATGTTTGTAACGAATTGGCTCAAAAAGTACAGATGCCTTATTATGGATGTCTTATCGTGATTCGGATTGTGATCGTGATCGCATGCCATCTCACTCACGCACCTGGTGCGAGTAAGTAGATGCGAACGGGACGGCATGCAATCTCGATCACAAACAAACTCATACAATAAGGCCGCTGGACCGATTTAAAAAATTCTTTCACCATTTGAATGCTACATTATCATTGATTAATATAGGCTATTTTAATAGGCTATATAACTATACCCGTGCGGAGCCGGGGCGGACAGCTAGTATTTTATAAACTGATTCGGAAAATTATTAGACCCAAAGAAATATCTTCAAAATCGGTTTAGTTTAAATCAATATAACTGGCAAAAATTTCATCAAGTAAAATTTTTTTGCGTATTTGCAAATTTTGATGGTTTTTAAATTGATAATTATGTGATTGAAAGATGCCCGACAGTCGAACCGACGCGTGCGCATATTAGTTATAAGTTTCATGATCGTAGAAAAGCGATTGTTTTACATTTTTGCATTGACGACGTAAAATGTGGGGGACAATTTGTGAGGAGTGTAATTTATTGACTATTTGCATGAAGATTATGATAAATATTTGTTTAAAAAAAATTATGAACACCAAATTGTGCAATTTATAAGTGATATAAATTGCTATATATATACAGCCATCACTCGATAACGAATCAGCAGTGCAAGTACCGTTCTTTATCGATCGTCAAATTTGACAGTTGAGATCGTCAAATTCGATAAAATGCCATTTGATCGGAACTCGCTATGATCGATTCTGTGGCATTTTAACGAAGTTGACGATCGATAAAGAACGGTTCTCGCACTGCAGCATTGCAAGTACCGTTCTTTATCGATCGTCAAATTTGACAGTTGAGATCGTCAAATTCGATGAAATGCCATTTGATCGGACCTCGCTATGATCGCTTCTGTGGCATTTTATCGTATTTGACGTTCGATAAAGAACGGTACTTGCATTGCAGGTGGTACTGTCAAAATTACACGCGCAAGGCATTAGCGGGTGCTATTTTGTCAGTTCCAATGAATACTTGAAACTGTATATAAAATACATAATTATATTTTCACTCTGACACTAGGGTCGACCGCTTGGCCCGTGTGAGTAAGAAAGTATAGTTTGACATGATTGTACAACAGTGTATACAACAAACAGTACGACAACCTTAAATACGTATTTCTTACTGTCGAAGAAAAGAAATAAACTTTCTCAGTTTATAACATTTTGTACAGAAGTTTGCGTACTGTTTGTTAAATGTACTGTGAAATTATTTCTAAAGCTAACTCAGTGTAGGTAGTACCGTGAGGGTAGATTTCCGATTTCCCTTTAAAAATATAGATATGCTATTTAGTGTCTGCGGACTATAGAAATATGTTTATATGCCACTTTCACATTAGAAAATATGCGAAAAACTAAATTTAAGATGAATGGAGAATATCGGAAGTCTACCCTCACGGCAAATAAATCCCGGAACCGGATGTCCGGTAGTCCGGGTGACGTGTCCGGATCATGTATAAGTGACTAGTAGGTATCTATATCAGTGTTTTAGTTCTGCGTTCGAATGATATCCGATAGATTATGGTTGTAACTTTGTAAGGGATAAGTAAAGTGTATATTATAGCTATGTCTTGTTTTATTTATATTCACATCCTCACTTTTTTTTATAGTAGATAGGCTTGCGCTTGGCCGCCATCTCGCCTGATGTTAAGCGACGATGCGGTCTACGATGGAGCACGCTTGCCTAGACGAAACCGATTCACTCGTGATTTGAAGACACCCAGATTGTATCTATCGGGGAACACCCATTCAGGCAGCGCATTCCACAGACTAGCAGTTCGCACAATAAAAGTAGAATCCAAAGCGCTTCGTTCGGGTTTTCGGAATACCAACCATAAAGCGGTGTCGATTTTTTGTGCCCGCTCTGGCAGTCCGATAGAAAAATGGGCAGGAGGGAATTAGATCATGAAGATCAGATGCACACTCTCCGAAATGTATTCGATAAAAGACCGATAGACTAGCAACTTTACACCGATGCTCAAGACTAAGGAGCTTAGTCTGAACCAGGGATTCGTTGTCGATGAGCCTCTTGGCACGCTTTTCGATAGACTCTAAAGCCCCAAGCAGATACTTAGCTGATATCAGCTGAAGATACCCCAAGGGTCCTCCGACATATATATTAGCATATATTAGGAACACATTTTTTTAAATGAAATACTAAAATATATAATTATTATATTTATTTCAAAGGAGTACAAATATTTCATAATACTATAATAGTGAAATGCATAATTTAGGCGTAAACGTAGCTTAAAGATAAGTTTAATTTGTATTAATCTTGGGAACTACAGTAACATGGCTTCATATTTTTTGATAATTCAAAAATAACACACCAATAATAAACCTAACAATCTCGGTCCAAGAATTTATTTGGTCTGATAGCTGCAATAAAATAAAAATAAAATACTTTAAATATTTCACTGAAGTATATCGGGTTTTTCGTTCAAAAACCTAGCGAAAATTATCAGAATTCGTGGTTTTCATTCCTCTCTTTACAATGTTATTGCACCTGTCAGAGCAAATAAATGCTTTGACCGAGTATAACAACTAAAATTACAATTCATTATAGCATAATTACTGTTACATGATTATTTCTATAAGCTTACACAACAGTGATAAGTCGAAATGTCATTATGAACAACTTTTAATATGGGACCAACCCCACAAAAACCGACTGTTCCATACATTTCGTTGAGTGAGAATAAAAAATGTCTTTGGAACTGCCTATTTTCTCCTGTGTGTGTTGCCAGTGATGACATATGGTACTGAGACGTGGTCCTTAACTGTTGGCCTTTTGGAAAAACTCAGAGTCACTCAGTGGGCAATGGAGAGCTATACTCGGAGTTTCTTTGCGCGATAAAATCCGAAACGTGGATATTCGCCAAAGAACCAGAGTCACCGACATAGCTGTTAAAATTTGCAAGTTGAAGTGGCAATGGGCAGGCCACATCGCTCGAAGAACCGATAACCGATGGGGAAGAAACGTTCTTGAGTGGAGACCACGAAACGGAAGACGTAGAGAGGCCTCCCACTAGATGGACCGACGACACCGTGAGTCGCGGGCATCCAGTGGATGCAAAAGGCAGGCTGTCGTTCAGTGTGGAGGTTAAAGGGGGAATCCTATGTTAAGCAGTCAACGTCTTCTGGCTGATGATGATGATTTTCTCGCTATTTCAGGGTTGGTCCCTTAGTAATAAATAGTAAATTATATGTGAAAACTTTTTATGGCTTCTGTCTACTATCTACCTACTATAATTCGTTAGTTTCAGCTGTTTGTTTTCCGAATAGTGTAAAATAAAATAAAAATAAATAAATGATTAACAAAATAACTACCAGACGTCTTATTACTTTCGTGTAAACCTGTATCTCTAAAATAACTAAGAATCTAATCTAACAAATCTTATATTTTGCAATATACGACATCATTTCCACAATATCATACCAAATAATATATCAATTAAACAATATCGTGATATATAATACATGTCTCATAAAGTCAAAGGCTAAACCTAACTCAAGTCAAGTCCAAAAAAGTCAGCTATAAAATTTAAATATATTTTGTTTGGGTATATTCTAATGAGAAAGGTCATAAACAAAACTAATTTGTTACTAAATTAGTTTTGTTTGGGACTGAGGTTAGACTTTGACCTCACGGTCAAACCACGCTCAGTATCCTTAGTACATGTTTTGATAGTATACGAAAACTTTTTTCTTATTAG
The DNA here is from genome assembly GCA_932305915.1 of Agriopis marginaria. Classification (NCBI taxonomy): domain Eukaryota; kingdom Metazoa; phylum Arthropoda; class Insecta; order Lepidoptera; family Geometridae; genus Agriopis; species Agriopis marginaria. The sequence goes on along the minus strand of OW029942.1, from coordinate 3,549,083 downwards.
AGTGAAGCAATCTATACCGCCGAGTGAAGCAATCCTCCACGTTTCCGATAGAGGCGCTTTACTAAAATGTATGGAACAATACGTAAACGAAAAAAGTTTTCGTAAACTATTAAATCTGGGACTAAGCGTACAGTCCTGGGACCTTACGGACAACAGCTAATTGCAACACCTAATCCGCTCAGTTTGAAAATCACGCGACCGCAAACCGTATCTGGGCGCGATAAGGTTCACGTTGCAATAGCTGTTGTCCGTAAGGCCCCTGTTGCAGACAAGTTTCAGTCCTATTGGAGCAAAACTAAAGCAAAACAACCCTAAATATCAATGAAACACGATAATAGCAAAAAGCGATTCAGCCAATCCTCGACTTTTAACTGGGTTCAGTTGAAATAAATCATCCAAACTAGAAACTCTAAAGTTCAAGTTGAAATCTAAGTCTTAGTCAGAAAGTCATAGCCTTTTAAAACACAATAACATTTAAACCGTAATCAAAGTCAAAGTCCAACCTCAATCAAAGTCTGAATAGAGTCAACTAATTAAAGTATAGCGGCGCTTATTACACAAAAACAGTCAAACCGCGATCAAAGTCAAAGTCCAAATAGAGTCAACTAATTAAGGTGTTGCTGCGCCCAATACACAAATATAGTCAATCCGTTCTCTAAGTCAAAGTCTAAATAGAGTCAACTAATTAAGGTGTTGCTGCGCCCAATACACAAATATAGTCAATCCGTTCTCTAAGTCAAAGTCTAAATAGAGTCAACTAATTAAGGTGTTGCTGCGCCCAATACACAAATATAGTCAATCCGTTCTCTAAGTCAAAGTCCAAATAGAGTCAACTAATTGAGGTGTTGCGGCGCTTGCGGCGGCGGGAAGCAGCGCACGTGCTCGACTCGCGCCGCGTCATCATCAGCGGAGAGGTGCCGGTTGATGACTCCGAATATCTGGCTGTTCAGCACCTGGAATCGACGGATGCGGTCCACCATGCGCTTCAGGGGCTGCGGGTGGAACAATAAAAAAATCATGATACTTGAAGCAAGCTCAAAGTCGCACAACGAGTTATGGAGAGGGCTATGCTCGGGGTATCTCTACGACAGTGGTTCCCAATTAGTTTTTCCTGCGTACCACTTCAAAAACGACCTCAAACCCGCGTACCCCTCGAGCTTTGCCCAAGCACACCAAATAAATAAAAAAACACCTTGTTTTATCGGATTCCCACAGGTTAATAACATGCAGATTGGGGAGTTATGATTTCACGCTACTGGTAACACAGGGTCGATGACGTAGGCTTGTGTCACCCTCGTGATCTTTGTGTATGCCAAGACCACGCATATGCGCGCGTACCGCTTGATGCAACTTCACCACTAATTGGGAACCACTGCTCTACGAGATCGAATCAGAGATGAGGAGATCCGTAGACGAACGAAAGTTACCGACATAGCCCACCGGATTAGCAAGTTGAAGTGGCAGTGGGCAGGGCACATAGCAAGCAGAACAGATGGCCGATGGGGCCGAAAAGTTCTCGCATGGAGACCACGGACCGGTAAGGTAATTTTTCTCCCAAAATATTCCTATACTCCGTTCACAAATCTTAGATATTTTATGAACACAAAGAAATGTCACGAAAAGTCACTGTCAAAGTGACGTGCCAGTTGCTCAGAACTTTTTTCACTTATGAAAAATATTTTACTCTCTATTTTCCTCGGCTTTGCTCTCGCGCGGTACAATTGGGGATATTCTGATAGTTCAAAAAATAAAACATTATTACATGATTGTAATAGATGGCGTTGATTATAGAGGCGTTGACTATGTTATGTTAGAGGAAATAGAGGTCAAATCAAACGTTGGCCAGAAATGTTTAGAACCCCTACTGTCCTACCAGTATGATAAAATATTTTCTATCAAAAATTGATTTTGTTATCATAACATTGTATAGAACAGATGTTACGTTAATATAAATAGTACAACATGATTTTTACTTTATAATTGTTTATATTACGACTAGAAAAACATAATAAAATATTTTTTGTCAAATATTTCAAACTACCATTATGAAAGATAGTTTTTGCACTGGTAATCCCTTTGATTACATAAAATATCTGAGTTTTTTGGCGCCAACGTGGAAAAAAACATGTCGGCTCGTTGGATTATTTTCCTAAACATGTGTATTTTCGAGTGTTAATGTAACAACAACATAAAATATCTAAGATTTACTATCTTACGGAGTAAATATCAATTAACTTTTAAAAAAAAACCCGACTTCAAATTACCACAAACACAAACATTATAAGTCAATATGCAACAACAAAGAACAAAATTAAATAAATTAAACTAAATATTTGGGACATTTTTGCACACACGGTCATGTGACCCCAAACTAAGCAAAGCTTGTGATATTGCTGCCAGAGACTGATATACATACATATATAGTTTTAAATACATACTTAAATAAATATTAACAACCAGATATAGAAGAAATGCGGTAAGCGCAGCGTAGGACGTCCACCCACAAGATGGACAGACGACCTAAAAGAGACCGCAGGGAAACGCTGGATGCAGGCCGCTTCCAACCGGCCCTTTTGGAGATCGATGGGGGAGGCCTATGTCCAGCAGTGGACGTCCTACGGCTGAAATGATGATGATGATAGAACAAACACAAATGGTTGCCCGAGGTGGGAATCGAACCCACGCCCTCAGGCTCAGAAGGTAGGTTCACTACCAACTGGACCAACGGGCAATTTTAAATGTGTAATAATATATTGACACGTGTATTTAGAACAGTATCCTCACGATCCCCTTCACGAGCTCGTCCTTCCCGTCGACTCGCTGCACGCGCAGGATGTGGTAGCAGAAGTCCAGCGCCTCGAACCGACGCTGCTGGCCCAGCAGCGCTATGATCGCGCACCCGGCCCAGTGCAGACCCTCGCCGAACAGCTCCCTGAGAAACATCATCATCATCTATGTCACAACGTCACCATCTGAGCAACAACATCATCATTATCATCTATGTTACAACATTATCATTATTATCTATATTACAACGTCATCACCATCTATGTTACAATCACAAATTCACCACCTATGTCACAACATCACCATCTATGTCACATCACCATCTATGTCACAACATCCCCACCTATGTCACGTCACCGTCTATGTCACGTCACCATCTATGTCACAACATACCCATCTAAGTCACAACATCCCCATCTATGTCACAAAATCACCATCTTTGTCACAGCATCACCACCTATGCCACGTCACCATCTATGTCATAACATCATTCTTACATCCTCTATGTCACAGCATCATCACCATCTATGTCACAACATCAACACATCTATGAGTTTTATTATTGAAACTGACGTGGTTTTCACACATTTTATTTACGTAATAAAACGTACCACGTTTTTTATTTTGTTTTTTTATCTTACGTGAGTAATTCCCGTGTAACATAAATAAAACATCTATGAGTCATAACATCTGCATCATCGTCATCATCAATGTCACAATACCATTATCATCTATGTCACAACAACAGCCTGACTTCGAATCTCATAGCTTTGCTTCGCTCGGGGTAGAATGAAATTCCACAGTACTCACTCGACAGTGAACTGAGTATCACCAACGGGGATGCAGTACAGGAACTGCAGCGCAGACCACAACCTGAGGACAAACCGTGTCAAAAATAAATAAAAAATGCAAATAAAAACATTACGTGATTAATGGACGGCCCCTAAGGGTAGGTACTGATATGCATGACTACTACTTTTACATAATTAATTTATTGTATAACGTTGACAATTTTAGTTTGATTATTTTAAATATTAATTGGTAATAATTATTATTTATGTAATATGCCTAGCTACTATATTTTTCTTCTATTAATATCTTTTTGATTTGTTTGAGTCTACGTTACTTGGAAATGAATGAATGATATAATTGTATAGGCCTCCCCCTTTAACCTCCACACTGAACAACAACCTGCCATCTGCATCCACTGGATGCCCGCGACTCTCACAATGTCGTCGGTCCATCTAGTGGGAGGCCCCCACTAGAGCGGTGGGCTCCCTACGCTGCGTCTTCCGGTTCGTGGTCATTTCTTTATTACACACCGAAAATACAAATGAAACTTAAATTAACATAAATAAACCGGCCAAGTGCGAGTCGGGCTCGCGCACTGAGGGTTCCGTACCACCACAAAATTCAATAACGAAATTACTAGTTATAAATTGGCAATGAACAGAAACTTGTAACCAACTCGCACTTGGCCTTTTTATATTATTTGTTGTTATATTTTAAAGTGTGTACTACAAACATGACAAGTTTGACGCTGGTACGTATTACCGTTTTTACATTAAACCTAATACAAAAAAACCTAAAAAAATACGTTTGTTATATGGCGACCATTTATTTCGTTTTTACTTTTTGACTTTTTTATTATTTGTTAGTTAATCCGCCGTAACGTTACATCATCATAATCAGCCTTTTAACAGTCCACTGCTGGACTTTCAGCCTACCCCCGAAAGGGTGGATTGGGCCATATCCACCACGCTAGCCCAGTGCGGGTTGGTGGATTCACATACGCCATTGAATTCCTTCTCCGTACGTATGCAGGGTTCCTCACGATGTTTTCCTTCACCGAAAAGCCAGTGGTATGAAAATCCGTACATAAACTCCAAAGAGCTCATTGGTACGGGCCCGGGGTTTGAACCCGCGACCTCACGCATTCAAGTCTAGCGATCTCCGAAATAGGCTACCACGGCTTAAAAACAGCGAGATTTAAAACACTGTTTTAAACTATCACGGTTGTTCACTAAAGTTATATGATTATTTACGGGATATAACCACTGGATTTAATTTCACAACCCTGAAATCCTGTCCACCGAACGCCATTACATACCAAGGCTAGTAAAGGAAACTATAGAGATCTCGAAATGCCAGAATTTCAATCGAAGTGATGGTTTTCAACTCGCCAGTGCGTGGAATCCAGTATTAGGTTGCCTTAAAAATAAAAGCTCGCGTTCAAAATGTGTTCAAAATACTATACGCAGTGATACAGTGAGTGTGTTTTGTCGGGACTTAGGTTCGAGTTCGAGTTCCAGTGATAACCGTATCAAAAGACTAAGAAAGAGGGTAGATCGTTGTCTACACCTAACTTTTTAACTGTTCGACCGTACACCCGCATTCTTCAGTCTTCCCGTGAACATGGTGCATGTAACTGCGCCGAAATATCGGGAGCTCATTCCACAACCTTACCACGGTCAATATCCCGTAAATAATCATTTAACTTCAGCGAGATTTAAGCTATCAACACAAAGTCGTGAGAAGAGATGAGATGACCTGTGGAACTCGCCAGTGTCGGCGGGCGTGTGCGGCGCGGGGTGCGCGTGCGCAGGCGGCGAGGGCCACTGCGGCGCGGACAGGTAGTTCCGCAGCCGCTTCAGCACCACGGAGAACAGGGACAGGCCGCAGCAGAGCCGCTCCCGGGTCAGCAGGTCGCCTTCCCGGGCGAGCTGGGCTTGCTGCCGGGGAAATCACAATATTAACTCTTCGTTAGATCATCATAACCAGCCTTTTAACAGTCCACTGCTGGACTTTCAGCCTACCCCCGAAAGGGTGATTTGGGCCATATCCAACACGCTGGCCTAGTTGCGGGTTGGTGGATTCACATACGCCGTTGAATTCCTTCTCCGTACGTATGCAGGTTTCCTCACGATGTTTTCCTTCACCGAAAAGCCAGTGGTATGGAAATCCGTACATAAACTCCAAAGAGCTCATTGGTACGAGCCCGGGGTTTGAACCCGCGACCTCACGCTTTCAAGTCTAGCGGTCTCCCAAAATAGGCTACCACGGCTTTCGTTAGATAATAGGCCTCAATGGCATCGATTCTGATGTACTAATAATTAAACTAAACTAAACAGTTTTGATGAAGTAAACTAAACAGCTTTAAAATTGTTGCCATCCTTCTCTCACATATTAAAATGAAAAGAGAGGCAGATAATTTTAGTCCTGTCAGATTGGTTTAGTTCATGGTATTATAATATACTCCGCCAGGTATATCAATCCGAGAAAAAATGTCCACGTGGGCGTCCCGCAATGATGTCATGATATCAATTTACAACAGGTTCGAGAGAGATGACGATACACCACGTAACAGCTGATTGAATAAAGTGGCAACTGGACGGTGACGTCATAGCGGGACCACTCCCAGATTGCTAGACCTTGTTTTCTTAGATCATGGTTTAGTTTAGTTTAATATGACAGAATCGACGCCAATATCAGCCTATAATTTTAAGCTGATCGCGTCAATAAAATTCCGCCATAGGTCATCCCGGCAGTCACTTCATCCTTGCCCAGTGCTGCCATTTTAGTGTTTTCGGCACTAGATCTAGTGCTTTTTTGACATGTCTGGTGCCGTAGAAAATCTAGTACTTTTTAGGGTTCCATACCCAAATGGTAAAAACGGGACCCTATCACTAAGCCTACGATGTCTGTTTGTCTGTCAGTCTGTCTGTCCGTCCTACATATTAACGGCTGTAACAAGAAAGTTAGTCTACACTGAAGAACCGACGCGTTTCCTTTAGATTTATACTAGCGACCCGCCCGCCCGGCTTCGCACGGGTGTAAATTACGTGCGAAGCCGGGGCGCGTCGCTAGTTATATATATAAACCTTCCTTGAAAATGTATCTAACTGATGGTGAAAACCGCATCAAAATCCGTTGCGTGGTTTAGGAAGAGTTAGCGGCCATACAGACAGACAGACAGACAGACAGACAGACAGACAGACGCAGAAAGCGACTTTAATTTATACTATGTAGAGATTACTAGCTGACCTGACAGACGTTGTCATAGAACTGTCAAACGCGCAAAGTTACAATTGTAAATATATTTTTTTTACACCTTGGGTTACATTATTGGAGATTTAGTAAGGATCGGATATATAAAAAAAAATATATAGCCTATGTTACCCGGGGATAGTTTAGCTTCCCAACAGAGAAAGAATTTTTCAAATTGGTTCAGTAGTTTCGGAGCCTATTCAATGCAAACAAACAAATCTTTCCTCCTTATAATATTAGTATAGATTTAGTACAGATAAGTTTAGTGCGGAATCTAGTGCTTTTTTTTACTTGTGAAATTCAGAGAATCTAGTGCTTTTTTCAGACTATTTCAGAGTTTTAGTGCGCATCACAATTTTCTATCTGGCAGCACTGTCCTTAGTATTTCCGTATTTCTCGACATTCTGTCCGATCCGCAGTGCTATGTACTTCGCTTCCATATAGATAGATATGATATCTCTTACCTTAGCGTTTCCGTATTTCTCGACATTCTGTCCGATCTGCAGCGCTACATACTTCGCTTCCAGGCGTTTCTGCTTCGTCTCTGGCTTTTCCCCTTCTGCAAAATACATTCAGCAGAGTTAAGATTTTCAACTGTATATGCCGCCATCTTGTTTGTATACAGGGTTACGCGGAAAGGCTGTAGTAAGCTGAAAGGGGTCTATACTACCCATCATTATGAACAACTTTTTAAAGGAGCAACACTGAAGTGGCGAAAAAAATGCGGTCACTCTTCATGGAGTTCGTGGGAGTGACGTGGGACTGGTGGTGACGTGGTGAGCTCCGCGTGCTGGAGTATTCCCGACACACAGGAAGATTCGAGTGAGGAAGAGTTCCAGTGTGCGCCGGCGCAACATATTTATCTACGCACCCCCACCCCCGCACCCGATCAGCTGCCGTTGACATCACGTGCGCGCCGCGCGGCGGTCCGTAATGCCAAGCGAGACGCAGCCGCGCGCGCGCATTCACCTTGAAAAATACCGCCTAATGCGGTTGAAACTATAGTCGGAGTGATCGGCTTAATCTTACGTGAGTAATTCCCGTGTAATAGAAATAAAATATAGTTTTTTTTTTGTTAAACTAACCAGCGGCGTATGGACGCGGCAGAATGTTCTGGAACGGCGCGGCGTGAAGCAAATCAGTCACTTCTTCTTGACTCAGCGCCTGGAAAATAAACAAAAATAAATTATCAATTTAAATACATATAAACTTTTTAAAACAAACTTTTTTCGTATTCTTCTCAGCTAAAGAAAGTAAACAGTAGATAAGACAATTTTATCCGCCATCTTTGGGAGCCCGCCATATTGGATTTAGAATGGCATCATTTAGTTTTTATTTTTAGGGTTCCGTACCCAAAAGGGTGAAAACGGGACCCTGTTACTATGCCTACGTTGTCTGTCAGTCCGTCTGTCCTACCTTTAAACGGCTGTATCTTTTAACCCGTAATAGATAGCCAGTTGAAACTTTCACAGAATATGTAATGTTGCGGTGGATTAACTGAGAAATAATAAAAAAGTAAAAACGAAAGAGGGGACAATAAACGTATTTTTGTACTAGCTCTAATGTAAAAACGGTAATACGTACAAGCGTCATACTTGGCATGATTATAGTACACACTCTAAAGTATAACAAAAAATAATTAATAATGGCAAAGTACGAGTCGGTGACAAATTTCTGTTCATTATCAAGTTAAGCAACATATTTTTATAATTAGATGCCCTCATCATTAATTCGTCTCACAGAATCGAAATGCACTTTTTACTAATTTTGAAGTCAGTTTTTTAAATGATAATTATTGTATTTTGTGGTGGTACGGAACCCTGCGCGAGCCCAACTCGCACTTGGCAGGTTTATTTATTCCCCGATTTCCCTGAACGCGTGGAACAGTTGTGTTCTTGCATTATGTTCATCATCATCATAATCAGCCTTTTAACAGTCCACTGCTGGACTTTCAGCCTGCCCCCGAAAGGGTGATTGGGCCATATCCACCACGCTGGACCAGCGCGGGTTGGTGGATTCACATACGCCATTGAATTCCTTCTCCGTACGTATGCAGGTTTCCTCACGATGTTTTCCTTCACCGAAGAGCCAGGGGTATGAAAATCCGTACATAAACTCCATAGTGTTCATTGGTACGGGCCCGGGATTTAAACCCGCGACCTCACGCTTTCAAGTCTAGCGGTCTCCCAAATATTTGTGACCTTATATTATAACTAGTCAATAAGCTATTTTTTTTAAAAACCTAATTTGGTCACAAATAAACTTTTTCTTTCTTTCTTTCTTTCTAAATAGGCTACCACGGGCTTTATGCATTATGTTTATTGCATTATGTTGGTCAGCTTTAAACAAGCGACTTAAAGTAACGTAACACGAGATGGTTACCTGTTCGATGAGCATGCAGAACAGTATGATGTTCCCGAGTTCCCTGAACGCGTGGAACAGTTCCGTTCTCGCTTCCGGATACTGCACTATGTCGGTCAGCTGCGCGTGGTAGTACCCCAGCACGCCTGCAAAATATATAAGAAACCATGTACTTTTGTTTTATTATAGAAACTGACGTGGTTTTCACGCATTTTATTTATATTACACGGGAATTACTCTGAGTCGCTGGCATCCAGTGGATGCAAAAGGCAGGCTGTCGTTCAGTGTGGAGGTTAAAGGGGAAGGCCTATGTTCAGCAGTGGACGTCTTCTGGCTGATGATGATGATGTTGATGACACGGGAATTACTCGCGTAAGATTAAGCCGGTCACTCCGACTATACAGTAGAATCTGGATATAACGACCTTCAAGGGACCGGCGATACTATGTCGTACTAACCGGATGACGCACAAAACGGCAGGATTATTTCTTGAGTACATTTATTATGAAACCTAATTTGAGTAAACAATATCGTCGCTAAAATAGGTCAGTCGTTATAAGCGAAGTCGTTATATATGAATTCTACTGTAGTTTCAACCGCATTAGGCAGTCTTTGTGCCAAGCGAGACGCAGCCGCGCGCATGCATTCACCTTGAAAAAGACTGCCTAATGCGGTTGAAACTATAGTCGGAGTGACCGGCTCAATCTTACGTGAGTAATTTCTGTGTAATATAAATAAAATATGTACTTTTGCCATTCAGAAGTGGGATTCACGAAAAAAAAAACTGTAACTTGGCAACAAAGTGCCTTGGGTACCCAAAGATAATGAAAATTGTCATTGTACACTATGCACTATGGATCATGATCGAGAAAACAAGGTCTAGTGCTCTGGGAGTTGACACTCAATCACTTTTTTTTGGTTAAAATTTTCATGACCGTGGATTCAATGTCCTTTAGTCGTAATATTAAACATGTTTACATAGTACTAATAGCGTCATGCAAGTTACAGTCACCACAGTCAGAGTCAAGCAAAGTAAGTCACAGTCAAGTCAAACTCATGCCCCTGTAAAGTGGTGGAGATTTACAAGAGGCTCCTATGGAGTTTTGGAAACATCACGAAAAGACATGTTTCACCTCGTTATATCACTTATCCACACTCGAGCACGTTTACGAGCACTTAATAAATAACAATTCACCATTTACTACACATTAACACTCGAAAATACATAAGTTTAGGAAAATAATTCAACGAGCCGACATGTTTTTTTTTCCACGTTGGCGCCAAAAACCACACTCAATTACGTCACTGTCCAGTTGCCACTTTATTGCAACAAACACAGATTGGGAAACAAATTTGTCAACAATCTATTAAATAAAATACTAAAAGCATTTCAATTGTCATTTGGTTTGTCCGCTCAAGCAAAGCAATTCAAGTTCAAGTTAAAACCACATTGATTAATGGATACCCACAGGTAATTAATATACGGAAATTGGGGAGTTACAATTTCACGCCACTGGTTATACTGAAAATCAGCTGTCTCATAGAGTCCGCCATTGTTTCATGTATCGTCATCTCTCTCGAACTTGTTGTAAATTACTTATTCTGCTCTTGCTTATGCATGTGTACGTATCCATACAAAATACAAATACAAAAATGTTTATTTGTCTCATAAGAGATGATAAATGTCTCATAATTTAGATAGCCCGTTGGTCGAGTTGGTAGTGAACCTGCCTTCTGAGCTTGGGGGCGTGGGTTCGATTCCCACCTAGGACAAACATTTGTGTGATGTACATTTGTTTTTATTTATATTACACGGGAATTACTCACGTAAGATTAAGCCGGTTACTCGACTATAGTTTCAACCGCATTAGACGGCCTTTTTCAAGAACACAAATAAAACATAACAACAACAACAAAACATAAATAAAATGTGTGAAAACCACGTCAGTTTCAATAATAAAATGTACATTTGTGTTTGTTCTATATCTGGGTGTTAATATCTATTTAAGTATGTATTTAAACCTATATATGTATATATATCAGTCTCTGGCAGCCATATCACAAGCTTTGCTTAGTTTGGGGTCAGATGACCGTGTGTGCAAGAATGGCCCGAATATTTATTTATTTAAAAATAACCGATATACAATCTAGGTGAATCTCTGACTCCTATGCTAGATAGATGACCTGTATTATAGGAGTCAGTTCCTTCCAAGTAATGGTGACAGAGATTGACAAAACTTTTATATTTAGTATTTTATTCTAAGAGTTCGCCTGTATTATTCGTAAATTTCTTGTCTAAGTTAATTAGTTTCAGATAACAACGTCCTGTATGGGTGTTGTTTTCGCAAGTCGACTAGGACTGGAACCGGTTTCGGATGAGTGAATAGCGTCCGAGTTCGAATCGTTCGCAACTTCATAGGTATATTTATGTTACATTGAGCTTAAACTACGATGATATATATATATATATATTTTTTTTTAATTTTTGATAGTTATAGTGGTTTAGCGATGACAAACAGCTGCCTCCTCGATCTATAAATATTTTAGTAAATTATTATGTATGCAAAGTTTTATATGTACCTTCTATTTTATTTTTTATTTTGTGAGCGCGCGGTGAATGTGAGCACCATGTCAAACCAACTGTGGTTTTTTGGTGCAACAATATGCAACAAACTGTATTATTTGTGTAAAGTAAATAAATAAAAAAATAAAAAAAAAATGTGTTATATGCATGCAGTTTGTGTGTGTGTGTATGTGTGTGCACGCGCGCGTGTGTGATCCATGGCATCGATGACGTTAGTGGGTGTCACCCACGTGACATTTTTTCTCGGAGTGCTATACCTGGCGGAGTATATTATGCTATGGATGAATGGGTCAGTAGGGAATGAAAGTGATATCAATTACCGTTGCTCCCGTAGTCGTATCTGGGCAGTTTGCAGTGGCGCGGCATGGCTCGGTGCAGCGCGCGCGTGAACTGCGCCAGGGTCCCGTGCAGGAGCCCCCGGGCCACGCCGAGCAGCTCCGACACTACCACCGCCACCCCCTGGTAGCCCAGCAGACGGACGAGCGCGTGCAAGTGCTGCGGCCCCACGAATCCTGAAAAACAACAACAGGTATTTAGAAAAGTCGGGGGTTTGGGTGATGCTCTGCATGCTGTTAAGGTTTTTTTTTTTTATAAATATTATTATTGCCTAGAAGGAACCGATTCACTCGTGATTTGAAGACGCCCAGATTGTGACCGTCGGGGAACACCCATTCAGGTAGGTAGGTATCTTCTATCGATCTTGGCGACCGGCGGTAGCGGCACGTCGCGCGACTCACTGCTCAGTATGAATTTATATGGAACTAGGGACCCGCCCGCCCGGCTTCGCACGGGTGTAATTTACGTGCGAAGCCGGGGTGGGTCGCTAGTTATATATATATAAACCTTCCGTGAAAATGTATCTAACTGATGGTGAAAACCGCATCAAAGTCCGTTGCGTGGTTTAGGAGTTAGCGGCCATACAGACAGACAGACAGACAGACAGACGCGGAAAGCGACTTCAATTTATACTATGTAGAGATATGTAGAGATGCTAAACAATGCAAGCGACCACGTCGCTTATCTAGTGTACTGTGCAGACCACGCCGGCGTTCTTACCCGCGTGCTATGCAGAGTACGTCAGTGTTCTTACCTGCGTACTGTGCAGAGTACGTCAATGTTCTTACCTGCGCACTGTGCAGACTACGCCGGTGTTTTTACCTGCGCACTGTGCAGAGTACGCCAGTGTTCTTACTTGCGCACTGTGCAGAGTACGTCAGTGTTCTTACCTGCGCACTGTGCAGAGTACGCCGGTGTTCTTACCCGCGCACTGTGCAGAGTACGCCGGTGTTCTTACCTGCGTACTGTGCAGAGTACGCCGGTGTTCTTACCTGGGTACTGTGCAGAGTACGCCGGTGTTCTTACCCGCGCACTGTGCAGAGTACGCCGGTGTTTTTACCTGCGCACTGTGCAGAGTACGCCAGTGTTCTTACTTGCGCACTGTGCAGAGTACGTCAGTGTTCTTACCTGCGCACTGTGCAGAGTACGCCGGTGTTCTTACCCGCGCACTGTGCAGAGTACGCCGGTGTTCTTACCTGCGTACTGTGCGTACTGCGCCGAGTACGCCAGGCTGAGTTGCTTGGAGCCCCACAGTAAGGCGTGCCCGTATTGTTGCGCTCGCTCGCGCGTCACCGCCGGCGCGAACTGAATGCCGCGACAGAACACGAACCTAGACAGATAGAGAAGCGTAATTATTCTGCGGCAGAGTGGGCGAGTTTACAAAATATACCAAAAGGCCAACAGTTAAGCACCATTACATTTATATTATGTCCTAAAACTGCGACTAGAACCACTGGACGATGGGTAGCAGCGTCCTGTTAGTACACGGCGAACGTACTGCGATCTCCAAGCCGCCTGCCAAGCGCGGGGATTATGGCAACACCCCTCTCTAAGAGGGAGGCCTTGTTCAGCAGTGGACATTTAATGGCTGATGGTGTGTGGTGTGGGTGGTGTATATTTATATTACATGGGAATTACTCAATAAAATGCGAATAAGAAAATTATTTTCTGTAGTGGTAGAGCATTCCAGTGCCATAGCGGTTCGCATTAAGGTGGATCAACCGGCTGGTTGGAACCGGTGGCATGTCCACTATGATCTCACCTGTCTGTAGCCGCGTTGTAGCAGTAGTTTGGAAGGAAATCGTAGTTCAGCTCCCAGAACACGTGCAGCGTGATACGTCCGTACCTACGGGAAACAAACAATTAATTGTATAATACTGTTTTAAACTATCACGGTTGTTCACTGTTGATCACCGTTCTGTGGGCTTACTCTTGACACTCGATTTCAATCGTAATTTGGGATTGGGATCGAAAACATGCCATTTGGTACTCTTCAGTCGCGTCAAGAGTACCGAAAGCGTCGAGTTGAGTCGATTTTATTTAGTTCCATAAAATTCCACCATTATCGGTTCCAATCGTGAGCTAGTTTAGAATTCAAGAGTACCAAAATGGCATGTTTTCGATCCCAATCCCAAATTCGATTGAAATCGAGTGTCAAGAGTAAGCCCACTGGTTGCTCACCATCACGACAATCTCGCTACAAAATGTAATTCAAATTCAAATTAAAATGTATAACAGAAGTATCAAAATTTATTATTCAAAATCTCAGTCAAATTACAATTAAACTAATAACTATTCAAATAACCCACTCCTGACATTAAAAATTCAAATTCAAATTATTTATTTGTCAGAACATGGTAGGTACACATACATATAAAATAGCATACATGGTCGTAAGAATGGAGAGGTATCACATGTCCTTGCCTGTTACAGCGTACAAATGTTAGTTTCTTATATATATTTTATTAGAGTTGCGTTATTTATCATTATTATTATTATTATATATATATATATATATATATATTTTTTTTTTTAAATATATTATTTAGTGTCCTTATCATTTAAAAAATCTGAAGTTGTATAATAAGTTTTGTCAATAAAAAAAAATTTGAGTCGATATTTAAAAATATCAATATTATCTATATTTTATCTATAAAAATTTTGAGTCGATATTTAAAAATATCAATATTATCTATATTTTTTAGACACTGCGGTAGTTTATTAAAAATGTAGTAGGTACACTCTTCAAGATGTCGTTGGTCTTGTATGCTAGAACGGGAGTTCGATAGACCAAATCATAATAGATTGGTGTTATCGCTTCCAGGGTTGTTTGCGTTCCGTGTTTTCTGCCTACTCCGCCACTGCTGATTACGTCGCCTTCGCACCTTGCTCCACTCTTCTGAGCGCTAGCTAGCCCAGAAGAACGCACACCTTCAGGAGTCCAGGCGCATCACATCCGAAGACAAAGGCCGCCTACATCCGCCGGCCGGCCTTTGACGTCAAGGGGAGAGGTGCCAACGAGAAACAAAGTCAGATCGGCCGTAAACCCACGACCAACAAATTTGTGCGCTCGCCAACCTTTCTCTTAGAAATTACAAACTTTCATAAAAAAATTAAACACCTTTTTTTATTACCTTATATAAAAAATAGGCAGGTGTCGCGAAGGTTATATGATTATTTACAGGATATTGACCGTGGTAAGGTTGTGGAATGAGCTCCCGATATTTCGGCGCAGTTACATGCACCGTGTTCACGGGAAGGCTGAAGAATGCGGGTGTACGGTCGAACAGTTAAAAAGCTAGATGCAGATAAAACGATCTACCCTCAAAATACGAAAACTATACGCAGTGATACAGTGAGTGTGTTGTGTCAGGACTTAGGTTCGAGTTCGAGTTCCAGTGATAACCGTAGCAAAAGACTAAGAAAGAGGGTAGATCGTTATGTCTGCACCTAACTTTTTTACTGTTCGACCAACCACCCGCATTCTTCAGTGGCCATTGTATGGCCAAGTGCGAGTCGGTGACAAGTTTCTGTTCATTACCAAGTTATAACTGGTAATTTCTTTATTAAATTTTGTGGTGGTACGGAACCCTCAGTGCGCAAGCCCGACTCGCACTTGGCCTGTTAATTAAATTAAAATAACTGGGAAAATGTCATCCAAGTAAACGAAATTGCTTATTTACTAATTTTGAAGTGGTTTTTTTTATATTGATAATTAATTTTACCCCAAATGTTTGACAGGAGTATGTGTATGTTTGGACCCGGGTATGTCCTAAAACTGCAGACCAAAACCACCGCAATATGGGCGGCAGCGTCCTTGTAGTACACGGTGAACGTTCTGCGATCCCCAAGCCGCCTGCCAAGCGATTATGGCAACACCTCTCTTTAAGAGGGAGGCCTTTGTTCAGCAGTGGACATTTACTGGCTGGTGATGTTTGACAGGAATACTCACGGCGCCAACACCCCATGGTCTGATTCCCTGAGGATGCCTTCGAAGTCGTCCAACGTCAAGTATCGACTGAGCAGCTTGTGGCAGAGGCGGTTCACAGCCATCAGACCTTCCAACTCCTGGAGACGTTAAAAAACGGTGTGTTTAAGACCCCACGACAGAAGTTCAAACTTCATCAAGGCGAGCGAGGTTAATAACTATATCTATACTATTATCTATACTAATATTATAAAGAGGAAAGATTTGATTGTTTGTTTGTTTGTTTGCATTGAATAGGCTCCGAAACTACTGAACCGATTTGAAAAATTCTTTCACTATTGGGATGCTGCACTATCCCCGGTTGACATAGGCTATATATCCCGGCTTCACCCGTGCGAAGCAGGGGCGGCCTACTAGTACTAATATTATAAAGAGGAAAGATTTGATTGTTTGTTTGTTTGTTTGCATTGAATAGGCTCCGAAAGTACTGAACCGATTTGAAAAATTCTTTCACTGTTGGGAAGCTACACTATCCCCGGGTAACATAGGCTATATTATATTTTCAAAAAAAAATAGGGATCCTTACTAAAACTCCAATAATGTAACCCAAGCAACCCGGCTAATAAATGACACGGAGCCGGGGCTGGGTGCTAGATATAGGGTGGGATATAGTTTTTTTTTATGATGAAATGGCCTAGCTTTTGACCACAACTCACCTGATGGTAAGTGACGATGCAGTCTAAGATGGAGCACGCTTGTCCATGAGGTGCCTATTCACTCTTGTCTTGAAGAGACCCAGGTTGTAGTTTGTAGGGAACACCGAGGCTTAGAGTACTTACGATGACTCCAGTGATATCGCCCGCTTCAAACTTGGCGACGGCCGCGTCTAGTGCTCGGTGCATGTCCGCGTTGATGCGCTGTGCCACCTGGAATCAACATCGGCGTTAGCGACGCACGCATATTAAACGGCCTCTTATAGCAAATTTGACGGTTTTAAATCAATTTTATTCAATTAAATTACAATATTATCAATATTAATATAAATAAATAAATAAAAGTAATAGTAAAGTAAGTAATAGTATTATATATTAATATTTATATATATATATATATATATTTTTTTCAATATTATTTTTTATGTTATTATCTATTTAAGTATGTATTTAAACATATATATGTATATATATCAGTCTCTGGCAGCCATATCACAAGCTTTGCTTGGTTTGGGGTCAGATGACCGTGTGTGCAAAAATGTCCTGAATATATTTATTTATTTACATTTGAGCTGGAAAAAAATACATGTCACAGATGTGTTTGAGTTTATGATTTGGTTCAAAACACGATAGAATAAACATTCCTCGATCAAAAAAAAAGTTTGTTTGTTTGCATTGAATATGCTCCGAAACTACTGAACCGATTTGAAAAATTCTTTCACTGTTGTGAAGCTACACTATCTCCAGGTGACATAGGCTATAATCTATACCCGTGCGAAGCAGGGGCGGACCGCTAGTCTTCAATAATGAGAAAATGTGCGAGCGAGAGAGCTGCAGAGGGTATACAGGGCTTTAAGTGCCTGGGCTAGTGATCAAGCGAAGTACTACAGACTCACCAGTGCGTTCAAGTCAACGTGACGCCCTAACAAGGCCACGTGCCGCTGCCGCAGCAGGGAGGCGTAGCGGCCTGCGCCGCATCCCGTGGAAGCTCCACGCGCCGCACACTCCGCTCGATACCGCTTATCCAACAGCATGCTATAAACATATACATTAATATAGTTTTAACTAGTTTTTTTTTAAATTATAAATAGGCTCGCGTTTGACCACCATCACGGCTGATGTTAAGCGATGATGCGGTCTACGTTGGAGCAATATTTTTATTTATAAAATATAAAAAAATATCACGTACATTTTAATTTATTTTAACTTATACTATGTAGTTATACTACGATACTACTCATCATCATCATCATCAGCCAGAAGACGTCCACTGCTGAACATAGGCCTCCCCCTAAGGGTTTGCCATAATCCCCACGCTTGGCAGGCGGCTTGGGGATCGCAGGAGGTTCCACCATTCAAGTAGGAGGATGCTGCTGCCCATCCTCTAGTGGTTCTGGTCGCAGTTTTAGGACATACCCGGGTCCACGATACGATACTACTATGTAACTTATACTACGACTTTAATTTATACTATGTAGAGAAGTATGATGAGCCTATTATCTGACATCATCATCAGCCAGAAGACGTCCACTGCTGAACATAGGCCTCCCCCTTTAACCTCCACACTGAACGACAGCCTGCCTGCATCCACTGGATGCCCGCGACTCTCACAATGTCGTCGGTCCATCTAGTGGGAGGCCTCCCTACGCTGCGTCTTCCGGTTCGTGGTCTCCACTCCAGAACCTTTCTTCCCCATCGGTTATCGATTCTTCGAGCGATGTGGCCTGCCCATTGCCACTTCAACTTGCAAATTTTAACAGCTATGTCGGTGACTCTGGTTCTTTGGCGAATATCCACGTTTCGGATTTTATCGCGCAAAGAAACTCCAAGCATAGCTCTCTCCATTGCCCGCTGTGTGTGACTCTGAGTTTTTCCAAAAGGCCAACAGTTAAGGACCACGTCTCAGTACCATATGTCATCACTGGCAACACACACTGGTCAAAGACCCTCGTCTTAAGGCACTGTGGTATCTTGGACGAGAAGTGTTGTCACGTAATATTTTCGTATTATTCTCAACAAACAAATTCATTTGTTATCCATATTATGGGGGTGTAGGCATACAACTTAGTAAAATCAACCCCAGGCTTAAAACAACTCATCCCAAACTCAGTACAATGCACCCGAAACAGTACAGATTACCCCAAACTAAGTTCAATTGACCTGACAGCGAGCTGTTTGTAATGCGCGTTAACCTGCTCCAACAACTTGTGGACGAACTGGTCGAAACACAAGTTGACTCACATTTCATCGTACAGAAATAGTTTCCCGAATACAGTGAGATCGTATTAAGCCATGTCATTATTGTTTATATGGATTGTTCGATCCCAACAAGCAAAAGAGGGTAGATGGAAAATAACTTCATCAATTCTTTTATTTTCTATCGTTGATCGGTAGAAGCCATTCCGTCATAGCGATTCGCTTGGGACGCACGTTGCGTACCTACTTTCGCGGCGCGTGCGCAGAAATCACCACCATCCAGGACATTCCTTTAGAACCTCTGGGTTCGTAACTCAGTGCTGTGAGCTCACAAAGAACATTGGAGAACAATATTTCACCAGTGCAGTTCAGTGGCCGTGCCCTGGCTGTGCCACATAAGACCGAGATTGCTGCTGAAGCCGTATGGGCGATCGTGGATTTAAGGTTGGTGAAGTTTTCCTTTTTACCTTCGTCAGCTTGCAGGGATAGTTGTCCGTTTCATTACCTGATCGTTCTGGATGCACCTCATACAGTCCACTAACAAAATCTTCTCCCAGAGACTGTACGTGTATCGTACAATCTTTTTTGGTCCTTCGAGCCGGATTTTACCTTAAATTAATTTAATACCTGGATTAAATCCTTTTTGGTCACTTCGTAACCGGATTAAATCCTTAACTCAATATAATACCTGGATTAAACCGGAATACAATCCTCAGTGGGACTAAAACCAGAAATAATAATAACTTTGGTTATTCACCTCGCCTTTGAGTTCTTAATTCATAGGTTTTATAGTGCAGACGTTCTGTTACTATAAAAGTACTTCTGACCGTGTCAGATCACCTCACGTAATTATCGCCGTGCGTAATTACTTTTTGTTAAGACGTTCTTAACTTGCCTTACATATTGGCCGTGCCAATTCACTTCATATTTACATTTTAGTATTTCATGCGCGTGGTAGACGTTCTACACGCGGCGTGTCATATTATATATATTTCCCAATCAGCTCTGGTACTTATATATATTTAGCGACGATTGAGTAATTTACGGTTGTCAAGTTTCGTACGACAAATCTAACAAGTTTACTGAGCAGCACGGCTGCCTCCAATTCAAGTCTCGGTATTGACAATACAGGGTTTAACGGCGCGACTTTTGACTTACTAGTCAACAGCCTGACCTTGACATTACCTGCTATATCTACGCTGCGAAGGTACAAACACGACGCATAACCACGAGTCGACGCATCACAAAACGCTATCAGTTGCACATCACAGAAGTTAGGTATCAAAACATGACGCTCGAAACGTAATTCAGATAAGAGCGGCAAGTCGGCGATGAATTGATTCCACTGCGAGCACGGCTCGGGCGGTAATTGATCATCCCAGTCAACCCCTAACTTCCAAAGATCTTGCATAATGCATTTTGCAACAAACGTGCAAGGTGAGATAAACCCCACGGAATCGAAAATACTCGCGAGCAGTTTTAAAACAGATCGTTTGGTTTGTTTTGTGTCAGTCATGTTGTAATTAAAGGCAAAACTATCGCAGGCAGGTAGCCATGTCAAACCTAAAACCTTGAGAGATGACGATAACGTATCGTCCTGAAAGTTGATAGCTGAAACCTGATCCGATTGCATTCTATCTAGCAAGTCCGGACAGTTGCTAGCCCACTTCCTTAATTCTAGCCCACCACTTTTAAGAAGTGATAATAAATCATCTTGCAACTTGCAAGCTTGTTCCTTTGACTGGCAAGACCATAAAAGGTCATCTACATAGAACCCTTGCGTGACAACCCTAGCGGCTTCAGAGCGAGAACTTTCAGCGCGAGATAACTCGTCCGCAGCTAGCTGATGCAACGTGCGTACAGCTATATACGGCGCACTACGGAGCCCGTAGGTATTCGTTTTAAGTTCATAGGTGCGCACCGGCTCCGTCGGAGATTCACGCCACAGAATATGTTGATACTTCCTGTCGGCAGGGTCGATTAACACGGCTCGAAACATCTTGGACACATCCGCGGTAAAACATACGTCAAACAATCGAAAATTCATAATAATTTTCAGTAAATCTTGAAGTAGTTTCCCGCCAGTCAAGAGTGCATCGTTGAGAGAAATGCCGTTTCTGACCCAGGCCGAGCCATCGTAAACAACACGCAGAGGCGTACTAAGTGAAGACGGACGCAGAACACAATGGTGCGGAATAAAATACGCAGAAGGTTCAGAACCTTGGTACAACTCCATGTGACCGAGGGATTCATATTCTCGCATAAATTCTACATAGGCCTTATGAAGGTCTGGAGACCGAGCGAGACGACGCTCGACTTGGTTAAGACGCTTCAACGCCACGTCATAGGAATCACCGAGAGGTGCGTGGTCCGGATTTAATAAAATCGGAGAAACGTAACGACCAGTTTCATCGCGATAATGTTTTTCTAAATATATTTTATCCGCTAATTCGTCTAACGGGTTCATCGGAACTTCGCACGGCAAAGCTTCCGTCTCCCAAAACTGTTTGAGAGTTTCATTTAAATTGTCACTTTCTAAAGTGAACGAGGTGTGTAGTGATGTCGCACACGGTACTACATCACTAGTGCTAGGGGAAGGCATCCCTAGTCTTCCGGTTACTACAAAACCGAATACGCTCCCTAACGCAACTGGCATATCACAATTTATTATGTACTTCTTCCCGTCATAAATGTACGGAAACAAGTCACCGGATAAAATTATATCAATCGGCGCTTTCTGGTAAAAACACGGGTCGGCTAACTGCAGACTTTTAAATTCATTAACCACCTTATCAGGTATAGGTACGGTTGGCAAATCAGAGGTAATTTTAGGTAAAATCACTGCATCGATATTAAACGTAGGTGTCGCGCTATGACGCGGCTGAATGGCACACGAAACCATTCCGTGATTTTTCACGAATTCGCCTCCGAGTCCGAAAATATTATACGGACATTTATTTGCAGACAGTCCCAGTCGTTGATAACAATCCATCGAAATAAAACTCGATTGTGCTCCCGAATCAATTAAAACTCGACAAGGTTGATAATTACCGAACGCATCTACACAATTCACAACAGCAGTCCCTAGTATAACGGCATAGTTAGTCGTCGATGACGTCACATGACAGGTATTGTAGATAACAGCGGGCTTATCTACCTCGCACGGCGAAGTGGCCGGCGCGGCTGGAATCGGATTTGATGCCTGTTGCTTATTGACGCTGACATCCTTGTGCAATAGTAAATGATGAGATAATTGGCAAATCAAACATTTAAAGTTACTTTTACACGAACTTGCAAAATGGTTTTGTTTCAAACAGTTGCGGCACAACTTTATTTCATTAGCACGGCTGATGCGTTGATCGATTGACAATTTACGAAATTGATCACATCGGAAAATCATATGATCTCCTCCACAATGTAAACACCTAAGCTTGGGACTGGTCGAAGAAGCGTGAGAGTAATTTCTCGAACTACCTTGTTTCGTATCGCCCTGTTGGCGTTTGTTTTGTTGTACATTCACAGTAGAATTACAATATGACGTAGAATGATCCAAAACTTTTATATGATTCTGAACAAACGTGATAAGTTCATCAAATGTAGGTATTGACTTTTGATCTAATTTTTGTTCGAAGCATTTCCGTGTTTGTGGGTCCAACGCCCGCAATGCAATATGACACATTATGTAACTATTCAAGTCACTAATATTTAACGATTGAATCGCCTTATATGAGTGATCAAAGTTCTCAATAAACTGGTTTAGATGAGTAGAAGACTCCTTTGTCAGCGGTGAAAAGTTTAACATTTTATCAATGTACCTACCAACCAATAATCTATCATCCTTGTATTTCTCGATCAAACTTTGCCAAACTAGATCGTAATTTTTGGCGGTAATCGGAACACTTTTAACAATATTTAAGGCGGATCCCTTCACACATGACAATAAATAATGGAATTTTTCTATCTTCGGAATATGAGGGTGATCGTGAACCATTGAACAAAACGTCTCATAAAAGGTTGTGAAATTCTCAGAATTCGAATCAAACGTAAACAACTCAAGTTTAGGTAAGCGAGGCTTCGATTCCACAGAGCGCGAAGTGTTCTCGCTCTTATTGTTATTGGGTTTCGGTTTACATTGGTTTTCACATAACTTCACACGGAAATAAAGATCATCAAAACTTTTCAATTCATGACATCTAAGAGTTGATTTTGGATCTGATTCAAGTTCTTTTTGGAATATTTCAAATATTAATTTTTCAAATGAACTGCGTAAATCAGTTATTTCAGACACGTGCATCAAAAATAATTGTGTAGTTTCGGGATCGGATAAATCACGGGACATATCGTAAACTACTTGCATTTGTTGAAACATCCGTTGTTTTCGATGAATTAACACGGTTAACTCATTCGACATTGTTACAACGGTTTCATCCTTCTTTTCTATAGATGGCGGCGCCATCTTGTGAGTGACACACGAAGCGGTTAACGAAACTAAATATCAAGATTTTAACGAAAATAACTTATATTTTATGCAAATAAACTATACAATACATAAATAAATACTTGTACGACAAGATTATATGTGTATAGTGTGAAATATATATAAGTACCAGAGCTGATTGGGAAATATATATAATATGACACGCCGCGTGTAGAACGTCTACCACGCGCATGAAATACTAAAATGTAAATATGAAGTGAATTGGCACGGCCAATATGTAAGGCAAGTTAAGAACGTCTTAACAAAAAGTAATTACGCACGGCGATAATTACGTGAGGTGATCTGACACGGTCAGAAGTACTTTTATAGTAACAGAACGTCTGCACTATAAAACCTATGAATTAAGAACTCAAAGGCGAGGTGAATAACCAAAGTTATTATTATTTCTGGTTTTAGTCCCACTGAGGATTGTATTCCGGTTTAATCCAGGTATTATATTGAGTTAAGGATTTAATCCGGTTACGAAGTGACCAAAAAGGATTTAATCCAGGTATTAAATTAATTTAAGGTAAAATCCGGTTACGAAGTGACCAAAAAAGATTGTACGATACACGTACAGTCTCTGGGAGAAGATTTTGTTAGTGGACTGTATGAGGTGCATCCAGAACGATCAGGTAATGAAACGGTCAGGCT